>CM071595.1:127830579-128430579 GCA_036435485.1 Saposhnikovia divaricata
TCTTGGAATCATGCATTCTCCAGTTTCTCTAAAGGCTATCTGGAATTCAATTTGTTCTATGTGTATCCATTTCCTTGGTATCAGTCCGTATGGAACTCCCTATGCATTCTTGGATGCTCCTCCAATCTTTGGCTTGTGCTAAAAAACAAACTGCTTAGAAAGGATCAAATTCTACCGTTTGGTTTGGACATTAATCCAGCATGTACCTTTGGCAATTTTGCTGCAGAAATCATTTAAATTTGTTCTTTAGGTGCCCGTTTGCTACTTCAATTTCCTCCAGCAGTCCCTTGCCCTTTAACCGGGATCGGAAACTCTCTATCAAGGATCCTAATGGCACAATCAGGAAACACACTTTTTATAGCATTAAGTATATGTTGTATTTAGAACGAAAGTAACTTTGGAAATCATAATAGTGAATATAACGCTACTAAAGTGATCCAGAGTTTGTCCAAGTGCAAATGGTTTTTGATTAGGCCTTCGTAGCCAAGAAGTTTCAAAACGATGCTAAAACAGACACATGGCTTCAGTAGTTGATTTATTTTTTGGCTTAGTTTATCTGGCTAAGTTTTACTTGATATTTAGACTGTAGCTTTGTCCTTTTGGCTTTGTTCTCCTGGGCTATGCCCTATGTAGGTTGTAATAAAATGAGATATGTAAAAGAGATAACAATCCAGGTGTAGGGGGCATCATGAGATGAATTAACACGGTAGAAGCATTTATACATATTCTTGGCAAAACTAAAGGAGAGTGTTCAAATAAGAAGCTCATAGTGATATGTACAGATTCTAAAGAGATTATTGAGTTTTTTCCCTCCAACAAATGATGAATAATGCTCACAGTGTTGAGGAAACATGTCCCAACTTATTTAGCAATTTTTTCCCAACACAGTTCAATTATGCAGTCAAAATTTAAGTGAGTGTTCTCATTATTTTTGCTTTGGTAAAAAGGTTTTGTCTTCCAGATAAGTATCGACCATGGCCTTATTTTCTAATATTTTGGTAAATATAAACCATCTTGAGATGTAAGAGTAGAAAGTATATTGATTTTTTCTGTTAGAAAATTAATAAAATGAATGTTACATAAATCTGAAATATTCAAAATTTAAAAACTTGACGTTATTTATGTTGTTTCAAATTGCTATTTACTGATATAAAATTCGTAATGTTTTATTAGAGTGAGCTATGGATATCACCTATGCTCTTCTAGGTCCAATTGGTGTCGAAGAAAGTCATGATCATGTCACAAGTATAACTTTGGCTTCAAAAAATAATTTGTAAAGAAATTATTTTTTATTAATTTCATATTTGTTTAATTTTTTTAAAGAACTTAATAAATATAGGAAAATTTATTACTTAAAGAAAAAAAAAGAAAATTGTAAATTCTGGAAAATATTTTTCGACATTTATTTGATCATAGAAAAATTAAATATTGTTTTTAAGGAGCAAAAGTTTTTTGAAAATCCTATTAATTTTTAAAAAATGACTCGCCACTTTATTAAAAGAGGAAAATATTTTACAAATCGAATAATTCCTTACTATTTTTAAAAATTCATTTTTGTATTGTTTGTGTCAAATTAATCTTAGTGTAACTTGGTGGTACTTTTTTATAAGTTAATAGAATATTAAGAGTAGCAAAGGTTATTTGATCTTCATTAACTCAAGTTCAAGATCAAAGTTATTATATTATTTGATTGTATCGAAATTGATCAAAGTTATTATGAGTTTAGGCGACGCCGAGTAATTGTTTCAAAATATAATATAATAAAATTAAATTTATTTATGATAAATCATTTCAATTTAAAAATTTTATTTAAATATTTCAACAATAGTAAATAATTGTAAATCAATATATATGAAGGAGACTAAAATGTGACCGTTGAACCAAATCCAATGTTATATATTAGGTTACTTATTGAAGAGATTGATTTAGGTGAGAACATGTATATGTTGGAGAACAATGAGAACACCATAGTTCAAGCTATTCTAAAGGGCCCCGTCAGGGACATCCAATACGAAAAAGTCTTATAATTCTACCCTCTATCCATTCATAAAAAAAATTTAAAAATATTAAAAATATTATTTGTTATACATGCAACCGTAATAATGTAACATATTATTTGTTATACCTCTTTTTGTTCACAACAAAATGCGAGGCGTCGTCGAGAAATCGTTAATAAATATGCTTAATTTTAATATGGAATGTATTACAATTTTAATATGCTTATTTTTTGATAAATTAATCTTTTCATAAATCTAATTTTCCTCCAATAATAATAATAATAATTTTTATATAAAAAAAATGTGAGACGTCGCCTCATTGCGACATCGAATAGCGTTCGACTATATAATCATTCAGCAATATTGATTGAAAAATTACAAAGTTGTGAAAAATAAATTTTAGTATGATTTTTGAATCACACTTCATTCAAAACTTTAAAAAATTACAACTAATATACACAAATACTTTTATTTTATTTTGACTTTTTGGAACACGTTACCTTCAATACTTAATTTACTAAAAAAAAATTACATTTAATACATTTTAAGAAGATTTTTAAAATAAAAATATTAGATTGTTACGATATTGATGAGAAATATGATTGAATAGTTTTTCTTCTTAACGTTATTTCTAAATAATTTAGTTCTAAAAAAATTTAAATATTTCTCTAATGATAGTAACAATTTCTTATGTAATATAATACGAGACCGCCGTGAGGCGACGTCGAGTAACGTTTTACTATATAATTAGTATTATAGCTGAAAATCCAAGGTTCCCAAACTAGGATTCATGCCTTAAAATAAGTACATTATCATCTTCAAATGTGTACTTAAATTTGGATAGTGACTATGCTTTTCATGCTTCAAACATACTTACTGTCTTGAATCTGAATAGAAGTCAAAATTTTTATTGTTGCAGACTAGAAGAAGAAGGATATACAGTAAGGCAGTTAGAAGTTGTAACACCATAAAAAATTGTTACAAGTCCTGTGAGACACTTTGACATTGAAAGAACTGGCTGAAAAGCATGAAAGCAAGACACATAGTATATCAAGGTTTCAAAATAGTTTTAGCATTTGGAAAACATAGTTTTTAACTTGAACAAAACTCTTTATACATGTAAATGTATGCTAACCGATATATAATTATAATTTCTAATCTGCAGAAATAATTTTTCTGCATTGTAAAGATTCAAAATGTTGAAGAAACAGATTGGTGGTATAGCAGTTGTAATGACTATGGAGGATAAGTTAAAAAATAAGATGGAATGTTTAAGTGTTCCAATTGCAGTGACTATTCCAGTTCCTAAAAAATGGTAAATAACATCAACTGATACTATGCATCACATGTCATATCATTTTTGTACAATATCTGTTCCCAACAGTTTTTTTCCCATTTGTCAAATAGATATAGAATTGTTATCCTTAGAGAAGATTCAACTGGGCTTATAATTTCATTTTAATGGATCGTGCTACCAGAAGGATGTTTGGTATGAGTGAAACCAAAATTATGTACAGATGGAGAAGGTATTCACCTTATTCATAGTGTTCTATTATGTAACTGATGCTTATGATTTTTTCACTTCAACTTCTGAAATGTCTCAAGGAACAATGACTTATCCTGGACCTTCAGCATTTGCAGAATTTGGTATTTCAATTTGGTTATATAACATAAATCAATTTTTTTAATGGTCCACTAATTGCAACCATTCAGATTTGTTATTGTTTTACTTAAGTTTCATATGTTTCAGAATAATGTCGTTGAATTGTTCGATAGTCGAACTACTCCAAGTTCAGCAAAATCTACTAGCAAGAAGATTAAGATGGTTTTAGCATTATCTCTCTACAAATTCTGCCATTTTATTTCCAATTCTTAGATATTCAACCATGTAAATCTACAAACTTATGAATTGTTATTTCACTACACCATAAAAGGCCTACGGCAACACCAAAAAAATGTTGCCGTAGGCCCGAAATATGTTGCCTTAGGCCCAAAAAACCTCAAAGGCAACATTTTGCTTGTGTTGCTATTTTGGCCGTTGCCTTTGGGGTCAAAGGCAACATTCTACTCCTCTAAGACAACATCAGTTTTCTGTTGGCGTAAACTAGCTACGGCAACAATATATCAGTTTTTAGCAACATTATATTATGTTGCCTTTGGCTTAAATATTTTGCAAAAAAGTGGGACCCACTAGTGGGGCCGACTGTGGAGTCTACTATGGGGACCATTGTGGGGCCCACTGTGGGGCCCACTTTTATGGCAACACAAATTTTAGCTACAGCAACATTTTGCTAGCAACATTTGTTAACATTATTTTTACTTTTTGCCAACATTTTATAGCCTCAATGGCAACACTTTTCTATTTTAAACAAAAAATAGGTCATTTGAAACTATTCATTGCCAAATCAACCAAATCAACATAACCTGTTTTTTCATTGACACCAAACATAACATAAATTAAAAAGCATCGTAATCTATTCAACCATCTACATTACAAAAATCCAAACTCATTTTTTTTCATTAACTCCTCTGCAACTTGGTTTGAAGAATGGTATTAGACCTTTTTAGCATTTTCCGAGCTATTATCGGCATGAGGTCCTCCCTGTAGTGCCACAAGACTGGCTCTCTTTTCTAGTTTTCTATCATAGGCTACAACAGGCTGTTTAGAGCTGCTGTTTTGATTCTCACCTGCATATTTAAAAAAATATAATATAAATTAAGACAAGCATCACGAAATGAACCAACAAGCATAGTGCAACTTCAGAAACTTATCTCAAAGAAAGTGCATTATTTTCAACCACTAAAAGCATACCATAGCCTTCTAAACAAAGATAAAGCAAAAATTGATGAATGTTACTTCTTACACTGGTTTCACCATGAGAACTAAAAGGACATTTCTCCTTCATAATTTTTTATAGATTAACCAAAGCTGGGTAACGAAGACCTATAACAATTATGTATAACAATTTCTCTCCCCAAAGCTGGGGAGAGAAATCTTGAGTGAAAGTAAATTTGAAAGTATCAGACCTGTCGCAGCTAGAATTGAACTCAGTTCCATTGAGTAAAGTTCCGGTATAATGTACTGCAGAAACATTTATAATAATTTTTTTTGGGAGGGGGGTTAAGGTTGTTGACAATACCACCAACTTCATCACCGTATCAGGAAAGTCAAAAACTTGACCAGCAAAAAATTGAGGGGGATTGGGTTTGTCTATACACTTGGTCAGTTGGTTAGCCACATACCATTAAAATTGACCTATACTGGACTAGTTCACTTTCAAAATGGCTACCGTAAAAACCAAACATGAAACTCTAAAATTTAATATATTTAATTAATAGCTTCTACATTGTTTTCTCATTTATTAAGTTGCTCAACTCATATTTTTACTACTAGAGACTTATTTCATCAATCCTTCATTACTCAATGAATAATACTCATTATTCACGTGTGAACATCTTGTTTTATCACAATAATCTAATTATCTAGATAAGTGTGTTCTTGTTCCTAGTGTAAGCTACAATTGTAGATTACGAGTTCCAACCTTAAATTAATTTAGGATAATAATAACAGAAAAATGTGTTAACTCGAGTAAACAAAATAGAGCAGAAAAATTTCAACTACACAAAAACAACACACTGGCTATCGAAACGAAACTGCTATAAGAGTATCTTCAAACAGTTACTAAATCTACAAATATCCAAATTCATTATAGTCTTGCAGACACACACCACAATAACATAATAGTCTTATAAACACACATATGAAGAAATAAACATGTGAAAATTGTATACCTCATGCCCAAGATAGTAGCAATCTCTGCATCTGATTGAAGATATAGAAATACCTTGAACTCCGAATCCCCAAATCGAACACAAAACCCTAATTTTAAAGCCTCAAATTGAACCCAATTCAAGCCCCAAAATTGACTTCACCCGTTTGAAGCACTAATTCGAAATCAATCATGAGATAGAAAAAAAAACCCCAAATTAGTGAAAAAAATATTAAACTAAAGGCCCAAACTGAACAATTGAACCCGAATACTAAAGCAGCAAAGATTGTGAGAGATGTGCATACGAATGTGAGAGTGAAAGAGAGGTGGGAGTATAGAAGAATGCGTGTGAATATTGTGTGAGTGTGTATGTGTGCGCAGCAGCCGAGACGAGAGGAGAGAGACGGCAGAGTGAGAAAAAATGGAAGTGAAGTAAGACTTGTTTTTAGTAAGTTAAAAGAGCGGTATACTGAATTGGTTGGGCGGGCTTTTTGCCGCTCTCACCAATTTGCCCGAAAAAATAATTTAATTTTTAATTATTTGGAAGAAGCAATTTATTTTTTCATTAAATATTCAATTTCTTTTGCATAATTTGAAATAATATATTCAAATATTTATAATCATATATAAAAATATTTTTATTTTAAAGATATATTAAAATATGTATAGAAAAAAAAATCATTTTAAAAATTTTGTTGAATAATATTTAATGAAAAAAAAATAAAGTATTCACCTTAAAATATTTTAATATTTTTATTGAAATATTCACTTCTACTGGAATATTCTTGAATTTTATAAATACTTCTTGATTATTTTTATCCAAATAAATTAATTTTCTTGTGAAAAAAGGTTAAACTTTTATTTTTATTAGAAAATGTAAATTTTGTTCATTACAAAATTATGACAACACAATTTGATACCTACGGCAACATGCAAACACTTTTATTCTATAGCAACATTATTTTTCTACCTGAGCCAACATAAAAATGACAATGTTGCCTTAGCAAAAAAATTCATGGTAAAGGCAACATATTTGATGGCAACACAGGCTAAAAATGTTGTCATAGGCCTTTTATGGTGTAGTGTTTGTTGACAAGAGAAATGAATCTCATGAATTTATGGACTTACTTTGATGATCTTACAGCCTTG
This sequence comes from Saposhnikovia divaricata, assembly GCA_036435485.1. Classification (NCBI taxonomy): domain Eukaryota; kingdom Viridiplantae; phylum Streptophyta; class Magnoliopsida; order Apiales; family Apiaceae; genus Saposhnikovia; species Saposhnikovia divaricata. The sequence continues at coordinate 127,837,496 of CM071595.1, forward strand.
AAAGCATGGTCGACATATTTGTTATTTGGAATCGGTTATTAATACTTCATTTGGATTGTTTCTATGTTTTAATTATTATGATTTTTTCATTATTACTTTGTTATGAATTATTGGTCCAAGTACCAAGGATGTTTTGTTTAAATGTTAAAATCTTAAGTTTGGTATGTTTTTAAATCAAAAATGTGCTCAACATTACTTTAGATCGGATGGAAGTACTTACTCAACATCACGTACATGTGATATTGTTGGTTAAAATAGTTAGTAGAGAGAACAATAACATAACCGTAATATGGTTTTACAAAACAATTATTTCGAAATGAATAACGTCATAAATGTACGATATTAGGAAATCACATATGAATTTTAACATCAACTAAACAAATATCATTCCGTGTGCGAAGCACGGGCAATATTACTAGTAAGAGATAACTACTATATTATTTCAAAAAAAAAAAGAAGAGATAACTACTATATGTTTGATATTTCAAAATTTTAAAAGTGTAAACATTTCATGTGGAGAAAGAGAAAAGAGTTTTACCTTTCTTTAATGATCTTTCCAATACAGAATTTTTTGAATTAGAGAACGTTACATTTTAGAATGAATATTTTTTGTTGTAATTAAATATTAAAATTGTATTAAATATTAGTTTTTTGTTAAATATGTGATTATAGTTTTTATTAAAATGTTACGCAATAAATGGTGCTTCACATTTCAAATATGTGTATTTGTGATCTTGTTACACATTTTTTGTCGTATATTTGAGGATATTTAAATGGACTAAAGTATTTTTGAGTTGAAAATGGAAGAAAATGTATAGTTACATATTTTCTACTATTTTCTATTTAGATATTAATTTTATTATCTAAATATTTGGAATATTTTTTACATGATCTTTAGTTAGATAATATATTTTTTTAATGAAAAAGATCCTTTACTCTGATTATTGTATTTCAATGCAATTTATATATGATAAAGTAAGTCTTGTAAAATAAATAAGGGTTAATACTCACAAAATATTTGAAAATCAAATGCACAACAAAAAAATTCTTTTTGTTTCAAATTTTTCCAGTAATTTATTTAAATAATTAAATTATGAATCAACCTTATCTAAAACTTTGAGAATTGTTGTAAATTTCCCCAGTTCAAGTGAAGTGGAAAATAAACTGAACCGTAAAAGAAGGGACAAGAATACATCTAATTTCTTCAACTTTTACAGTAAGAAATATTAGTGTCAAAGTGAAAGCTTAAAGTAAAATGTTCATTATATTCTAGTAAAGAAATTTTTTACCATAGATATATTTTTTTTCAGTGTTAGTTCTAGATATTTTACAGATGGAAAATGATTGATTGCAAGTACCAATTTTTTGTTTTTAATTTTAAATGCATACATCTTTATTTGAGAAAAATGCCCGAGGGCTTATATGAGTATATTGCGTATTTTCATGGCAAATTTGTTATTATGTAGTGAAGTCATGTAATTACAAAGTATCCCTTGTGTATTTACAATAAAAACCTTTTATATCTCACCTTAATTATATGTAGTACATTAGTACTACATAATAATAATAATAATAATAATAATAATAATAATAATAATAATAATAATAATAATAATAATAATAATAATAATAATAATAATAATAATATCATACAAGAAGTTTAAATTTATAAATAGATTTCACGTACTTCAAACGATATAATGTACTAATGATTACACCGATTTAAATTATTTTCTTATTACAAGAAAATTTGTAAATTGAAGAATTAGTATATCCATTCTAAATTTTGAAGGACTTTTACGAATTTTAAAAAATTCAAAGGTATTCAACTTGGATTTTAAATAATATATCAAAATTGAGGGTATTCATTTTATATTTTAAAAAGTCATTTAAAATCCTGAGATATTCAATTCAGATTTTAAAAACTACTTTAAAATCTGATGGTATTTGATAAGTGCATATTTTTGCAAATTTTTTATTACATATTTATTGCTTGAACTCGTATTTTAATAATTTATTTTGTTGCATTTCAGGAAATTCGTGAATAAATAAAGAAATTGCAAAATAAAGAAATAAGAGGAAGAAAAAGGGCTTAAATGAAAAAAAAAGAAAAAGAATTTGGAGGTTGGAGGAAAAGGAATCTTTGAAGACATGTGGAAGGTGGAGATTATCCCAACCCAATATATAAGTGTATGGCCAAGATCCACTCATCAAAGCTTAAGGGAGAAGAAAGCAAATAGATGGCTAGGATTTGTCCACCACATTTAGAAAGTGTAGGGCCAAGATTAACCCAACACACCCCTAAACCCTAATTCTTATCCAATAAATACCCCCTCACCCCCCTTATATTTAAAAACTTAGATTTTAGGGTAGCTTTAATTTCTTGTTTTATAGTTTCAATTCTTGTAAAAACTCTCTTTTATTTTAATGCAATTCCAAGTTTCTTTTATTTTCTCGTCTTATTCTTTCATTTACGTTTGTCTTATTTTCGTTATTTTCATAAATCCGATTAGTGGACAAAGTAGCGAAATGCTAACCACTTGGGGTTGAAAATAACGATTTTTATTTTCTTGTTCTTAGTTTATAATCGTAATTGAGCCCCTTTAAATCTCCATTTTATTGTGGGTTTCATAATTTTTAATTGTGGATCTAATTTTTATGTTTTATGTGTTAGTGTAAAAATAAAAAAAACCACAAAATATTTGTTTTAATAATTTTAGAATGTAATTTTACCCCTTTTATTTTGTTAATTCGAAGCAATTGTTTCCCCTGTTTTCTCACTTACACAAACAAACCAATTTCCTTCTTTTGCTACTTCTTCGAATAAATCACAACTCCCCTGTTCCTTTCTTTCTTTCTTTTTCTATTTTTTTCGAACCATTTCCCTAATCCCAGATATGTTTTCCTCCCTTCTTTTTCTTAATTTCTTCTCTTCTTCCCCACAAAACCCCCAAACCCACAACAAACATTTCCCTAGTTTTAATTTTGCTGCAGTTTTTAATTCGCATTTTCTGAGTTCGCTGAGTTAGTTTTCCAAGTTTGTTTCTACCGATTGAACTCGGAGTATTGGTGTGCTGAGTTTTGTTTTAATTTTCGTCGATTGTCTGTGGGTTACTGAGTCGTATTGTTCTGTATTTGTTGATTGATTCTCTGTCTTAGCTGACTTCGTGACTGCCGAATTAGTTTTAGATTTTCTATTTGGCTGAGTTGCTACAGTTTTTCTTTTTGTTTAATTTTTGGTTTTGCTGGAATGGTGTTGTATTTGTTTGGTTTGTTACTGGTTGTGTAGTGAGTCCCACTGAGTTGATTAGTTTTCTTTTCCCCTGTTTTCTGTTTTAAGTTGCTGTTTTCGCCGAGTCGCCATCGAGTTGTTTTACTAAGTTTGTTGTTTTGTTAGGCGAGTTTCTGAGTTCGTTCTGTTATTCGCCCTGTTTCTGCATTTGTATTTTGATGTTTGAGTTCTGCGTTTTGTTGTTATATATTGTCGAGTGATGATTTTGCGTTTCTTTGAATTGCGGATTGCGTCTAAGGCGAGTCTTCTGTGTGGAAATGTTGTCATTATTCGAATTTGTTGATTTTCCAAGTTCTGTGTGTAGCTAGGTATCGAGTCCTTTAGTAAATATGTGAGTCTCTGTTTTTGTTCAATTCTAAGTTAGTTTTGCAATAAGTTTGCTACTGAGTTCTTGATGTGGTTTGTTAATGGCTGGTTTAATTTACGAAGTAGTCATATCGAATTTTTCTTAAAACTTTTTGTAAATAAATTAGTTAAATTCTAGTATTCTACTTTTTAAAATAATTTAGTTTTTGTTCTTTTCACTTTTAATTAGTTAGTTTAAAATTAGAATAAATTTAGTTTTCTATTAAAAATAGTTTTAAGGATTAAATAGTAGAAGTCAAAATGCTCAAAAATCCAAATTGTCTTTTCCGATTAAATTAATTGTTAAGGATTGTGAAAATGTTAGTCTTCGTAGATCAATACCTAAATATTTCAATGATTGAATCGTGCGCTTGCGATTTAAAATTGTACTTATTTTAGCATAACAAGTTTTGGGCATCGCTGCCGGGGACTAATTATTTTTCGCGCCTTGATTTTTAATTTTTCGGATTAGTTTTACTTGTCTCATTTTTATCTTTTTGTTTTTAGAAAATTGGAAATTACGGGAATCTTCTCACGGAGCTTGAAACAAAAGTGGAATTTTTGGAAGCGTGCTTCGGTAACCCGTATTTCTCTCTTTTCGCCTTTTTTTATTTTAGAAAATCAAAAAAATCACAAAAAAATTGAAAATTTAAAATCCAAAAAAATTAGTTGGTAAATACATATTTGTTGCATCATGCATTCATCACTTAGGATCACATCATCTAGATTTTTATTTTCTTGTTTTTAATTTTTCGTACCCTATAAATTGTGGTGATCGATGGAGGACCCCAAGGTACGTTAAATTCTTCTTTTCTTTAGAATTTAGGACACGTAGTGTAGAGCATCCATAAGTGTTTATAGTTTTTATATTTCGTTGTTTGTTGCATCATTTGTAAATAAATCTTAAGGGCAAAACCTCTCAAAAGATAAGGGAAGGGATTTCATCACTCTTTCCTTAGCCCAAAAACAATTAAACCCTCCCCCATACCTGACAATAAATCCCTTATTTTGCATACCCTAGCCTTTAATAAAATTAATTAGACGTTTGCCCCTAGGAATTCCGCGCTCAATTAGGAAGGTACCTAATAAACGAAGTAATCATTAATTATTCCGACTCTTTGGTGTCTAGGCAAGCGAAAGCTTACCTGGCCAATTAAGGATTGGTGTCTAGGCAGGTGTTTAGCCTCTTGGCAATGCTTGCACCTACCTGGCCAAATCGGTCCGAATAAATTCTGATTTACCGAGTTTTTGGTAGTCCTTATAGTTAGGAGCAAGGTCTAGTTTATTTTACTTAAGGAACCCTAGGGTTAGAATTTTTCTTTTGATTTTTCACCCTTTCTTTTTTGTGTGTTTATTTTATCGCACTTATTTGCTACGTGTTCCCTTTCATGGTTTATGCGAACTATTTGGATTAGGGATAATTCTTCTAGACTAGTGAGATCTTTTGAGATTTCTTCCTCTTCTGATTCCGAGTTTTTAGATAATTCCGAACCAATATTAAACATGGCCATGTCTCTTAATGTGACGCCCCCAAATCCGAGGTCAAAGATTCAGGTCGTCACATCACCATCCAACCATATCATACCTGTATTAACTTTACAACTCAACAATACATCCATCCAGACCTCAATCTTAAGCACAAACAAGTTAGAGCCTCAGAAACGATAATCAAAAGTAACACTAAATATTACAATTCATCTGTACAATCTAGAATCTTGCGCACTTCCATTTATACAACTACACTTGAAGACAAGTCTTACTATTACAGTTTAAAACCTATCAGACTTACTCTGTAGTATTTATCGGGAACTAAATCATCTCAGGGGTAAATCTTCTACTCCTCTTCTGCTGGTGCGGAGTTAACTGATCAAATTCTTCTCTTTCTGAAAAGTTTTTATAAAGCAAGAATGAGCTACATAATGCTCAGCAAGTTCACCATTTTGTAAAATAATAATGTGGTTTATTTCGAAAACATTCCCAACTATATGGGTATATATCTCAGATTTCAAAACATAATTGGACAATGTGTATGTCCGAGTTTGAATAAAACATCTATACTCACTAAGGAGCTTTAAGAATAACATATGAACCCTTTATAAGGTTCCCATCTCAATATATCTCAAGTTTGAAAATATATACATATGAGTATATCATTTTCGGCAAAACACTCTACGATTAACATGCTGTACAGGAAATACATCATTGCAAACCTCTTTCCTTCCATTAGCTTAGAAGGTTTTTCATACAAAAACATTTCATTCTTTGAAACAATTGCAAGAGTGCACTAACACGTGCCAATCTTTATAGAAAATCTTGCAGTTCTAGATACTGCACGATGTCAATATTTTTCTTATCAAAAACCACACTATCGGCAACTTGGCCCTTAGGCCCAAGAAGCAGTGTTTGAGTATTTTTCCAAAGTGGAGGATGGGACTGGAAGAAAACATAAAAACCTGACAAGGATTGACGATGATCAGTCGCCACATCCAGGTCCAATAATCCGCGGGTCTTCTCTACCGGTAGAAGGATAGAAACTACATCCGTAACTATCCTCGGGTGAAAACTACATCCGTAATCACCCTCGATGAAAACTACATCCGTAATCATCCTTCGGCAACACCTGGGCCGGAATAATAATTGATGGACCGCCTGGCTCACAGCCGCTTACACATCTCGGGAATCGTTCGTCAACGATTCCCACACCTGCCAGAGTCCCCTTTTTCTTTTCTTTTCAAAAATCATTTTGATAGAAAATTCGAGTAGTTGAAGTTCGACCTCAGTCGACCGATAATTCTTGAAAAGTGTACAAGAAGCAAAACCTGACCGGGGTTTTTCGAAAATGTTTTGAGTTCGAAAGAGTTCGAGCTTGAAAGTATTAAAGGTATCTTGGATTAGCTTTGTCTTTAAAATAATGAACAATAACTAATAAATGATATTTTAAGATTTAATATTAATGATTAATAAAATAATTATTTAATTAAAATAAGCTTTTAATCCAAGATAGATATTTTTGAGTATTTATAATAATGTAAAAATAATAAATACTTAAGTATACGATACTTCCCGAATGACCCTTCGGGTTTTCGCAATTTAATCACGATACAATAATATACCGCTCCCCGGTCAATAGCATATTTGGACCGCTACGACCTCTATTGCTAGAGTCGTTGTCCGAAGAAAACATTTTCATTTTTATAAAATTGAAAAATACATATTTTAATCCAATTGTTTTTGGGTAACCTTCCCCACTGCATTTACTAGCTTCTCTAATTTTTCCATGATCCTACATAAATTTTTAGGGGTTCAAACAAGGTTCACAAGGGGACCACTTAGTGCAGTCCGGAATCCAGAAACACATTTCACTTCTCAGGCCATAACTCAAAATCTATACATCACCTAGTCATGAACCTTATATTTCTGGAAACTACATTCAAATACCTTTCCAACAATATATATTAGGACTTCAGGAGACAAGATTTGGGGGTTCAAAACCCCCCTACAAGACAGTACAAGTTCCTGGGAAAAACTCAGCATGCTTATATCACTAAACCAACCAAGAATCTTACATCCACATCACAATCAACATCTAAATCACCAAGATCATACTTTATAACATACATGGAGATACATACACTAACCACAAGCTTAAAAATCACAACCACAACACTTAAACTCAAGATCTACATCATCCATAACTTATATGTCCAAGATTCACACTAACATCCATGGATCTAACATTAAACACCATAAATAATTCATGGCCAAGAGGGGTTAGAGTTTTATACCTTCTTGATGTTCTTACAATCTCAAACAAGCTTGGTTAACCTTGGGGAAGCCTTACTCTATGCTCACCATCTTCAATCTCACCAAAGAAATCAAGAACATGGAAGTGGGTTTCCTGACTATAAAAACACGCCCCAAAGATCAGCAAAAACGAAGCCCTTGCACTCGTTTCCTGGTCAAGGCTCCTGAATGAAAGTTGTAGAGCGTCTTAACAGCTTTCTAACCATATACAGAACAAAAAATTTCATTGAGTAATGAAGGCTCTAGGCCCGTTTTACTGAGAGGGTGTTCTGCTGGGCAGAATAGTTTTGTTCTTGGTTTTATGTTCTAATAATGCCATACACTTGATATATATCTATTTTTGGTTGGATGCATCTCATCCTTGCTAGGTGGCAACCTCTCATTGGCTCCTCTAGATTTCTTATCCACTTAAATTGCAACCAAGTCCTTTGCTAATTGCAACCAAGTCCTTGTCTCTTGTTTCTTGCACTTAAGTCCTTTTGTTTTGTTTTCTTTTCCACCGCTTTGATTTACTTGTCGTTTCTTGGATAAAATAAATATGTTACAACTTATACGTTGCATATTATTGCTCTAATATAGCACAATACCTCGAATGAATATTAATTCCAACATCCCTTGTTTATTTCTCTTTATCTCAGAAAACGTTCTCCCGATTTCTTAACCATTCTCTTTTCTCAATTCTAGGAGTTTATTCTCAATCCTTTTTCCCTCTCATAATATATCCTTCCTTGGACTCTTAATATATCATATCCTTAATCCATGATTCGTTCGCTCAATCGCTTAATCTCATTGTAAAGTTTCAGCGGTTTCTAGAACGTTTGTTTCACTTCCTCAGTGGTTTTCGTTCCAAATTCTCAAATCACTTATAATAAAATTCCAAAATATTAACTCCTCAATTCCTCAAATTAAATATCTCATTTCTTGATATTACTGATATATAATTCACTGATCGGTCAAATATTACACGAAAATAGAATTTGGAATTTCTGAATTCCGATCGCATTTACATACACTTATTTACTCCGTAGATTACTAGTATAACTTCGGAATATCCACACTACGTCTCGTACATAGGTGGTATGAAAAATTTTCTTAATCCTCAAAATCACTATTCATCCACCAAATCACTATTCATTGATGCACTTTTATCATAATATGAAAAGTTTTAATTCTACCAAAATTTTGGGTTCTTACGGTCTCCCCTCCTTAAAAGGATTCCGTCCCGGAATCAGTTTAGGAATCACCGGGGTTACTCCTTCTTTGTTTCACTCTTTCAACTTCCAGGTGGATTCTTCCACATCTTGATTTTCTCACAATTCCTTATTAGTTTGAAAACCTTGTTCCTCAGCACTTGTTCTTCTCTATCCATGATTTCCACGGGTTGCTCCACATAGGTCAAGTCTGGTTGTAGGTCCACTTGGTCGTACTCTATCACATGCCGAAAGTCCGTGTGGTAGGGTCGTAGCATGGTCACATGAAACACATTATGCACTTGCTGCAAGCTCGGGGGCAAGGCTAGTTCATAGGCTAACTTTCCAACACGCCTCAAAATCTCAAAAGGTCCTATAAACCTCAGACTTAGCTTCCCTTTCTTTCCAAATCTCATCAATCCTTTTCGAGGGGATACCTTTAGCATCAAGAAGTCTCCCACCTCATACTCCTTTGATATCTCACAAAATTTGACCATTCGAAATAATGGGTTTCGAAAAAAAACTAATGACTTTTACATACACTCGTCTGCACAGTAAAGACGTAATATGAATTCAAAATCTTCATTTAATAATTCGTACATCTCGTGATCGCAAAGATTTCTTATCCACCCATAAAATTTGGGTTATTGCAGTCTCCTCTCCTTAAAAGGATTCTATCTTAAGAACCTAAGGAAAATAGTTGTGGATACAATTCCAACTTTACCCTTCCCAACTCTCAGGTTGAAACTTCAACCCTTTTGTTCTCTTACCTTGATCTTACCAACGCTTTAGTGTTGCTTCTCAACGCATGCTCTCCTCGACCTGTATTCCTTATCGGTTGTTCTATGAATGAAAATTTCTATCCCACAACTTATACGTTCCTCTTCTACCTTGTTCATAGTATCCGTGTTGAGTCCTTGTATCGTTGGGCCGTGAATACTTTGTGGTCGTGTTCTATAATCTGAGACAACGTCAATACGCACGGTATTCCTCATTTTCCTTGGCTTGATTAGCACGCATGTGTTGCCTCCCGTCAGTCGTTACCACTTGCTATGGATACTGTATAGTCTTCGGTATACGTCGAACCAGTTCAGCTACTATATCCCTCGTTCATTGACTTCTTCGTAACGCAAGAAAGCGAAACTTCTTCTTTCATAGTACGCTTTACAAGAGACGTCCTTACGTTCGCATGGTGCCGATCGTGATAACAACATTCGTTTCATGGATAAGTTTTTATTCTCGACTGCCCCGTGAAATCTAAGGCACGACACTAAATATAAATTCGATCGTCTGGATAATTCTTCTTCCCTGTCCGTCAGCCACAGATCAAATTAGTACATACGCTCAATCTCTTTATTAATTATACTTGAAAGCACCTTCAATATTCGAAGTTTAACCTTAAGTCTCTATCTGACGTAATCACTGCAGGAGTTTTATATTGCACCACCATCTCTTCCGTATATAAATCGATAATCTTCTAAATGGAAAGTCTCTCGTAGGTAAATCACTTGGTCCCGCAATTATAAATCAACTAGGGCCATCTCTTGGCTCGGTCTTCGGCGACCTACTCATGAAATTCATTATAATTCTGTCCCCGTTCAAGATTTTCTACGGGCGGAATTGATCCACTAGATCTCTATCATTTTGTTTTTGACATGTTGCGTTTGTACTTAATAGTTTGCCAATACCATTCTTCATATCCGTTTGCCAAACATTTTCTTAATTCTCTGTACATCTTTGTCCTTCCCCATAATTTAGTCATTTTCCTTTAACATTATTCTTTATTGTATATACTCTATTTTCTTGGTCAATACTGACTGAATTCCAATTTTGAATAATCCCTTCTATAGGTATCGGCCACCACACTGGCCTTTCCTGGGAAATAACAAATTTCTCCATTATACTCTCTGCTCCCTTTCGTCACCTTCTCTTTCTTATGTTTAGTTCTAATATGAAGATATACTTATGGCACTTGTGGAAAACTTTCACACTTTTCTCATAAAGTTAACGTCTCAGTTTTATGCGTGAACGCCATCATGACTAATCCCAGACTCACGGTTAGTATATCCTATCCCGTAACCTTTATGTTGTTTAGAAGTATAGGCTATCATCCCCTTTCTACTGCATCAGCATACCTCTTAAACTCTTAAAAGACGCATCATCGTGACCCTCAAAGTCCTCTTCTCATCATAAAGTATAGCTAACAACGAGGTTGTTACTAATCTCTCATATCATTCATAAAACTTTATTTATTAACCCACAAGGGCTTCTAACTCACTAGTCAATCCACATGATACTACCAAAATTTATAATGTTTATATTAATGTGAAATGCCGACTTTGGTGCAGTACAGAGGTCGATCTTGAGTTGGTGAAACCTTCTCTTTAACCTTATCTTTGAAAAACAACTATGCACTTTAACTAGTCAACAATTCCTCCATTTCCGATAAGGGTTTCAGTTCTCGATGGTATAGGTAAGATGTCATACGCTCGTCCTCTTTCACAACTGGCGCCAATCAGCCTGAGGCCTGTATGCTGCTGCGATTCCCAATAAACTTGATTAGGTGGTAATCTTGAAGGATCATTGGGATATATCCATGCATCCATTTGCTATTAGGGGCCTTTTAAACTTTATGTCTCGCTATGTGCATCAATCCCTTTTAGCTAAGTAAAGCTTCACATCCTTGCCACAATATTTCTTCCTTTCTTGTCCATCTCACTTCCATGTTAGTTTCCTCTAAGGATATGTCTTACATCGCAATCGATTTGAATTTCTTGGATCAGGAAAAGGCTTGGTAATTCCAGAATTCATTACTATAACATCCTGACAACGGTTGGTAGGAGCGTACTCCCAACCACCTCATCAGTTCTTATAACCTTCCTCACACTATTATTAAAGGTCCTTGTGGTATTCCCCGACATGTTATTCCTACTTTAAATAATTACTCGGCATAACGCTCTGGCTGCACAATTACAACATTTGGTTTTTTTTTTCATATTGGTGTAACGGTTCATAATTGTACCTCCCGTTCACCTAAGAGTAATCACTTTGAAAGGAAGGGTTTCAAAATAACAAGGTCCAATAGATAATTTCAATAAGAATTCCACATGGGATGTTCCAAGAATGTTGATGGTTCCAAATACTAGGAGTCTCGATTTTCGGAGATGTAAGGATGGATCGAAAGAGTACAACAAGGTTTATTCCTTCAGGTCCTGATAATTCTGTAATATGATATCATAGAGAATGTTGCACGAGGGCAATGATTGTTGGATACAAAAGTCATAAAGACGGTCTTTATACAGTTCTTACATCGGGTGGATACTTTTCCTCCTGAATAATAAGAGGAAATCTAAAGTCGCATTGATGAAGGTCAGCCAATAGAAAGCAATTCTACTCCATGACAATTAAAGAATGAAGTAGTTTGTCATTCAAGTAATCAGTGGTTTCAAATGAATTCTCATTGTATGAATGAAAGAATAAAATATTCAAGTGATATAAAGTCTGATACGAAGATGGGTAAGAGTTCAAGTCGAGTGGGCGACCTCACTAGGTCTCAATCAAGTTATTCGTCAAAACTTTCATCATCATACTTTACCACATGCAAAATGCATTGCGGAATGAATTAAATTGGGAGTTGGACCAGTGGAACAATAACTAGTCCTTTTCAAGAAACACTAGCAACTAGCGAGACAAAATTGCTAGTTCACCTGTTTGAGACATCACCACTAGCTAGGACAATTAGCTAGGTGTTCTTCACAACATTACAATTTTGACTAGTTAGAACAATCAACTAGTCATTCATATTGACATATCGACTAGCCAGTTTCAATTGGCTAGAACGGAATTTCAACATCGTAGCCATTGAAGAAACTTTAGGCTACTCGGACAACGAATGGAAATGAAAGGTTATTAAGTTTGAAAAAGAAAACTACAAAATCTGAAGAGAATGTTCTAGGTATCGGAACAATCGATAACCTCTCACCAAATATTACTTACCAGTGAAACGGTCCACCCAAGGGTGCCTCCGTACACATGCTTTATCAGATCCTACAATAGAATTAAATTCAGAATACCAATATCAAAGTGATATACTTACTATGATTTCAATGTACGATGTACAATCTCATCTTGAATACAAGAAAAAAATTCATGAAGGATGTCTGGACATTAGATCATCCATGTCCTCAGTAATTTGTTAAATATTTATGAGCTCAACTGAAGAGTGCAAGTATGAAAGAAGCAATCTAATATCAATATTCGTTAAGTAGTATTCGTCGATTAATTAAGGAAATATTCGTTGAACATTCCTTGGATAATTGAAAGAAAGTGTAAATAGTCCTGAGCAGAACAAAATAATTATAAACTTCAAATAGAATGCTCGGGGATCAAATAAGATACTTTGGATGAGTCCCGGTTTAGAGAAAGTATATCACTGGTTGTTATTCCACAAGTTTGAAGTAGAAAGCTAGAAGGGTTACCTGATATAAACTAATCGAGGTAACAGGGTTAGTGAACAGGTTAAAATGAAGTAGTGCACCTGACGGTAGTTACCAAAATAAGTTAATAATCATTCGTGCATCTCGCTATCACCATTATGAGGGTAACTCCATCTCTTCGTCTTCGTAATACAAGACACCAACTAGTGCGTCTCTCAATCATCATCTTAAAGTCATTTATCGAGTTGGGGCTTCACAAATATATCTGTCATTTCCGTGCTTTATCTTGAAGACCAAGCTTCGCATCATTCCGGGGACACCTGCTAAGTCCATAGGTCCTACTTCATGCCTTCCGACATGAATCACAAGTGGCCAGTTCCCCCTGGGAACAGATCAAAGAGATCTCTCAGGGATCTCAGTGCAGTCCATAGGTTCAGTGGCGGGTGTGTGTATGTGAACATATACCAAAAATATTGAGGCCTACCATACCTATATACGTAGTCCATGATAACGTCTCTATCAAAGGATCCCACTCTACCCACTGGTCTTTTCTTTTGATAGACATTGAGATCACTGTATCGCTCGTTGCAACCATATTCAACTTCTCTTGAGTCCCTTTGTTAATTATACTTGTTTGTTCTCTAAGTTGAACTACCATGCTCTAGTGTCCGAATCATGCGTGGAATTATCTAGCACGCTCGTCTTATGATAACATTCTCGTATAACACATGTAAAATTCGCCATCAAGGGTAATGAAATCCACAACGGCATAGTGACCAACTTTCAGGTAAACCCGTTACTTATCGAAAATCGGATCTTATAGCCAAAGTAAAAGACTTTCATTATTCCAAGTACTAAGTACCCTTAATTATATAGGGAAGTCTAAACTTCTTGATTCTTAAAATGTCGCCTCCTAAACTGTGGAGGACTATGGGCCACAAAATTTATGCCAGCCTAGTCACCCGATCATATTGGCAATATCGCCTCTACCTCAGCTGCTCTTGAGATTTCGCTCTGCTTCCTATATCAATACCTATGATAGGTCATGTACGACTCTCAAACCTCTATTCATCATTCTGAAGGTCTCTAAGGATTCTATCGAGCCTAGTATAATACCTTCAGTAAACACTCCAGTCCATTCTACTCATCGGTACCTCTTCCGGTAGTCCAATAATAAGTTTACTACGATCTCTTATGTCATTCTCCTACTTAGACTTAACTCTCAACACTCTCGTTTCTGAGTACTGTAACTTATCGCTCTGATACCATTTCTGTGACGCCCCCAAATCTTCGCGTGGGGAACTAAATCATCTCAGGGGTAAATCTTCTACTCCTCTTCTGCTGGTGCGGAGTTAACTGATCAAATTCTTCTCTTTCTGAAAAGTTTTTATAAAGCAAGAATGAGCTACATAATGCTCAGCAAGTTCACCATTTTGTAAAATAATAATGTGGTTTATTTCGAAAACATTCCCAACTATATGGGTATATATCTCAGATTTCAAAACATAATTGGACAATGTGTATGTCCGAGTTTGAATAAAACATCTATACTCACTAGGGAGCTTTAAGAATAACATATGAACCCTTTATAAGGTTCCCATCTCAATATATCTCAAGTTTGAAAATATATACATATGAGTATATCATTTTCGGCAAAACACTCTACGATTAACATGCTGTACAAGGAATACATCATTGCAAACCTCTTTCCTTCCATTAGCTTAGAAGGTTTTTCATACAAAAACATTTCATTCTTTGAAACAATTGCAAGAGTGCACTAACACGTGCCAATCTTTATAGAAAATCTTGCAGTTCTAGATACTGCACGATGTCAATATTTTTCTTATAAAAAACCACACTATCGGCAACTTGGCCCTTAGGCCCAAGAAGCAGTGTTTGAGTATTTTTCCAAAGTGGAGGATGGGACTGGAAGAAAACATAAAAACCTGACAGGGATTGACGATGATCAGTCGCCACATCCAGGTCCAATAATCCGCGGGTCTTCTCTAACGGTAGAAGGATAGAAACTACATCCGTAACTATCCTCGGGTGAAAACTACATCCGTAATCACCCTCGATGAAAACTACATCTGTAATCATCCTTCGGCAACACCTGGGCCGGAATAATAATTGATGGACCGCCTGGCTCACAGCCGCTTACACATCCCGGGAATCGTTCGTCAACGATTCCCACACCTGCCAGAGTCCCCTTTTTCTTTTCTTTTCAAAAATCATTTTGATAGAAAATTCGAGTAGTTGAAGTTCGACCTCAGTCGACCGATAATTATTGAAAAGTGTACAAGAAGCAAAACCTGACCGGGGTTTTTCGAAAATGTTTTGAGTTCGAAAGAGTTCGAGTTTGAAAGTATTAAAGGTATATTGG
The DNA here is from genome assembly GCA_036435485.1 of Saposhnikovia divaricata. Classification (NCBI taxonomy): domain Eukaryota; kingdom Viridiplantae; phylum Streptophyta; class Magnoliopsida; order Apiales; family Apiaceae; genus Saposhnikovia; species Saposhnikovia divaricata. The sequence goes on from CM071595.1 coordinate 127,852,946, forward strand.
ATTAGCTTTGTCTTTAAAATAATGAACAATAACTAATAAATGATATTTTAAGATTTAATATTAATAATTAATAAAATAATTATTTAATTAAAATAAGCTTTTAATCCAAGATAGATATTTTTGAGTATTTATAATAATGTAAAAATAATAAATACTTAAGTATACGATACTTCCCGAATGACCCTTCGGGTTTTCGCAATTGAATCACGATACAATAATATACCGCTCCCCGGTCAATAGCATATTTGGACCGCTACGACCTCTATTGCTAGAGTCGTTGTCCGAAGAAAACATTTTCATTCTAAGTTCAAGAGTGTACAAACACATATGTGCATATATCTCAAACTTCAACATAACCTCATAAAGCATAAGCATATAATACATTTGAAAGCCACAAACAATACAGTGAAAATCCTTATATATAAGTTTTGAAAAGTAAACTTGCATAGGTAGAATCAGGAACATAATATCTTGAAAATAAATGCTTAGGGTTGGAGAACTTGCCTTGGGAAGGTTGGTGTGGTTGGGCTCGTGGAGTGGAGCGACAATCTATAAATATCCAATATTCGCTCGTTAGTATCTTAGCAACACCACTTAATCATAATGTTTTGAAGAATACAAGGCCATCTTAGCGACTCCACCATTTGACCCACTAACCCTCCTATATGACCATGTCATCACATTATCACATTCTTTACCCATTCGACTTAAATCTATTCCTCAAACTCGAAACTCAAGTGAATACTCTTAAAACTACTTTAAACTAATCTCCTAAGTGGTTTTTCACTTGCGCGGATTTTACTTCAACATTTTTATAAAATTGAAAAATACATATTTTAATCCAATTCTTTTTGGGTAACCTTCCCCACTGCATTTACTAGCTTCTCTAATGTTTCCATGATCCTACATAAATTTTTAGGGGTTCAAACAAGGTTCACAAGGGGACCACTTAGTGCAGTCCGGAATCCAGAAACACATTTCACTTCTCAGGCCATAACTCAAAATCTATACATCACCTAGTCATGAAACTTATATTTCTGGAAACTACATTCAAATACCTTTCCAAAAATGTATATTAGGACTTCAGGAGACAAGATTTGGGGGTTCAAAACCCCCCTACAAGACAGTACAAGTTCCTGGAAAAAACTCAGCATGCTTATATCACTAAACCAACCAAAAATCTTACATCCACATCACAATCAACATCTAAATCACCAAGATCATACTTTATAACATACATGGAGATACATACACTAACCACAAGCTTAAAAATCACAACCACAACACTTAAACTCAAGATCTACATCATCCATAACTTATATGTCCAAGATTCACACTAACATCCATGGATCTAACATTAAACACCATAAATAATTCATGGCCAAGAGGGGTTAGAGTTTTATACCTTCTTGATGTTCTTACAATCTCAAACAAGCTTGGTTAACCTTGGGGAAGCCTTACTCTATGCTCACCATCTTCAATCTCACCAAAGAAATCAAGAACATGGAAGTGGGTTTCTTGACTGGAAAAACACGCCCCAAAGATCAGCCAAAACGAAGCCCTTGCACTCGTTTCCTGGTCGAGGCTCCTGAATGAAAGTTGTAGAGCGTCTTAACAGCTTTCTAACCATATAAAGAACAAAAAAATTCATTGAGTAATGAAGGCTCTAGGCCCGTTTTACTGAGAGGGTGTTCTGCTGGGCAGAATGGTTTCGTTCTTGGTTTTATGTTCTAATAATGCCATACACTTGATATATATCTATTTTTGGTTGGATGCATCTCATCCTTGCTAGGTGGCAACCTCTCATTGGCTCCTCTCGATTTCTTATCCACTTAAATTGCAACCAAGTCCTTTGCTAATTGCAACCAAGTCCTTGTCTCTTGTTTCTTGCACTTAAGTCCTTTTGTTTTGTTTTCTTTTCCACCGCTTTGATTTCCTTGTCGTTTCTTGGATAAAATAAATACGTTACAACTTATACGTTGCATATTATTGCTCTAATATAGCACAATACCTCGAACGAATATTAATTCCAACATCCCTTGTTTATTTCTCTTTATCTCAGAAAACGTTCTCCCGATTTCTCAAGCATTCTCTTTTCTCAATTCTAGGAGTTTATTCTCAATCCTTTTTCCCTCTCATAATATATCCTTCCTTGGACTCTTAATATACCATATCCTTAATCCAAGATTCGTTCGCTCAATCGCTTAATCTCATTGTAAAGTTTCAGCGGTTTCTAGAACGTTTGTTTCACTTCCTCAGTGGTTTTCGTTCCAAATTCTCAAATCACTTATAATAAAATTCCAAAATATTAACTCCTCAATTCCTCAAATTAAATATCTCATTTCTTGATATTACTGATATATAATTCACTGATCGGTCAAATATTACACGAAAATAGAATTTGGAATTTCTGAATTCCGATCGCATTTACATACACTTATTTACTCCGTAGATTACTAGTATAACTTCGGAATATCCACACTACGTCTCGTACATAGGTGGCATGAAAAATTTTCTTAATCCTCAAAATCACTATTCATCCACCAAATCACTATTCATTGATGCACTTTCATCATAATAGGAAAAGTTTTAATTCTACCGAAATTTTGGGTTCTTACACTTAAGGACCGTTGCTACCCCACCCGTTCTGCCCAACCGTCGTGTATCACTCTTCCTCCCGTAAATGGTAATAATTTCGAAATCAAAGCTCAACACATTAGCATGTTACCCAAATTTACCGGGAGTGAGGGTGAGTACCCGTATCTTTTCATCCATGAATTCGAGGAGGTTTGTGCCTTACAAAAACTCCAACAATTGACCGAAGACTCCGTTAGGCTTAGACTTATGAACTTTGCTTTAAAAGAAAATGCTAAAAAATGATTGTATAGTCTACCTGCCAATTCTATTTCCACGTGGGAGGGATTTGTGGTAATTTTTCTTAAGAAATATTTTCCAAACCATAAGACTACGAGAATTACAAACGAGATAAACCAATTTCATCAAAAGGAAAATGAGTCTTTTTGGAAATATTTTGATCGTTTTAAACATCTTTTATCATAATGCCCCCACCATGGAATAGAAAAATGGAGACTTTGTAAGATTGTTTACGAGGCCTTAGATAGTCCGACAACCGCTTTGTTAGAGTCTATGTGCCAAGGTAAATTCATGGATAAAAATGAGGACGAATGGTGGGTGTTTTTCGAAGAATAAGCCGAAAAGACCATGTTGTGGGAGTCTACTAGGGAACCTCATAAGTCCAACGAGTCGTCAAGCTCATCTAGGGGTTTGCATTCGATTGGGAATTCGATTGCAATCGATGCCAAATTAGCTACTCTTACTAGACGATTTGAAGCTTTAGAAACTCATTGTGGTCCCCCACCTATGTCTATGTACCCAAATTATAATTCTTCGAACTTTGAGTCTCAACATTGTCCCGATTTTGAGCAAGTGAACGCAATGTTTCAACCTAAGCCTCGGAATGACCCGTTTGCACCGACCTACAATCCCGGGTGGAAGAATCACCCGAATTTCTCTTGGAATCAAAGTCAAAACTACCAATCTCCGCCACCTTCTTTTCAAAAGCCGAACTCTTACCCAACTCCCAACTAAGGTCTTTATCCAAACGCGACCCAAAATCACGTTCCTTATCCAACTCAAGTACCAGCCCACCCTCCCAGCTTTCATGAGTCAGATAAGAGAATTAATTCTTTGGAAAAGACACTTGATGCGCTTTTGAAATCAACAACTAATTTGGCTCAATCTCAACAAGCTTTCATGCAAACCATGACTCAGATAGGCAAATTCTGAATGCTAGTACTCAATCCATATCTAAGTTAGAGGTTCAAGTGAGTCAACTAGCCAACGCCATGTGTGAGCGAGAGAAGAACAAGTTCCCGAGTCAACCCGAGGTCAACCCTAAATTTCCCCTTAATCAAAGACCTCAGGAAAATGTTAATGCTATCATTTCTTTAAGGTCGGGAAACAAAGTTGATAATCAAGTAGGAGTCGAGTCCCCCGACGAAGAAGACGAGTCAAATGTTGGACCAAACCCTAAACTCGATCCTTCAAACCATCTTCCAAATCCTGAGCCTTTCGAATCATCTAGTCCCACACCTTCACCTCTTGAACCTTCATCTTCAAAATCCATTCCTAAGTCACCATAATTTTCTTGTAAACCACCGTCACCGAGTGAACCTTCATCTTTTAACAAATCACATTCGAAATCTATTCCCGAAGAACCTAGTGAATGAGTCTTTAATCCAAAAGCTCCTTATCCTCAAAGACTCATTTCTAATAAACAATCGCCTCAAGTAGAAAAGATTTTGGAAGTTTTCAAACAAGTCAAGATCAACATTCCTCTTTTAGATGCAATTCAACAAATTCCATCTTATACTAATTGTCTAAAAGATTTGTGTACTCATAAACGTTCCACTCACGTCCTAAGAAAGCCTTTTTGACTTCTCAAGTTAGTTCAATTCTTTCGAATCAAATTCCCGTGAAATATAAGGACCCCGACTGTCCTACAATTTCATGTGTCATAGGCAATACTTTTGTGGATAAGGCGTTACTTGACTTAGGTGCTAGTGTGAATCTCCTCCCAATTTATGTCTATCAAGCCCTAGGTTTAGGTGAACTTAAAAAGACGAACATGACACTTCAACTAGCTGATCATTCTGCTAAAATGCCTAAGGGAATAATTGAAGATGTCTTAATTAAGGTTGGTGATTTCATTTTTCCGGTTGATTTTGTTGTCCTCGAGACTCATCCCGTCACGAATCCTAGGAACCAAATCCCGATCATTCTAGGATGACCAATGCCTTGATTAATTGTACAGATGGTTCGATGAAACTCACTTTTGGGAATATGACAATTAACCTTAACATCTTTAATGTTGGAAAAGAACCCAATGAGCTTTATGAACAAACAATAGGGGTTAATCTTGTTGATGACATTGTTAATTGGTCAAACCTTGAGGATAGTGAGATTGAGTCTCTTCATGTTGAGGATTTTCAAATAAATCATAAAACTAATCAAGAGTATATTGAGTCGTTAAGGGACATGACCTCGGAAGAGATGTTGAGAGAGTTGGACGATATTTGTTCTAAGTGGGAAACCAAACCTGTGGAGGTCTCTTGTGAAGCAAATCTTATTGTTAAAACTCCCGTTGGTGAACCACCTAAATTCGATGAGTTGTTAGGAGACTTGAATCACATTTGGGAAACTAAATCTGATAATGACCATGTACCGTTCTTAAGAGTCCCATGGGAAAACCTCCTAAATTTGACTCAATAATCTATCATCCCGAGTTTGATACATCCCTTAGGAAAAGATGGATCATTATCTTATGTCATTCCTAATGATTCCACCCATGACCAAACTTTCATTTTCTTTAATTTGCTTAGACAAAATAAAGAAGCCTTAAGTTGGTTTAGGGAGAACATTAGTGACACTTGTTCTATAAGGTTGAATGATTCCATGTTACTTGAGAAAATCTTTTCTAATCAAAATTTTCAACAATGTCTTGATATTTTCTCAAAGCTTCGTCCCAATTTTCCTACCAGCATCGGCTAATTCGGTTTTATTCCTTTGCCTCCCCTCGTGAAATTCAGGTATGAGGGAGTATAAGTGTGCGTGAGTAGTGTTAATTAGTTGTTTTTCATTTTCGTTCCTCTCCGTCATCCCTTATCAGGTATTATCTCCTCATTCTCCTTTACTCATTTCTCTTGCATTTGCAAACATTGAGGATAATGCATGATTTAGGTATGGGGGAGGGTTTTAGTGTAAATACATAAAATTGAAAAATCCAAAAAAATCAAAAAATAGAGATATTTTAGCTTAGTTGTCCTTCCCACTCTTTAAATTTTTGAACTAGTTGGTGTTAACAATTTTTCGAAAATTATATGTATAATGCCTTTAGATGATTTGAACGTAGTCAAGTAAGGTTTTTCTCATGAAACTTGTGTCGAGTAAATTTTTACTTAAAAGTCCAAGACGGCACATTTGCACAAGACCTTTGATGGAAAGATTGTATAGGTATGTTATTCGATACCTGAGAGAGAACCCACATGTTAAAACAATGTCGAATCAAACCTTTACGATAAATTGTTCCTATAGTGTCTTAAAAAAAAGAAAAAAAAAAGTCAATAAATGTTTATAGTTGTAGAGTGCTAGTGGAAGAAATGGCTAGATTGGGCTAAATAGTACCCGAGCAATTAAGTCTGAGGGGACTTTGTGCCTAGTAACCTAAAGCACTTTGTGGTTTGGGATTGCTGACCCAACTCTCGCTACATGGGTATTAGTGCATAAGTCTTTTGAGACCTCAATCATTGCACGGTCATTTCAACCATTAGTGTTAATAAATTCTTAAGTCTAATAAGTCCTTAGTAGGAAAATTGACTAGGTTGGGCTCATTGATAACCCGAGTAAGTAAGTCCGAGGGGACTTTGTGCCTAGCAACCTAAGGTCCTTTGTGGTCTGGGATTGTTGACCTAAATCTCGCTAAATGGGTATCGATGCAAAAGTCTTTTGGGACCTCAACCGACACTCGATCTAACTACTAAGAGCGTGAAGTTTGGCTAGATACTTGTTTTGATAGAGATTGGGTCAGTTCAATATTGGTTGAAAAAGAGAAAATGTTCGTATGCACTTTATCCATCAAAGGCCCTAAATTCACTACGCACCTTGGGATTTTTTGTAAACTTTTTGAGTCTACTCATGTGGATTGTGGGAACCTATAACTTGGCTATTATTAGAATAATCTTTAAGGTATATATTTTCCTACAAAATGTTTTGTTGACACCAATGAAAGCTAAATTGAAAGAGGAAAGTTGGATACTTGCTGATTTATCTCAAAGATTTTATGTGTATATCTTCTGTAAACCCTTAGGAGAAAACACTCCTCCTGTAGAGATCATCTATGGGTTTAACGGGTTGGTAAACCTAAAATTACCCATGATTCCTACGACAGTGAGTATAGGTTTTTCATTCTACATTTTTCTTTTTGTTTTACTCGAGGACGAGTAAAAGATAGGTATGGGGGCACTAATAAGTGCATATTTTTATTACCTATTTATTGCTTGAACTCGTATTTTAATAATTTATTTTGTTGCATTTCATGAAATTCGTGAATAAATAAAGAAATGGCAAAATAAAGAAATAAAGAGAAAGGAAGGGAAAAAGAGGAAGAAAAAGGACTTAAATGAAAAAAAGAAAAAGAATTAGGAGCTTGGAGGAAAAGGAATCTTTGTAGACATGTGGAAGGTGGAGATCATCCCAACACATTAATTAAGTGCATGGCCAAGATCCACTCATCAAAGCTTAAGGGGGAAGGAAGCAAATAGATGGCTAGGATTTGTCCACCACATTTAGAAGGTGTAGGACCAAGATTAACCCAACACACCCCTAAACCCTAATTCTTATCCTATAAATACCCCCTCACCCCCCCCCCATGTATTTAAAAACTTAGATTTTAGGGTAGCTTTAATTTCTTGTTTTGTAGTTTCAATTCTTGTAAAATCTCTCTTTTATTTTAATGCAATTCCAAGTTTCTTTTATTTTCTCGTCTTGTTCTTTCGTTTACGTTTGCCTTATTTTCGTTATTTTCGTAAATCCGATTAGTGGACAAAGTAGCGAAATGCTAACCACTTGGGGTTGAAAGTAACGATTTTTAGTTTCTTGTTCTTAGTTTATAATCATAATTGAGCCCCTTTAAATCTCCATTTTATTGTGGATTTCATAATTTTTAATTGTAGATCTAATTTTTATGTTTTATGTGTTAGTGTAAAAATAAAAAAAACCACAAAATATTTGTTTTAATAATTTTAGAATGTAATTTTAGCCCCTTTTATTTTGTTAATTCGAAACAATTGTTTCCCCTGTTTTCTCAGTTACACAAACAAACCCATTTCCTTCTTTTGCTACTTCTTCAAATAAATCACAACTCCCCTATTCCTTTCTTTCTTTCTTTTTCTTTTTTTTCGAACCATTTCCCTAATCCTAAATATCTTTTCCTCCCTTCTTTTTCTTAATTTCTTCTCTTCTTCCCCACAAAACCCCCAAACCCACAACAAACATTTCCCCAGTTTTAATTTTGCTGCAGTTTTTAATTCACATTTTCTGAGTTCGCTGAGTTAGTTTTCCAAGTTTGTTTCTACCGATTGAACTCGGAGTATTGGTGTGCTGAATTTTGTTTTTAATTTTCGTCGATTGTCTGTGGGTTACTGAGTCATATTGTTCTGTATTTGTTGATTGATTCTCTGTCTTAGCTGAGTTCGTGACTGCCGAATTAGTTTTAGAGTTTCTTTTTGGCCTAGTTACTACAGTTTTTCTTTTTATTTAATTTTTGGTTTTGCTGGAATGGTGTTGTATTTGTTTGGTTTGTTACTGGTTGTGTAGTGAGTCCCACTGTTAACACAAAATCACGCAAGTGTACGTGGTCACAAGTAATATAGATATAAATCAAGTTCGTTCCGCAGAGATCTGGTTTAGGTTTCAATTCAGTAGATGCACCTATGCAACAATGTATGATTATTATTCACTGCTAAGACAAATAACAATTAGGGGTTTTTGATTATCTAAGTTAAACTAAGATGAAAATTATTAAACTAAGAATTAATTAATTATTGAGAATTAAATTCGAATTACTTATATGAGAATAAACATGGAATCCTAACTTCATTAAATACTTCGCTTAGAGATGACGCCTTTAATCAATAAATGTGATGGTTTTGATATCTGATCAGACAACACGGAACAAGTATACGCTACTTCTCAGTATACGAATACCAAACTAAACATACATCCACAAAAGAGATAGAAGATTAATAGACACCAATTATGCTTAGACCCTATATCTCTATAAGATTTGAAAACATAACGGTTGAAGAACAAGTTGTCTATTAAGATCACATAGGGCAGCATAATATCTCTATTTACGCTACAAATCATGATGTTAAAACATCAACCTATCCTATGCTAGCATGGCAAGTTCTAAATCTCAAGATCCACTCTCGTTTCGCAAGAGATTAACAAATTAGATGTTCGCGACGCATCTAAACACATGAAGCACAACCATACAAGGATATCAAGAATTCACCACACATAAATCTTTAAAGAAATCAAACTACTAAGCTACATAGATAAATCCGTTAGAATCCCATGACAACGATTAGTTCATAATTGAACCGTTCGTCATCATGGGATCTGATGAAACCATGATAATAAACAAAATATTAAAAGATACAAATAAACTAGAGTAATGAGTTAAGAAAACAAATCCCAAAAAACATCCAAGAGTTTCGCCTAATTAGAAGAAAACAAAAGTAGATCTAGATCTCCGTTGCTTGTCACGAGCGTTGGAATCCTTCTCAAACTCTGAATCTCCGTCTCTCGGCTCTCTCTCTATGTTATGTGTAGTTTTGGTCTGAATTACAAGGGTAGGATATGTTTATATAGGTCCTAGAAGTCTTTTCCAGCAAGAAAAGTCCAAAAATACAACTTAAAATCGAAATAGGAGAGAAAATCAGCAATTTCCAGGAAGTTCGTGCGAACTCTGCGCGGTTTCTGCGCAGTCTGCGTGGTTGGCTCCTGTTCAGAATTATAGAAAATTTCGTGGTCTTCACGTGAGCTGTAAGATCGTCAGAATCGGACTTGTAGAACTCCAGATATGGCCAAAACAGTGAAGACTGCGCAAACTACCCGGAAAATCCGAATTTTAATCAATTTAACCTCCAACTCTTAGTTCTGCAAAACTCAATGAAAACACATTAAACACACCACATACTTGAGCTCAAGTAATTAATTTAAGCCGATACGAAGCATTTCAAGTGGATATAAAATCCACTTATCACCCACCGAGTTGATTCGTTTTCTTTTCCCCTGTTTTCTGTTTTAAGTTGTTGTTTTCGCTGAGCCGCCATCGAGTTGTTGTACTGAGTTGGTTGTTTTGTTAGGCGAGTTTCTGAGTTTGTTGTGTTATGTTATTCCCAGATTACACACTTGTATAATTGTAGAAGGGGGGGTTGAATACAATTCTTGATATTTATAAATTTTTGATAAGAACTCCAGAAATCTATACTTAGATAATTGCTGTAAAAAGATTAATGCACAAACACATAAAAATCAGGTGGTTAAATGCACCACCTGAAGCTTTTATTCAAAGAAAACTCTGTGATACAAATGTACACAGCTTCTGTTTTACAACTCTTTGCTCTCTAAGGATATTCAATAAAAACCTTAAGCAAATGTATCTGTTTTCTTAGCTTCTTAAGAGTTGCTGCACTTGGTTATAAATCCCAAGTTTACAAGTACTACAGGAATAAGATAATATTAATCTAATTCAAGTTGACTTGCTACTACACTCCAAATACACATGTAGCCGAAAGGTTGTCCTTGTGAACAGACATGTCTCCTGCACCTTTCTTGTATTCATAGTGTAAACGGAATGCTTCTTTCTTCTGTGTTTCCAAAGTATGGCTGCCATACTGCTTTTTGTATCTACTATCAACCCATGTGATCTGTCAGTCAAACCTGTCCTTATCAACTGCTAATCCCCAGCTTAGCATAGAAGTAAGTGTCAATGATTATCCATTGACATTGTACACTAACATCCGTTGACGATATATTGAGCAGTATCCGTTGATATTGAGATTTGAGTTGTATCGTTGATAGAGTGGATTTGAGTTGTATCCGTTGATAGAGTTCTGTCTTCATCCGTTGATACACTTTCACTTAGACAGAATTACATAGCATAGCTTATTTACAATTGGCTACCCTATTCTGCCTATCCATTGATGGTCAACATGACTGTGGATAAAAACACTATCAACTGATAACATAGAGATACTGCAGTATGCTACAAAACCTCATCCGTTGATGAGCTACCTGTCAACGGATAGAGTTATAAATCCTCATCCGTTGACAGCTACAAAACCTTATACAATTTGATTGATTTTGAAGTTATCATCAAGTACAACATATTCCTAACAATCTCCCCCAATTTATACTTGATGGCAATAAAGCATAAATTCAGGACCTTGATGATAACAAAACATTCCTAAAGATATATATAGAACAATGCAAAAATTGTATTAAGCTACAAAAATTAAAAACTGAAAGTTTGAGAAATTTACAGAGAAGTGCTCCTCTAGACTGAGCAGATTAAAACTGTTTCTTCTCTCTTGTTGGCATCACCCTTGATTTTCCTTCTTTGGCAGAGTTGGACTCAATCTGCATTTGGAGTTGCCTATAGAAGGCATCTTCTTTATCAACTTTTGGATTTAGCTTTTGTTGTAACCATCTCAGGTATTGAGAACTAGCCTTTGATAGTTGGTCTTCTAACCTGAAGAATCTCCTGTTACCATCTTCATCCCTGAACTCCATCATCCAAAAGGGTTGAAGGTGGATTTTCTGTCCATTGTATGGGATCTTCATCTTCCTGGTAGACTTGATGGTGAGTTCCATTCTCTCCTTATCTGTTCTATTATGTCCAGTATCTCTCCTTTTGCTATCTTGGAGAACCATGTGTATCTCTTGATTGCAGAGAACACTTTGGTTAAGGTCAGATAATTTTCTCCAAGAACCCTCTGTAGAGGCCATGTTCTTTCCTTTCCTCCCTTGTATACAAAGACCAATCTCTCAGGGAAATGTTTATATTTGTCAATTCCTCTTACTTCTGACAATTCATCCAGATACAGATTCATGCCAGAGTATTCTTCAATATCTGCCTGATAGACAAATCATCCTTGTTTTCCAAGATTGGCTTCTTGACAATAGCAGGCACCCTAGCAACTTGAATTGGTTCCTTTGAAGCTTGCTTCCTTGGTATCCTTTTCTTCTGTTTAGGCTTCTGTTGAGGCTTCAGCAAGAATGAAGGAACCTCAATGGAGTCAAGATTCATTGGTTCCTCTTTAGGTATTATAGGGTTACCATGGAAATTCACAGCTGGGTTGAATACTTGTGCAGAAATAGGTTGTGATGAGCCAACTGTTTCCTTTCTTTCAATTTCTGGAAAGACAGGCCTCCTTACCTTTGATTTCACTCTCCTTTTAGGTTTGGATTTGGGGACTGATTTCACTTTCCTTTTAGGTTTGGATTTGGGGACTTCCTCAGGTTCCCTCATTTCATCCTCTACCTCATCCAATAACTCCTGAGCCAGCCTGGCTTGTTTCTCATCTGAGTTTTCATATTGATTTTCTTCACTTGGATGAGCTTCCCTGAGAAGTCTGGAGGTCTCCTCTCTTTTTGCTTCAACAAATCTAGGATGGCTGTTGGATATATTTAATACTTTTCCATTCCTTATTATTACAGCCATCCAATCTCTTACACTATTATTTGTCTTTTCCTTGAACTCTTTGATTGTCTTTCCCATTAGCTTCTCATCATCATCCTTGGGAAATGGAAAGTCCAATTGTAACTTGTTCTTCCCATTTGCTTTAGGTGGTGAGTAAGCTCTGGTTTTTATGCAGGGTTCAAATTCTTTGACAAAGGAAGGTTCAGCATCATAAAATTTGGGAGCCACAGTCTCTGGAGTGAGCACCTTCAGAATTGTAGTTGATATTGTTGGAGTAGAGGACTGAGTAGAGAACAGAGTTGATACAACTGATTCATTGATCATCCTTTCTGTTCTCATCATTCTTTCATTTGCCTCCTTGTTGATCTTCTCTAATTCTTTAATTCTGGCTTGCCTCTCACCATCTGAGATTTTTGATAAGTCAGGAATCACAAGCAAAGCCTTTTGTTTCTTCACAGGGGAAGCCTCCATAGTAAACTCTGTTGGATTGACCACTATAATTGGCTGTTGCTCCCCCTCAATTTGTGCTATCTTGCTACTGGAAGCTTGAATTTGACTAGAAGTAGCTGCAACCTCTTCTACCTTTTTCTCCCCCTTTTTGTTAGTATCAAGGGCTGGAGGTGAGGCTGTAAGTAGCCTTTCCAGTAGCTCAGTCTGTTTGGCTTGATTGGCAATGAGTGTCTGCATTTGAGATTCCATACTATCCACTCTGGAGGAGAGATGCTGAACAGATTTGGACAGGCTATCTTCCTTCAATAGTTTGCTAGTCAGCACCTTCTGAGTGGTAGTAGGGGCTAGTGCCTCAATCCTGGCATCTTCCACTTTCATTTCTCTAATTGCAGTTTGGACCTCCTCCTGTTGTGTTCTTTGAATAACCATGTGCATCTTGTGAAGTTTCAGAGAGTCCATTATTTGCTAAAGGACAGCCTTCCTCTGTGGATCTGCATTTTGGTGCTCAGGCCTAGCAGATTGATATTGCTTCATAATCTCCACATTGAAGTCACCAGCCACAGTGGCAGTAGAAAACAACCATTCTGGAGTATCTACCACATTGACCTCTTCATCATTTGCTGTGCTGTCACTATCATCACTGCCAAACTCGTCATTGTCAGCATCTGAAGGCAGAGTTGTCAAAGCTTCTTTTGCTCTTTGTAGAGATTGTGAGGTGTGCACTAGGTGCATTGCCTCCTCTGCCTCCACATTGCCCTGTTGTGCCATGACTTGATAGGCAGAAACAAGATGAGTAAAGGTTTCAGGATCCAAAGAGATGGAGTCAATGATTGACTGATATTCTTGTCGAAATTCCATCTCTTTAGAAGCTTCATTAACCTCCATTAACTCACTTGCAATGGCTTGATCTTCCTGCCTTATTTCTCCTGTAGTCCCTTCTCTCCACTCATCTCTCTTTTCTTGCATCAGGGGTTCCCCCTGGCTCACACCTCTCACACCCTCACCTTCACCTACTAAGGTGGAACTCTCTTGCTCTCCTTTTGCTTGACCTGAAGAAATGGTCAGCCTCTCATTATTTGCATCTCCTTTTCCCTGCTCACAAGGTAGCCTCTCACTCCCTTCCCTCAATCCTAAAAGTGTTTCAACTGCTGAGAACCCCTCCACACTTGACACAGGAATGTCAGATATAGCAGTGGTGGAGTTAGTTATCAACGGATAAGGGATATTCGTTGATGGAGTAGTTATAGCTGTCAACGGATGGCTAGACATAGGCGCATCCGTTGATGGAGAAACACTTGTCAACGGATGAATGATATCCGTTGATGAAGGAAAGATAGTATCCGTTGAAGTGAAAACCAATACTGAATCTGTGGGGATTGATTTTAAAGATGAGGCCACAGATGTTGTTATGAATTCAGGAATGGAAGATTGATGGCCCAACAAATCATCTAAAAGATGATGACCACCAATTGCAGAGTGGGGCTTCTCCAAGAATCTTAAAGATGGAGAATCAGGAATTGATGTAGATACATATCCACATCCAGAGATGGAGTTGGTGATGGTGGATTGTAATGTGTATCGATTTGAAGGTTAAGATCAAGGGGCTGTGACTCCACATTTATTGAAGTCACATCAAACTGAATTTGAGAAGGTACAGTTTGCTGTACTGTGTGTGCACCCTGTGCTTCCCCTATGGTTTTAGATTTTACTCTTCTTTCATAGGTTTTTGAGAGAGGGCTAGTGTCCCTTACCCTTTTGTGCAGAGTTGCTGTAGAACTAGTAGTCACACCCTGTTGAGAGGATGTAACTTGGGCTTGGCTATTTGGTGCATTTTCCTCACCTACCTTATTCTTAGGGCTTGCACCCTGTCCCTCACCACTCACTACCTCCTTCACACTCCCCTCAAGAGTTGTGGTTTTTGCAACAGGTGCTTTTTGAGAAGCACCTGAGGTTTGTCTCTTAGATTTTGGTTTGGAAACTTTTGTTTTAGTCACTTGGGTAGGAGCCTGTTTGGTCACTACTACAGACTTCATTATGACTGTGGAAGGCAAAGAAATTTGGGGGTTAGAGATAGGAGTTTCAAGGTTAGAAAGAGTTACCTGAACAATTGGTAGATATACCAATTGTACTTCTGCATTGGAGTTCATTCGAATTAAATCACTTAAGACTCTCTTCTCCTGAACAAAACATGTGAACTTGCTATCTGGGTTAGCAATGGATAGCTCATTCTCAAATACATGCAGTGCTACGAGCATCAAAAATCTAGCAAAATAGATATTATTGCTCCTAGTTTCCTTTTTACCTAATTTTGTTGCTATCTCATACATGACTAGTGTGCCAAAGTTATAGAATTTATCAGTCAGAAGCATACACAACATAACTAGCATGGAATGGGTAACAGCATCAAAATTACTAATTTTGCTTGAAAAAGTTTTAATGAAGGCATCACAAAAAATAACTCCATTCTTTAACCATCCCTTTTCTAACAATTTTCCCTAAATTATCAGTACTAAGGGCATAATTTATAGAACTAAGCATGGCAACTATTTCAGCATCACTGGGTACTTTCAGACAGTTATTCTCAGGCAATTTTAAACAAGCAGTTATCACATCAGAGTTAACTACATAGTTTTTACCCTTTAAGTAAAAAGCAATTGTATCGTCTATGCCATTGAACTCAGCAGATGCCCACACCTCTTCGATTACCTCGTGGATTAGAGGAGTGGTGGCAGTCATAGCATACGAAAGTTTACAGTTCTTCACAAAATTCATCATGGTGTGATAAGCTTCTGGGGCATTCACTGTATCGACATAGGCCGCGAAGTTGTTCTTCTCATAGGTGAACCCAGTGGAAGACATCATCTTAACAATAGGCGCCATTGAAGTGTTTGAACTTTTGTTGCAGAGAGTTTTTGTGAAGAAGATGCAGTTTACTTAAGAGAATCTTGAAAGTCGATAAAAGTGAGATGTGAGAGCACAAGACAGCCTTTTATACTTTTCAAGAATTGAAAATGAAATAATTAAAAGTAATTACCCATTGGTCAAAAGTAACTGTCAAATAATAAAAGAAAATAAATATAACCAGTCCTATATAGATACACGTTTACCAACGGTTATATTTAAAAGAAAATATGTATGTCAATGGATATGAAATGAACGGTTGAGAAACAGTTTATCCGTTGATGACGTGGATAACTTGTTATCCGTTGATATACGAAAATCTAGGAATGTGTTTATGCTACCAACGGGTAAGAGGATATCCGTTGATAAGATAATTTTGCCTTGGACAAAATTTCTGAAGAAAATTTTTTCTGAGATTTTTTAATTCTCAAGTAAATCAAAACACATTTCTAGCTGCAATGCAGTAAAATCAAATATCACTAGGAATTATGACAAGTTAAGCATACCTAGTTCACCTACCAATCTTGTGAATGTGGATTCATCAAGAGGCTTGGTGAAGATATCTGCAAGCTGCATTTCACTTGGCACAAAGTGCATTTCTACTGTACCATTCATCACATGTTCTCTAATAAAGTGGTATTTGATGTCAATATGCTTGGTTCTCGAGTGTTGCACTGGATTCCCTGTGATGGCAATAGCACTAGTGTTGTCACAGAAAATTGGAATCTTCTCAACTTTTAGACCATAGTCAATAAGTTGATTTCTCATCCATAGAATCTGTGCACAACAACTTCCAGCAGCAATGTACTCAGCTTCAGCTGTAGAAGTGGAGACTGAGTTCTGTTTCTTACTGAGCCATGAAACAAGCCTGTTTCCTAGAAATTGACAAGAACCTGTAGTACTTTTCCTATCAACTCTGCAACCTGCATAATCTGCATCTGAATAGCCAGTTAGATCAAAACCAGATTCTCTTGGGTACCAAATGCCAAGGTTTGGTGTACCCTTGAGATACCTGAAAATTCTTTTAATAGCTATCAAGTGAGACTCTCTAGGGTCAGCTTGAAATCTAGCACAAAGACAAGTAGAAAACATTATATCAGGTCTACTAGCTATTAGGTATAGAAGTGAACCTACCATGCCTCTATAGCTTGAGATGTCCACAGACTTTTCCTTAGTATTCAACTCAAGCTTAGTTGCAGTGGCCATGGGTGTTTTTGCAGAGGTACAATCCATTAAGTCAAATTTCTTTAAAAGATCATAAATATATTTTGTTTGACTTATGAAAATGCCCTCATTAACTTGCTTTACTTGTAGGCCAAGAAAGTAAGTTAATTCACCCATCATGCTCATTTCATACCTACTTTGCATAAGTTTGGCAAACCTTTTGCAAAGCTTCTCATCTGTAGACCCAAAAATAATATCATCTACATAGATTTGAACAAGTATTGAAGAGCCATTGATATTCCTATGAAATAAGGTTTTATCTACTGTACCTCTAGTGAAGTGATTCTCCAAAAGAAATTGTGATAAAGTGTCATACCAGGCTCTTGGTGCTTGCTTCAAACCATAAAGTGCTTTCATGAGAAGATATACATATTCTGGAAATTCTGGATCTTCAAAGCTAGGAGGTTGATGGACATAGACCTCTTCTTCCAGTTCCCCATTTAGAAAGGCACTTTTGACATCCATCTGATAAACCTTGAAATTGGCATGTGCTGCATAGGCTAGGAAGATTCTTATTGCCTCAAGTCTTGCCACTGGAGCAAAAGTTTCATCAAAATCTATCCCTTCTTCTTGAGAATAGCCCTTTGCCACTAATCTAGCTTTATTTGTAACACCCCCAGATCCGGGGTCCGGGATCCGGTGGTTACGGTTTCCAATTCTGTCCACAACAATTGAACTTTCCTTAACATAAAATAAATTACGTCTCTATGACCCAACACAACAATATAAAACACACCCGTTATAGTCCCAGAGATGAAATCAGAGTCACAATCAAATTTTTATTAATCACATTATGAGTTCTTACAATCCAAAAGAATTTCAATATAATTACATACTCTTTGCCATCCATTTACATAAGTCATACTAGACTATATTCTTGGTACTGAAAGAATAAATATATCCTACCAATAGCTTCTTCTTCAGCTCTGGTAGTCTCATCGTCCTCGCCCGCGTCGAGTGCGCCTTGTGCGAGTCATCTGGTCTAGCTGTTGGTGTGATATAATAATAAAGCAAGGGTGAGCAATAGCCCACCAACAATAATATATAACTGAACGATAAAGTATAACAGTTCAAAAGTATCTTTCAAACCATATGCCATGCATTTACGGAAATGATGCCAGTATAATATGAACGATGAAGTTACAAGGTAACTTAAAGTATTTGTTTGTAGAAATATCTGCTACATCAAAGTAAGCGAGATATTCTTATTGTTATTAAGAAGAGGAACTTGCAAGAAAAGGTTGCAATTCCAGTTATGACCCTTTTTCCAACTCTGCCAACAGTAATCATGTTGCAGGAAATAAATAAATTTGGATGATGAACCAATGATGGAGTATTCACCGCGCCCGCTGTTCCAATCTTGATGATCAGTCGAGATCGTACAGCTCAATTTAGATTTACTACCGGTAGAAGGAAGAACTGACGGCTTTACTTGTATACCGCCTTACTAGCTCTCCCCGGCCAACGGTTGGGCCAAAGGGGATGGACCGGCGCTACTCGGCCTCTTACACGACTCCTAGTTCAAATAGAATTCATGATTCTGAATGTAACGTTCGTCCCCCTTTCCCCAAGTATAATACTTGTTGATAAGACTCCACAAAGTAGTCGTATCTAGTTGGAAAGGAAAATTTACCAATAACTCCCAAGCTATTACTTGGTGACGGATATCAACTTGTTCCAGTAATCCTACCCCTCGAAAGATGAGAAGGTAAGCAACGACTTAATAAGTCAACAGCACCCGAGTTGCGGGTGAAGGGAATACTTTATGACCGGGAAGTCGACAAGATAAATAACATTTTTCCAAGTAAGGTTCCCTTATTATTAAGGAGATAGACTCAAAGAAGAATGATGTCTGAGAACCTTTCTTGATATAAGATTAATAATAATATGACTCCGAAATATTTTCTGTAATAATCGAAGAAGATAAACCTTATCGAGGTTATACTAAGTATGGAATAAATATTCAGAGAATATTTATTGAGTTAAAATATTTAAAGAATAATTGGGAATATGAAAGAATATCTTTAATCAGAGTATTTCTCAAAATAATCCCTGAAGAAATATCAGGAGAATATTTATTGAATAAATAAATATTTAAATGAATACTCAAAACAATATTCATTAATTAATAAGACCTGAAAAGAATATTTAAGGTAATATTCATAATTAATTAGGAATTTAAATGAATATTCAAAAGTAATATTCATTTAATGAATAATATCCTAAATGAATATCAAGTAATATTCATTTAGTAATCCAAGCCTTAAGGAATATTCGAGATAATATTCGATAATTAAATCAAGCTTCAGATGAATATTTCAAGTATTTAATATCTTAAATGAATATTCAAACGTAATATTTATTTAATAAAATAATATTCTAAAAGAATATCCAAATAATATTCATTTAGTAGTCTCATCTTTAGAAGAATATTCGAAATAATAATCGATAATCAATTCGACTCTGAATGAATATTGAGAAATATTATTCGTTGAATAGTTACGTTCAAATAATTATTTGAAGTAAGGATCATTAAGATAATTAGTCTCGAACGAATATTCAAATAATATTCGTCGCCCAAATAATAGAAAATATTTACTTAAATATTTTCCTCCGAGGTAATCTCGATATATCAAGGAATATTGACTTCCGGTCTATTTTTGATTAATAAGATGTATACGCCCTTCTATGAGGGTCTTACAATAACCGGCTTATAACTGATATATAACTATCTAGCTTATAAGCCAACAATAACATTCAGGGAACAAGTATATCAATTCAACTTGAAAGTAGGCATGCATGCAATGGCATATGCATATCAGCAATCATATATATATATATATATATATATATTTATTCAATCACAACAACAGCCTAAAAGAAGGGAATTGAAACTTGCCTGATAGTCGAGTACGGTAAGGGGTAGTGGTAGCGGGTCCCGGTTCAGCTTGGTGATCTATAAATAGCCAAGGCATTCGGGATTAATCACTTAACATATAAAAAGTTAAGTTATACTTAATTCGAAACACGTTCTCGAGTTATCTCGTTATACCCCTTTTAGTGGATTACTTTTATCACTGATCCGACCCGACATTCGTTCGTTAATACGACATGTCATTGTACTTATACTTGGGACATACTTAAGTCATATGAGTTCTAAAGTCGATCGTTATGAACCAATACTATACTCCGAGTTTTATCGCCCGTTTTCTAAGTGTTTTACCGAAGTTATGAAAGAGTCGTCTTTTAGGGGTTCGTTCGTGTTTAACCTCGACTCGAACATTTTTAATAAATCGAAAAATGATCCTTTTGACATACGGTTTTCTTTCACGCCTTCCTTTTTACCTCTAGTATTTATTTACCAAGATTCGCCATGACGTTACATAGTTTACGAGGGTTCAATTACAGTTACGAACTTTCGTTTACGGATTCGAACTACTTTTAGTAATTTGGTCATAAATCCTAAACCGTAAGTCCGTTTCACGTGATCTTTATATCAAAACGAAGCTTAGAACATTACCTATCCTATCATGGCAGATAAGGTCTCTGGACAGTAGGGGTTCGACATGGAAAATGGCATACAAAACATGGTATTGTAAAATCGGGCATTATAACGGCTACGTTTACGCGTTTTCCAAAGTTTTTACACTTTATCACGATCACCCCATGATCAAATCAACCACTTAAACACATGATAAACATCATGACAAGATCAATAACATCTCCTTATAACCATCTCATGGATCATCAACCATAATCAACCACAAATCCATGGATCTAAACATATAACTAACATATCAACCACTAATCAACCAATCCTTCTTATTACTCATATAAACTCAAAGTAAAAGCTATAGTTTAGGATGTTTATACCTTCCTCGAAGTATATTCTAGCCTCACTAAGCTTGGTATGGTCCTTGGATTGCTTTAAGCTTGCTAAATCAATCATGAAAACAAGAAAATCAAAGATTAGTTTTCATTAAAACACTATTCATCCTCCCCTTTGAGGATTTATTTGAAAATGGTAAAAGAGGAGTTTGGGGCTAAGATTTCTAGGAGATTACTTTTATGAATTATAGGACTTACCATAAAAATTTGGAGACCAAATGATGGTTGGAAGGTTGATTTCCCCTCTTGAATTAAGGAAGAAGCCGAATGGGGTATTCTTGGAGGGGGGGGTTTCTTGGTTTGTTTGGTTTGCTCTCATCCATTTTGATGCATTATTGGAATAATATCTTGATAAAGTGACTTTAATAAAGTGGTGATGTATTGGATGATGGAGATTGCATGCCAAGTGTTGATCCTTGGATGGTTATAAGCTAACTAGTTTTGTTTGTTTTGCTAAGTACTTGTTCAATCTCTAATTGTCTAGTTACTTAGCCCACTTGGTTGCTAGATCTTTATCTAGTAGCTTGCACAAGACTCTTGCTTCCTCTGCTTGTTTCTGTGTCCGGTTATTGCCCGTTTCGATTGATCGTTCGTAGGAATATTTCACGGATTTCTAATTAGGGTTTACCGAGAATCCTTTTTAATAATAATACTTTCATTCTCCATCTTTCATTCTAACTTTCCAATTTATATTCCTTAAATCCATTCGTTAAATACTTAAGGCTATCAGTGTCCAGGGAACTCTCGGAGAAAATAAAAGTGCGGTTTTTCAGAATCCGACAGCTTTTACATACACTTATTTTCCCCCTGGATCACTAATACGAACTCGGAAATCCGTTCCGAATGCTTCTATATAGTGTCGTCTCATATTATTATATACTCCCACCAAACACTATTCATTCTGTATTCTTTATTTGTTCTCTTAGGGTGGTACAATTGTCCGTATTCTCTTTCGATCGTTCCTTAACCTTTTTACGGAACTACTGGATTAATCGTTATCGATCTGGATGACATGAGGGTATTCTCTTGCTTGAAATTGCCATATCTTATTCCCTTAGAAGATAGATTATTCTTTCCTATATTGTTACCCTTTAGCATTCTTCAAGACATAGAAATAATAAAGTCGAATTCCATTCATTCTTTCCAAATATCGATTATTACATTGTAGCCATAACCACTCCTCAGTGGTTTCCTACCTTCATTCTTAAATCAAATATAATAACATCCCAAAATATCAAATCCTCAAAGTTAATATCTCAATTCTTGGATTATAATAATATTTAATCCACTGTCCGGTCAAATATTATACCGAAAAGAATTTGGAATTTCTGAATTCCGACCGTCTCTGCATTCACTTATTTCCTCCGCGTATTACTAATATGACTTCGAAACATCCATATCACGTCCCGTACATAGGGTGGAGTGAAAAGTTTTCCAACTTACAAAATCACTATTCATCCACCAAATTTCTATGCACGTACAGGAAACACTATGCACGTACGGGAAATACTATGCACGTACGGGAAATACTATGCACGTACGGGAAATACTATGCACGTATGGGAAACACTATGCACGTACTCATTTCCCTTCAAGGATCCATTAGCTCCTTCCTGGATGGTAGATTATTCTTATCTAGGTCCTCAACCATCGAATTACTCTATTCTGACAATATACCAATGCATCAGGATCATTGTCCAAAGCAATATCCATTCATTAGAGCTGGTGACCTTGTTGTTGGAATCATTGTTCCTCATTTTATCATTACTTAATAAAAAGTTTTAATTATATCCAAAATTTGGGGTTCTTACAGTCTCCCCTCCTTAAAAGGATTCCGTCCCGGAATCAGGTAGGAAGCAAAGAGTCGTTTGCCTGTCGTTCACTCTTTAGCTTCCCGGTCAATTATTAGTCGTTCTACCCTTCCTCAGCACATCTTCTAGTGCTACAATTCATACTGTATCCTTTTTCCATCAACGTTGCTACCTTTCGTACAACTCACTATACGGGTTATACTCTTACTCAGTCTTATCCTTATTGATACCTGCAGTAACATTGGTATCACTATCACCCTACGAATTCGGAGGTAACCTCGCTCGTACTGTGCATTTCCTGATCGCTTTAATCTTCGCAATCTCGATCAATATAGAGAAGTGGAAAGATTTATTGAGAGATCACTATGATCAATTGAACATTTGTTATATTGCATAGTTAGTACAGAAGGGGGCCAACCTTTAGTACTTGACAAGCAATTAAACAAGTCATGGCATTCCACTTAGACTTCTATCACATAGATAGATAGTCACGTATCAGTACCTCCCCTCCTAAAAGGGTTGTTCTTCTCAATTCATAAAGAAGATGAATAAGAGAGAAGAAGAGAAAAGAGTTCTAAAGGATTATAGAAAGCTTTCATGATTGTAGAATATCATACTCAGAATTTACCTCTGAACTATAGAGGTTTATCAAAGAAGAAATTAATCATAATTATATCCAATACTATTTGATCGCAATCTCATGTGTCAACATATCTTGCTGCTTTGTCCATTATTCTATGGACAAATACTCTTGTTCAATCTTAGCGATACTCACATTCGGGAAATCCTTCAACCTTTCAGGTTAAATCTTAGATTTCTCACTTGACATCATTATTACTGACATCCCATATCATGTTACTAGCTTTTTCATGCTATAATATTGACACTATCAGGTTGTCATCCTGAGAATTCATTAGAAAACCCATTCATAACATTCCTTGCTTCTCGTTCCATAGTTGCTTTCCCAGCCTTTTCTTTATCAATCACATCCTTCTTATTATCTGATTTTTACTCGTTTCTATTATTTACTTTCACCTTCACCTCTTTATTGGGACACCTTTTTGCACTTGGTACCTCTTTATCGGTATTCCGTCACATTTATTCTATAATCATCACGTTATTCCAATTTAAACTTTCCGAAATGAATCTGGCCCGATCCCTTTAACTTAGAGTCATATAATCTACTTCTGCCAACCTTGTTTCTCATCATTTGTTCTTTTCTATCCGTGGTTTTCCACAGGTTGTCTTTCGTAAGTCAGACCAGGTCGTATATCTACATGCTCGTACTCCTATCACCTGTTGACATCTGCATTTTACTGGCGTAGCCTGGCCACATGAAAACCCGTTATGACTGTGCTATAAGTTTTGGGGGTAAGGCTGGCTCGAATACCGCCGTCCGAACACTTATAAACTCTCAGGTGGCCCAATAAGTCTCGGGCTCAACCGCCCTTCCCTCCAAGTCTCATTAATTCTTTTTACGGGAATACGTTTAGCATCACGAATTATCAACCTCATATTCTCTACCTTGTTTGTGCAGAAGTACACTAACACAAACTTGCTTGTCATTCATCAACATGCCATTTAGTTTATCAATAGCAGCACTTTCTTTATCTTTACGTTGTCATCTCCTTTCTTAGAAGAATCACCATCGCTTGTTGTTTACGTAGTGCGTTAATAGTTAACCCTACGGGTTTCAAATCCCTTAGGGAGACAAAGTAATCATTATTCCTTATCCATAAGGAACACTTCCTGAACTTGATGTAGATATAACATGAAGCAGATAGAATTGCAGAAGAGTTTGAAGCATCGCAGCTAGGTCCGGTTGATGAAACTATCACTTATGCATCTTCCATAAAAGACTGGAAACTTAACGGTTTACTTCATTAATTTTGTACCATGGTCCTGGTTTGCCTCAAAACGGAACCTTCTAAGGTACGTAATATGCTTAAGACTCCATCAGGAATCGAATCTTTACTTAAACTATTATTACCTTCGATTCTTGCACAATCATCAAAAGGAATGTAACTTCCTCCACTCCAATATGACCTTCAAGGTCTTTCCAAATATCATTTTGTTTCTTCGGTATGAACATTTATAATTATTCCTTTATACTTAGACTGTCGGCCACCTCATTGGCCTTTCCTGATAATAATAATTTCTGGTAACCCTTGTTCTCTGGATATATTCCAATTCAAACATTTCTACCTCATTCCCATCACTGTTGGGTTAAAGCATTCTCCCTTAAGCTCTGCTGAAGGAGAAAATATAACTATCAGTCATTTCCATAAGTCATTGCTTCCACCTACCCGTGGGAACTTTATCACGTTTATTCCCAATCCTACTTAGGATACTTCTTTTCTTAGTTCTTTCTTTATCTTAGGATAATCTCAACCTTTATAGGTTCAACCCATACTTCCTCAGGGTTTCATACATGCCTCATCTGGCATTATTGTTACGATGTCATACATTCCTTACCAAACTTCCATTTTTGAAGTTCGGAATATTACCTTTTTCCTTGTAAGGTTTCATAGGCCATCCTTATCATTCCTCCGGTATTTTCTGGGTACCGGATATATCAAGATGTCATTGATCAATACTCTAATAACTCTATCTATGTTCTTTCCAGAACTCTTTTTAATAATCCTTACCGGTCATTGTTGCCTTAGCAAGTCCAGCTCATATCATCTGAAGTCATAATGTCGTTATTAGGGTTAATGCCACCCCTTGTGCATTCCCCAGGGTTTGTCTTAATTTATGGAT
The DNA here is from genome assembly GCA_036435485.1 of Saposhnikovia divaricata. Taxonomy (NCBI): domain Eukaryota; kingdom Viridiplantae; phylum Streptophyta; class Magnoliopsida; order Apiales; family Apiaceae; genus Saposhnikovia; species Saposhnikovia divaricata. Next base: position 127,878,269 of record CM071595.1, read on the forward strand.
ATCCTATCCGTAATTCAACTGCAAAGGAATTCTTGCATCTTATAATTGGCAATCAGATCATGTATCCTTAATAAAGGTCTCTTTTCAATCATTCTCATTTGATAATCGATCGGTGGCTTAATGCCACCCTCTTCTTTCAGATAGTTGTCAGCCTATTTGGCCTTCCAAAAAGGCAACGTATGCCTATCTCTTCTCTTACCTAACTTGTTAATGGTAGCAAGGATGTTCTGGAAGATATTGGTCGAGTTCAACGTGAATCTCTTAGTGCTTATCGTTCTTCGCAAAGGTACTTGCCTCAGACAATATTCCTACAGCATACTGTTCAATTTCTGACCTTTTCTATACCCTCTTCATATACCTTCATTGTTTACTTTCTTCCGTCATAATATATTCATGGTATTCATGATACCCTAACATCATACATCTCAAGTCACTATACTTCCATTTTACTCGAAATCCTGGACAACCATATACACATGAGTCACTTTAGTACGGGTGACCCCATCCTAAAAAGGTCTAGTGAATTCCCAATCAAAACATGGGTTGTTCGGCAGAAGATTCAAACGATCTCATTAATGTTTCCTTTATATCAGAAGCCCTTGCAGTCGGTGCTTTCTTAGAAGCAACCCTGCTTTGTCTTTTCATTGCTGGTCTAGTCACTTTATAGTCCGTTGTGACTTGGCCTCAACTGGCCACACATAAAAATATATGATTTTAGAGGTTGGCTAATAGCATTACTTTTCTAGCAATTGCCGGCATAGTGCCTTCTTTGATACCTTTCCACCTTTCCAAAACTTTACTTTATATAAGTCTTAATCGACTATTCGGCACCGTCTCTGGTCACCTTTCCTCTACTTTTATCTTTTATCTATTCTTATCAATCCCGCGTGCTACGCAAGCTTACCATTCCTGGCATAACAGCCTTTTTACTTAAGTCAATCCCGGAGTTTCTCCGTCCGGCTAGTTTCTTACTTACATTTCCTGTTTTCGTCCAATCTCACTTCATCATTTTATCACTACCGTCGATTGTAATGCTCAGGGTCCGTTTACTAACCCATTTTACAGCATCCTTACCCGAATCACAGGGTTTGCTCCAGTTTCTACTCTCTTCCATGACATTCTCTGATAATCAGAAAGACAAGGTTTGCCAGAATTCACCGAATTCCTTTCCAGACTCAGGGAAATTTTGATCAATCTACCCACCTACTGGTAACATCAAGGAGACCAGTTTCGAAACCTGAAGAATAGTTCTATGAACCTCCAAGCAGGTGGAATCATAAGCAGTCATAGTTAACGAAATAATCATCATCGGATTGGAAGTTTACCCACTGGAGAGGAATCAATTATATCCATCCCTTAGAAGGGAATCAATAATTTCAAACTGAAACCTGTCACAACGTCCTGATATTCAATACTACCAAATGTCGGTCTACCTAACCCTTTATGCGAAGCGTCATTGGAAGCACAAAGTTTCCTTTTTCCATTAAGCAATGCCAGCTCTTGGTCATTACCAATTTCACCTTTTAGCTCCAGGAAGATTTTCTCACATTTTTCTCTTTAACTGCTGATCGTATTACTTGATCTATTATAATTCCGCATCGGAATAAACTTAAGGTACTACTATAATCCATTCAAAGAGAAGAAGGAATTTAATATTCCTCTGAATCACATGCATCTAACGTTTCTGGTTCATCATTTAACTGAGTTGAATTAACTCTATACTCAGTCTCTGGCAGTAGTCTCATTACGAGTTCATCTTGACTCACGGGTCTTATCTTCCGGTAAGTTCTGAGATCATTGTCTTGCTTACTACTTCCTTATATAATTTTACCCAATCATGCTGTCACTTCCCAATGTCTTTACTTTATACTGATTCATTCATGAACATTTCCATGAATAAAACCACCTCATTAACCTCACTTTGGTTTCGTAATTTATAACCTATGACATCTGCCTTCCCGTGGCAAATTATTACTGACAATATTCATACTGATTCATTTATCAAATGATATGGCACTTACTGCCTCATTCTCAACTATTCCTAGGGACTCTGCTCCTCGCCCTATATCACTGTCTTTGATAATCATACATCCCTCTAGCTCTTTCTTTGTTAAGATGAAAATCTCTAAAGATTCTCATCTATTTCCGTATAAGATCTCAAGTAATTCTTCCAATCCTTCTTTCTTGCTGGTACTACATCTGGTAGTCCGGCTATGAATTCAACATGCATCTTCAGATCTCTTAATAATATATCAGTTCTTCATACTCACTTTTCTGAGCACCATATCTTAATCATCACAGTCATTCTGGCTGCGACCCTCATTACCCATGGGTAAGCTCCTTATCCTAACAGGATTTTCCTTATCTGCTGGAACCTCTTCCGGGTCTCCAGTAGGGTACTCCATCGAATTACCCACTGATCTTCAGCATATAAAGCATCATCGCGCTGTTGCTCGTATGCCTCAAGGTCAGTCGCCTTACTCGTCGATACGATATCGAGCTAAGTTACTATCATTATTCTTAAGAGTTCCCCTAAGGGTTTTATATGTCATCACTACATTATGTAGTCCGACTATGAACTTGGCAAGAGTTCTTATTATCTTAGTGAATTTATTGTTTTAACGTCGCCTCATCTCTGGGGTTTATAACGTACGCTCTGATACCACTTCTGTAACACCCCCAGATCCGGGGTCCGGGATCCGGTGGTTACGGTTTCCAATTCTGTCCACAACAATTGAACTTTCCTTAACATAAAATAAATTACGTCTCTATGACCCAACACAACAATATAAAACACACCCGTTATAGTCCCAGAGATGAAATCAGAGTCACAATCAAATTTTTATTAATCACATTATGAGTTCTTACAATCCAAAAGAATTTCAATATAATTACATACTCTTTGCCATCCATTTACATAAGTCATACTAGACTATATTCTTGGTACTGAAAGAATAAATATATCCTACCAATAGCTTCTTCTTCAGCTCTGGTAGTCTCATCGTCCTCGCCCGCGTCGAGTGCGCCTTGTGCGAGTCATCTGGTCTAGCTGTTGTTGTGATATAATAATAAAGCAAGGGTGAGCAATAGCCCACCAACAATAATATATAACTGAACGATAAAGTATAACAGTTCAAAAGTATCTTTCAAACCATATGCCATGCATTTACGGAAATGATGCCAGTATAATATGAACGATGAAGTTACAAGGTAACTTAAAGTATTTGTTTGTAGAAATATCTGCTACATCAAAGTAAGCGAGATATTCTTATTGTTATTAAGAAGAGGAACTTGCAAGAAAAGGTTGCAATTCCAGTTATGACCCTTTTTCCAACTCTGCCAACAGTAATCATGTTGCAGGAAATAAATAAATTTGGATGATGAACCAATGATGGAGTATTCACCGCGCCCGCTGTTCCAATCTTGATGATCAGTCGAGATCGTACAGCTCAATTTAGATTTACTACCGGTAGAAGGAAGAACTGACGGCTTTACTTGTATACCGCCTTACTAGCTCTCCCCGGCCAACGGTTGGGCCAAAGGGGATGGACCGGCGCTACTCGGCCTCTTACACGACTCCTAGTTCAAATAGAATTCATGATTCTGAATGTAACGTTCGTCCCCCTTTCCCCAAGTATAATACTTGTTGATAAGACTCCACAAAGTAGTCGTATCTAGTTGGAAAGGAAAATTTACCAATAACTCCCAAGCTATTACTTGGTGACGGATATCAACTTGTTCCAGTAATCTTACCCCTCGAAAGATGAGAAGGTAAGCAACGACTTAATAAGTCAACAGCACCCGAGTTGCGGGTGAAGGGAATACTTTATGACCGGGAAGTCGACAAGATAAATAACATTTTTCCAAGTAATGTTCCCTTATTATTAAGGAGATAGACTCAAAGAAGAATGATGTCTGAGAACCTTTCTTGATATAAGATTAATAATAATATGACTCCGAAATATTTTCTGTAATAATCGAAGAAGATAAACCTTATCGAGGTTATACTAAGTATGGAATAAATATTCAGAGAATATTTATTGAGTTAAAATATTTAAAGAATAATTGGGAATATGAAAGAATATCTTTAATCAGAGTATTTCTCAAAATAATCCCTGAAGAAATATCAGGAGAATATTTATTGAATAAATAAATATTTAAATGAATACTCAAAACAATATTCATTAATTAATAAGACCTGAAAAGAATATTTAAGGTAATATTCATAATTAATTAGGAATTTAAATGAATATTCAAAAGTAATATTCATTTAATGAATAATATCCTAAATGAATATCAAGTAATATTCATTTAGTAATCCAAGCCTTAAGGAATATTCGAGATAATATTCGATAATTAAATCAAGCTTCAGATGAATATTAAAATAATATTCATCAAGTATTTAATATCTTAAATGAATATTCAAACGTAATATTTATTTAATAAAATAATATTCTAAAAGAATATCCAAATAATATTCATTTAGTAGTCTCATCTTTAGAAGAATATTCGAAATAATAATCGATAATCAATTCGACTCTGAATGAATATTGAGAAATATTATTCGTTGAATAGTTACGTTCAAATAATTATTTGAAGTAAGGATCGTTAAGATAATTAGTCTCGAACGAATATTCAAATAATATTCGTCGCCCAAATAATAGAAAATATTTACTTAAATATTTTCCTCCGAGGTAATCTCGATATATCAAGGAATATTGACTTCCGGTCTATTTTTGATTAATAAGATGTATACGCCCTTCTATGAGGGTCTTACAATAACCGGCTTATAACTGATATATAACTATCTAGCTTATAAGCCAACAATAACATTCAGGGAACAAGTATATCAATTCAACTTGAAAGTAGGCATGCATGCAATGGCATATGCATATCAGCAATCATATATATATATTTATTCAATCACAACAACAGCCTAAAAGAAGGGAATTGAAACTTGCCTGATAGTCGAGTACGGTAAGGGGTAGTGGTAGCGGGTCCCGGTTCAGCTTGGTGATCTATAAATAGCCAAGGCATTCGGGATTAATCACTTAACATATAAAAAGTTAAGTTATACTTAATTCGAAACACGTTCTCGAGTTATCTCGTTATACCCCTTTTAGTGGATTACTTTTATCACTGATCCGACCCGACATTCGTTCGTTAATACGACATGTCATTGTACTTATACTTGGGACATACTTAAGTCATATGAGTTCTAAAGTCGATCGTTATGAACCAATACTATACTCCGAGTTTTATCGCCCGTTTTCTAAGTGTTTTACCGAAGTTATGAAAGAGTCGTCTTTTAGGGGTTCGTTCGTGTTTAACCTCGACTCGAACATTTTTAATAAATCGAAAAATGATCCTTTTGACGTTACATAGTATTTATTTACCTCTAGTATTTATTTACCAAGATTCGCCATGACGTTACATAGTTTACGAGGGTTCAATTACAGTTACGAACTTTCGTTTACGGATTCGAACTACTTTTAGTAATTTGGTCATAAATCCTAAACCGTAAGTCCGTTTCACGTGATCTTTATATCAAAACGAAGCTTAGAACATTACCTATCCTATCATGGCAGATAAGGTCTCTGGACAGTAGGGGTTTGACATGGAAAATGGCATACAAAACATGGTATTGTAAAATCGGGCATTATAACGGCTACGTTTACGCGTTTTCCAAAGTTTTTACACTTTATCACGATCACCCCATGATCAAATCAACCACTTAAACACATGATAAACATCATGACAAGATCAATAACATCTCCTTATAACCATCTCATGGATCATCAACCATAATCAACCACAAATCCATGGATCTAAACATATAACTAACATATCAACCACTAATCAACCAATCCTTCTTATTACTCATATAAACTCAAAGTAAAAGCTATAGTTTAGGATGTTTATACCTTCCTCGAAGTATATTCTAGCCTCACTAAGCTTGGTATGGTCCTTGGATTGCTTTAAGCTTGCTAAATCAATCATGAAAACAAGAAAATCAAAGATTAGTTTTCATTAAAACACTATTCATCCTCCCCTTTGAGGATTTATTTGAAAATGGTAAAAGAGGAGTTTGGGGCTAAGATTTCTAGGAGATTACTTTTATGAATTATAGGACTTACCATAAAAATTTGGAGACCAAATGATGGTTGGAAGGTTGATTTCCCCTCTTGAATTAAGGAAGAAGCCGAATGGGGTATTCTTGGAGGGGGGGTTTTCTTGGTTTGTTTGGTTTGCTCTCATCCATTTTGATGCATTATTGGAATAATATCTTGATAAAGTGACTTTAATAAAGTGGTGATGTATTGGATGATGGAGATTGCATGCCAAGTGTTGATCCTTGGATGGTTATAAGCTAACTAGTTTTGTTTGTTTTGCTAAGTACTTGTTCAATCTCTAATTGTCTAGTTACTTAGCCCACTTGGTTGCTAGATCTTTATCTAGTAGCTTGCACAAGACTCTTGCTTCCTCTGCTTGTTTCTGTGTCCGGTTATTGCCCGTTTCGATTGATCGTTCGTAGGAATATTTCACGGATTTCTAATTAGGGTTTACCGAGAATCCTTTTTAATAATAATACTTTCATTCTCCATCTTTCATTCTAACTTTCCAATTTATATTCCTTAAATCCATTCGTTAAATACTTAAGGCTATCAGTGTCCAGGGAACTCTCGGAGAAAATAAAAGTGCGGTTTTTCAGAATCCGACAGCTTTTACATACACTTATTTTCCCCCTGGATCACTAATACGAACTCGGAAATCCGTTCCGAATGCTTCTATATAGTGTCGTCTCATATTATTATATACTCCCACCAAACACTATTCATTCTGTATTCTTTATTTGTTCTCTTAGGGTGGTACAATTGTCCGTATTCTCTTTCGATCGTTCCTTAACCTTTTTACGGAACTACTGGATTAATCGTTATCGATCTGGATGACATGAGGGTATTCTCTTGCTTGAAATTGCCATATCTTATTCCCTTAGAAGATAGATTATTCTTACCTATATTGTTACCCTTTAGCATTCTTCAAGACATAGAAATAATAAAGTCGAATTCCATTCATTCTTTCCAAATATCGATTATTACATTGTAGCCATAACCACTCCTCAGTGGTTTCCTACCTTCATTCTTAAATCAAATATAATAACATCCCAAAATATCAAATCCTCAAAGTTAATATCTCAATTCTTGGATTATAATAATATTTAATCCACTGTCCGGTCAAATATTATACCGAAAAGAATTTGGAATTTCTGAATTCCGACCGTCTCTGCATTCACTTATTTCCTCCGCGTATTACTAATATGACTTCGAAACATCCATATCACGTCCCGTACATAGGGTGGAGTGAAAAGTTTTCCAACTTACAAAATCACTATTCATCCACCAAATTTCTATGCACGTACAGGAAACACTATGCACGTACGGGAAATACTATGCACGTACGGGAAATACTATGCACGTACGGGAAATACTATGCACGTATGGGAAACACTATGCACGTACTCATTTCCCTTCAAGGATCCATTAGCTCCTTCCTGGATGGTAGATTATTCTTATCTAGGTCCTCAACCATCGAATTACTCTATTCTGACAATATACCAATGCATCAGGATCATTGTCCAAAGCAATATCCATTCATTAGAGCTGGTGACCTTGTTGTTGGAATCATTGTTCCTCATTTTATCATTACTTAATAAAAAGTTTTAATTATATCCAAAATTTGGGGTTCTTACATTATTCCTCACAATTATGCCATTTTCAGCTGTCTTATTCTTGAGAACCCATTTAGTACCTATGACACTTCTATCATCAAGTTTGGGCACAAGCTTCCACACTTTATTTCTTTCAAATTGGTTTAGCTCTTCTTGCATTGCTAAGACCCAATCTGGATCTAGAAGGGCATCTTCCACTTTCTTAGGTTCCTCTTGAGACAGGAAGCTACTGTATAGACATTCTGCTTGAGTGGTCCTTCTAGTTTGGACTCTTGAATTTGATTCACCAATGATTAACTCAAATGGGTGATCTCTAGTCCATTTTCTTGCAGGTGGAAGGTTTGATCTTGATGAGGTTGCTTCATTTTCATGAGCATGATCATGTTGATTTAGCATTGAATTTTGACCCTGAGAAACTCCCCTTGAGTTTGTTGTCCTTGCTGAATTATGAAGTTGACTGTCATTGGATGCATCATTTTGCCTGTCGACGGATGCTTGAGAATCTCTATCAATGGATGCATCTCTAATATTGTCAATGGATGCTCCAGAATGACTGTCAACGGATGCTTCATTTCCAGTGTGAGCATCACTTCTAGTTGGTACAACAACTCTTGGTGGATCTCTGTGGTCATGATCTTCATCTTCCTCATCATCATCATAGTACATTCTTCCTTCACCTTCATTCTCAAATTCCAACTTTTCATGGGAGCCTCCATCATTAAGACCTAGAATCTTTTGATCATCAAACACAACATGTACATATTCCATTACAATGTTGGTTCTTAGGTTGTAGACTTTATAGGCTTTCCCTGCTGCATATCCAACAAAAATAGCTTCATCTGCCTTTGCTTCAAATTTGCCCAAGTTATCTCCATGATTCCTTAGCACAAAACACTTACATCCAAAGACATGAAGGAAAGCTAAAGTTGGTTTCTTGTTGGTTAACAACTGATAAGGAGTCATTCCTCTAGCTTGGTTGACCAAGGAAATATTCTGAGTAAAGCATGCAGTGTTGACAGCTTCAGCCCAGAAATATGTTGGTAACCTTGATTCACTTAACATTGTTCTAGCTGCTTCAATGAGAGTTCTGTTTTTCCTTTCAACAACCCCATTTTGTTGAGGTGTTCTGGCAGCAGAAAACTCATGGACAATTCCATTTTCTTCACAGAAAATCTTCATTGTGGAATTCTTGAATTCAGTACCATTGTCACTCCTGATTCTTTGTACTCTGTCTTCAGAACCATTGTTTAGTATTCTGAGGTGATTGATGATGATTTCACTTGCACAATCCTTGGAGTGCAGGAAGAAGGTCCATGTAAACTTAGAAAAATCATCTACAATCACCAGACAGTATTTCTTCTTTGAAATAGACATGACATTTACTGGACCAAATAAGTCCATATGCAGCAATTGAAGAGGCTTAACAATGGATGACTCTGTCTTTCTTTTGAAGGATGATTTCTTTTGTTTCCCTAATTGGCAGGCATCACACAGTCCATCTCTGACAAATTCCAATTGAGGGTTTCCTCTAGCAAGATCCTTTCTTACCAAATCATTCATAACTTTAAAATTCAAATGTGACAGCTTCTTATGCCATAGCCAACTCTCATCCTTACTTGCTTTGCTGAAGAGACAAGTAATGGATTCTGAGCATGCTGAATTGAAGTCAGCTATATAAACATTTCCTTTTCTAAAACCTGTCAATACCACATTGTTGTCTTCCTTGGCAGAAACAACACAGGCTTCTTTTGTGAACTTTACTTCATAGTCTTTTTCACAAATCTAACTGACACTCACCAAATTGTGCTTCAAACCTTCAACTAAAGCCACTTCTTCAATGATGACATTGTCTTTTGAAATCAGGCCATATCCCTTCGTATATCCTTTGCTGTCATCTCCAAAGGTAATTTTAGGGCCAGCTCCTTCCTTGAACTCTGTGAGCAGGGTTGAATCTCCTGTCATGTGCCTAGAGCATCCACTGTCTAGGTACCATAGATTCCTTCTATTTCCCTGCACACATTCCAAAAACAAATCAAGTTGATTTTGGTACCCAAGCTTCCTTGGGTCCTTTCTTGTTAGCCTTTGACTTTGCACTCTTAGCATTCTTCAACTTAGGTGTAGATGCTTGAGTGATGGGGTTTGACAAATGCTCATTTGCATGAATATTTGATGCATGCATTTGTGGAAAATTGGCATACATATTATTCATGCTAGGAATGCTCCATGACATTTGTGACACATTCACAGATTGAAAATAAGGATTAGACACATATGGCATGTTCACATATGGATTTGAAAAACTAGCATTTTGATACAAACCACGCATTGCAGGCATACATGGTATTGTTTGAGGTACATGAACAGGAGCCTTGTTGACAATCTTGCAATTAGAAGATAGGTGATTGACATTATTACAATTACTACAAGTTTTCCTAGGGGCAAACTTGTCAGGAGAATAATTGTTTTTCTTGTTGATGCATATCTTACCATTTCTGTTCTTTTTCTTTTTACCCTCAATTTCTACCTTTTCATTATCTGATTTACCAACAGCCTTTTTGTTATGTAAATCACCTACCTTAGCCTTCCCACTAGATTTGGTTTTGCTACTCTCACCACTAACAAAGTTCTTGATGACTGGACCATACTTGATATCCAGTTTCTTGAGTTCCTTCTTACTAACAAACTTTTTGTTAGTCGACGGATACCTCTCATCCGTTGATGGTTCATCTGTCAACGGATGATCACTATCCGTTGATTCACAAATAGTCTCTAGATCCTCAAGGCCAGGTTCTAGCTCCTTTTTCTTTTGAGTCCAGGTATCCTTCACAAACGATTCTATTCCCTGGACTTCTATTATGTTTTGAGAAATATTCCTACAACTTTAAAATTTAGCAATTATTCCTTGTTCTTTTTCAAGCTTGTCTTTTAAAATCAGTTCTCTTTTTAACACAGCTTCAAGTTCACTTTTAGCATTATTGCAATCAACTCTCATTTTCTCAAATTCTAGAAATTGAGCTTCTAGAGCAGCATTTCTATCACTTAAAAATAGATTAGACTCTTTAATCCTATTGTTCTCTTTAGTAAGTGATTTAAGAGTAACACTCAAGTGATATAGTTCAGTATACATTTCATCTATAACACTATTGCATTCCTCTTTGGTGAGCTCAGAGAGATTAGTAGAAAATACCTGATTGCTAGCTGAACTTGCTTCCTGCTCTCAAAAATCAGCCATCAATGCAAGGTTGACAAACTCAACATCATCATCAGAATGATTGTCATCAGCAGCCCAGTCATACTCTTGGGTCAAGAATGCCTTTCCTTTCTGCCTGAGAAGATCAAAATATTTCTTCTTGTAGTCAACAGTCTCAGTTGACTTTCCCTTGTTCTCAGATCTAGGTTTCCTGCATTCACTTATCATGTGACCAGCAATTCCACAATTGTAGCATTTAATTTTGGATTTATCCACATAGTTGCTTGTGGAAAAATCCTTGTTAAATGGCTTGGCCACCTCAGAGTTTCTCTTGAATTTCAGCTTACAGAATCTCCTAGACAGAAAAGCTAAGTGCTCATCTATCTCATCCAATTCATCGTGCTGAAGGACATTCAATTCCTCAGACACATTTTCCTTGCTCCTGCTTGAATCTGCTCTACCTTTACAAACCTCTCTATTTGGTGTATAACTAGCAGCTTCTGTTCTTTCCTCCTTCTGCTCCAAGTTGGCAACAAGTGCAACTGACCCACTTTTCTTTTGGGACTTCTCAATCTCTTCATCCTGCTCCATTTCCAGCTCATATGTCTTTAAAGTTCCATAGAGCCTTTCAAGAGTAAATGTCTTGTACTCTTGAGTGTTTCTTAGAGAAACAGTCATTGGCTTCCATTCCTTGGGCAGTGATCTCAGAAATTTGAGATTAGAATCTTTAACTTGATAGATTCTTCCATACAGTTTCAAACCATTTAGTAGCTTTTGAAATCTACTAAATGTATCATTCAATGTTTCTCCACTCTTAAAATGGAAATGTTCATACTGTTGGATTAGTAGTTGCATCTTATTTTCCCTCACCTGTTCTGTTCCTTCACAAAGGGTTTGAACAGTGTCCCATACTTCCTTGGAGGTAGTAGAGTTAATAACATTGTCAGCCATGTCTGTTTCTAGACCATTGAACAGTATATTCATGGTCCTTTTGTCTTTGTGGACTTCTGCAATATCTTCAAGACTCCATTCAGAAATAGGTTTGGGAATGAGAGTGTCAGGCACATCTTCAGCCAGGCCAACTCTTGTTGCAGTCTTCATTGGAACGTGAGGACCCTTGTCAATGCAATCCATAAAACCCTCATCAATAGACAAGAGATGTAGTCGCATTTTTTACTTTCCAGTGAAAGTAATTCTCTCTATCAAGAACTGGTATCTTTACTCCATAATCCTTCTTAGACATGTTGGAAGTGTGTTGATCTTTAAACTTCAAATATGTTAGAAGCTTGCTCTGATACCAATTGTTATTCCCAGATTACACACTTGTATAATTGTAGAAGGGGGGGTTGAATACAATTCTTGATATTTATAAATTTCTGATAAGAACTCCAGAAATCTATACTTAGATAATTGCTGTAAAAAGATTAATGCACAAACACATAAAAATCAGGTGGTTAAATACACCACCTGAAGCTTTTATTCGAAGAAAACTCTGTGATACAAATGTACACAGCTTCTGTTTTACAACTCTTTGCTCTCTAAGGATATTCAATAAAAACCTTAAGCAAATGTATCTGTTTTCTTAGCTTCTTAAGAGTTGCTGCACTTGGTTATAAATCCCAAGTTTACAAGTACTACAGGAATAAGATAATATTAATCTAATTCAAGTTGACTTGCTACTACACTCCAAATACACATGTAGCCGAAAGGTTGTCCTTGTGAACAGACATGTCTTTTGCACCTTTCTTGTATTCATAGTGTAAACGGAATGCTTCTTTCTTCTGTGTTTCCAAAGTATGGCTGCCATACTGCTTTTTGTATCTACTATCAACCCATGTGATCTGTCAGTCAAACCTGTCCTTATCAACTGCTAATCCCCAGCTTAGCATAGAAGTAAGTGTCAATGATTATCCATTGACATTGTACACTAACATCCGTTGACGATATATTGAGCAGTATCCGTTGATATTGAGATTTGAGCTGTATCCGTTGATAGAGTGGATTTGAGTTGTATCCGTTGATAGAGTTCTGTCTTCATCCGTTGATACACTTTCACTTAGACAGAATTACATAGCATAGCTTATTTACAATTGGCTACCCTATTCTCCCTATCCATTGATGGTCAACATGACTGTGGATAAAAACACTATCAACTGATAACATAGAGATACTGCAGTATGCTACAAAACCTCATCCGTTGATGAGCTACCTGTCAACGGATAGAGTTATAAATCCTCATCCGTTGACAGCTACAAAACCTTATACAATTTGATTGATTGTGAAGTTATCATCAAGTACAACATATTCCTAACATGTTATTCGCCCTGTTTCTGCATTTCTATTTTGATGTTTGAGTTCTGCATTTTGTTGTTATATATTGTCGAGTGATGATTTTGCGTTTCTTTGAATTGCTGATTGCGTCTAAGCCGAGTCTCCTGTGTGGAAATGTTTTCATTGTTCGAATTTGTTGATTTCTCCAAGTTCTGTGTGTAGCTAGGTATCGAGTCCTTGTGTAAATATATGAGTCTCTGTTTTTGTTCAATTCTAAGTTAGTTTTGCAATAAGTTTGCTACTGAGTTCTTGATGTGGTTTGTTAATGGCTAGTTTAATTTACGAAGTAGTCATATCGAATTTTTCTTAAAACTTTTTGTAAATAAATTAGTTAAATTCTAGTTTTCTACTTTTTAAAATAATTTAATTTTTGTTCTTTTCACTTTTAATTAGTTAGTTTAAAATTAGAATAAATTTAGTTTTCTACTAAAAATAGTTTTAGGGATTAAATAGTAAAAGTCAAAATGCTAAAAAATTCAAATTGTCTTTTCCGATTAAATTAATTGTTATGGATTGCGAAAATGTTAGTCTCCGTGGATCGATACCTAAAATATTTCAACGATTGAATCGTGCGCTTGCGATTTAAAATTGTACTTATTTTAGCACAACAGTATTCAATTAAGATTTAAAACAATCTTTTAAAATCTCATGATATTCAAAAAGTCTTGGATTTTTTTGGATACTAAAAAGTGATAGATTTTCATGGATTTCGTAGTGTTTTTTATATATTATGAAATTTGATCAAATTTTATGAGATTTTGAAGTCTACTAAAATCAGCGAACCTTCTACGTACTGGATTTCACATCAAATCTAACAAACTCCGTGTAAAAATAAAATCAAAAATAATCTTTAAAAATCCATCAATTATTATCAATCTGTTAAAATCTTTGAATACACCACTATCTGCCTGTTTAGAGTGTCCTTTCTTCCCTGTCCATACAATGTGACTGTGCCTAGTTAATTTATATACCAGAATCATATGGCACACCTGTGTCTGGTAGCCAAGAATCGCCATCAATAAAGCTTGCAACACTATATTGGTCAACATCTGATAGGTCTGTTATGATATGGTAACCAGGCCATTTTACTCTCTGATCAGTTGCCGAGCCTGGTCCAGTGTTGTTAAACTCTGCATAATAAATAGTAGAATCTCTACCAGGCTCTGCTCCTTCCCATTCCAACCATCCCGCAGGGTTCACCACGCTGTCGAGAAAGGTCTGCATCACAACAACAGTTGAATAATCTTTCCAGGGACGTCCTAGGTAAGCTGGACTACCCCCTTCTGGAAGATCTGGTCCAGCAACAACCTTGCAGTTGTGAATTACTATGCCAGTGGCATCGTCTAAGGTTGTCCGTCCTTGAGCTGTGATCACTAATCCTCTGTCGGTTTTACTTGCATATATGGTGCTTTCCTGAATAACTACGGCAGCATTGCCAAATATGTAGTCAACAGTTCCATATATTTCACATTCTCGGTAGAATTGTTTATGCGTTTTGGCTAACAGAGTGTCTTGGTGACCTCTGAAACCACAATGGTAGAAAACGGACTGATCGGATTGTGAAAGTAAGGCTACGGCTTGTCCTACATCCACACCGGCTGTGTTCTCGAATGTAATGTCCTTTGCTATAAATCCATCACCATAGACCTCTGAAATTACAAATACAATTGTTAGATCATTAGGCTATAATGTGTGTATAAATTTTGAAATCTCCCAAAGTCAATCTTATACGTACTTTAGGTGTATTAGAATATATCAAATCATTGTTTTAGAAATTCTATTAGGAAAGAAGGTATAGCGACTTACGAAAAGTTGCAGAATTCGCGAGGGTGGTACTATATTTGTTCCCAGTAATGATGGTATTCTCCATACCTTCCCCAACTAGCACAATATTTGGCATATCGGGCGTAACAACAGGATATTCAGCGTAACTCGCTTGTTTCACTTGGATGACATATCTTCGAGTGACATCTGGTCGATTAGTTAGTGATGCTTGTAGAGCATCTGTGATTGTTGTGTAATCTCCAGAGCCATCTGGAGCCACAACAATGTCTGCTTTTTCAAAAAGGCTATTGTTTGCTGGAAAAGATTTACGTACCCCCTTTGGCTTGTTTCCTTTTTCTTCGTCAAACAACACTTTGTTCACTGACAGACAGTTTGTTATCAGTTGCGTCACATTGTTGGAGATTACGAGTGGGTAGATGTTGGTGGTCACGTTTACATCAGAGAAGCCATCTTGACATGTAAAAATGTTTGTTGATGCACCACTAAGCCATATCTGGATGTTAGCAGCTGTGATTTTTGTTGTTACATTAAGGATCTTGCTCAAGGATTTTATTGTGAGATTATAATAGAGTAAACAATCTGACCACGCAGCTCTTTCACCATTGTTATTTACTCGTGGTTCGAGTGATTTTATATATCCTAATTCAGATATGACTACATCCAATGCTGTTTGTTCGGCCATGGTTAAGAACTGTTTTCTTGAAATGTTAGTGGTATTGGCCGGTTCAGGAATGTGGGTCATGTGATATTTGCATGGGTTAGGATTTGGTGTTTGGTTGCACCACCAGTTTAAGTCACCAATAGTGTTGAGGCTTGAATGGACATGAGGAAATACAATGAATATTGTCACTAAATATGTCAAGGAAAGGCTGATCTGCGTCTTCATTTTTAAACAAGTGTGTCTAGCTATCTCTCTTGAAAAAAATGGAAGTGTGTTTTGGTGCTATATGAGGGATAATTCACAACCATTTATACACCTTAAAATAAATCTTGTAATAATAATGATATCTAAGAGATATGTTGATTATACTTTTGATTATATTTGATAGTCAACAAACAATACAGCCTTTGATTTTTTATTTTAAAAGATATTTATGGATTTTATAGGTTCTCCCACGATAAGCCCAGATATGAAACGATATTGTCATTTATGTTAATCAAATAGATTATTTGTTTCATTTGATGTTTTACTAAATATATTAAAATCTAAGTTGATTGGATGGGGAGAAAGAACTTATTTTGTTAATGTTAATCCATATCTATTGATAATGTTTAAGAAGATTGTTATACTAACGTGGAATTATTTTATAGTTCATAAAACTCCATAGATACACTAGAGCATGGCTAAAATTTGGTAACCAAAATAAGAATTATATAAAATTTGCTGAAATTCATTTTTTTAAATGATATTACAATATATTTTTATTTATCATAACCACGTAATAATATTTATTTAGGCAACATGATATTTGTTATAGATAAGTATTAATTTTAATATGTTATATAAGAATTTTTGAATACTAATATATTATCATCAACTTCATATTTTCAATATATTTAAATTCAGTTATTTAGCATAAATTGTGTGCAAGAATAAAACGCATGAGCATATACTTGCAATTAATATATTTAGAATTTTGAACAAATTTTACTTAGTCGATCTCGGATACTTATTTAGTACACGATTTAGAAGATTCGTATTCACTTAGTGTGTATTAAAATATAATTTTTAGATTTTAAAATTATGTAGATATTTAGATTGGATTAAAATTTATAAAAATCTAAGATATTTAATAATTATAATAAAAAAAATCTTTTGAAATTTTATTAATCAATTTAGATTTTCAAATTTAACTAGTTAATGAAGATTTTATTTCAGAATTTTGTTTTAGATAATCTTAAGGATTTCTTTAAGGGAAATTCTCAATGCTACACTTGTATAATTGGCTTTTCTCGATGGTACGCAAAATGTTTTTGGCTTCTTAGTGGTACCATCGTAGTATTAACTCGTTCTTAGCAATGCCACTTTCGTCAACAAACGTTAGTCAAATGTTTATTCATGCAATTGTGATCATATAAACAACGAAAAATGACAAAAATAACAGCCAAATGAGAACTAATAACAACGTCATAATATATAGAGAATCAACCTAATACAAAACCAAACAATACCAATTATGGAAAAATTTTCATATTAGATTGTACCATTATATAGCATAATATTCATCTGAAAGTCAATCTAAACCCAAATTATGAACCGACTAAACTTGGGTTTGAGACTGAGATGCAGCAAACTGTGAGATATTGATTTCAGAAGATTGTGATGCATTCTTCCCTCTCTTTACATTTTTTCCTGTTTCATGAACTGTTAGGTTCTTGAAAGCTATCTTAGGTGATATTGCAGGTGGTGGTTGAGCAATGATTTTGGGTTTGCTTTTAGGCTTAGAAATAGGTTTTTTTTTCTCGGTACTTTTCTTGTTATCATGGTTCAGTAAGGTATCATCAAGATCATCTAAAGCAAGGAGATCATCATCATCTTCCATAAAATGATCATCCACAACAATCTTCACTTTTATTTCATGTTGTCTTTTTAAATTTAGAACCATTTTATACAGGGAATTAGGCTTAAGAGTGGTCCCAACCCATATGATAATCGGACTTTTTTCACGCAACCTCTCAAACATAGTCATTAACTGAGTATCGTTCTCTAACTTACATTGCTTACGATCATACAAATAGTGAAAAGTTGGATAGCAATAATCTAATTTCTTACCCAACTTTTTACCTTCATCCTCGTCTTCAAATACTAAATCAAGTAGTGACAGTGTCAACCATTATATCTACATGCACATTTCTCTAATCAAATCTTATCAATTTCTTATCACCCATTATGCAAATCGGAAAATTTAAATCGAACAATAAATTGAGCATGTATAACAGACTAATAAACTCGAAAAAATTTAACCGAACATTCAATTGAGCATGTAAAATAAACTCGACTATATCAGGTATAAACGAACACACACATACATGTACACACTCGAGCATATCATGTATAAATTACTCGAATATGCATATATAGACAAATATACATACACACATATATGCACACAATGAGATATAAGACATACCTATAACAACGAGCTTGAATGCAGATGAATTGACTGAAGGAGGAGTGAGTATGACTGTAATCAATCGAGAACTGAAGTGATTTGCTCTCGGTTAACGAAATCCCCAATCGCCTCTTCTTCTCACTTTTAACCT
This sequence comes from Saposhnikovia divaricata, assembly GCA_036435485.1. Classification (NCBI taxonomy): domain Eukaryota; kingdom Viridiplantae; phylum Streptophyta; class Magnoliopsida; order Apiales; family Apiaceae; genus Saposhnikovia; species Saposhnikovia divaricata. The sequence continues at coordinate 127,896,568 of CM071595.1, forward strand.
AACCCACAATTAGATGATAAAAACGGGTTTTACAATAATAACCCGACTTCTCGCTTTTATTCTTTTATTTCTTTTTTTAAAATATAATTACAATATTATTTTAATGTATCAGACTATTATTATATGACGGTTGACTAACGTTTGTTGACGGCAATGGCATGGCTGGGAATGAGTTAATACTACGATGGTACCACTTAGAAACCAAAAACATTTTGCGTACCATCGAGAAAAACCAATTCTACAAGTGTGCCATTGAGAATTTCCCTTTCTTTAATAAATAGAGAACAATCTTTTCAAATCTTGTAGTATTAAAAACTCATTTATTTTGATAATTATAAATTTCATTAAAATTTACAATGCACTCGAATTATTAAAAGTTTTGAAATTGTCAAATAATCCAAGACATTACGAATTAATAATGAAATTAAACTCCGCGTATTTTACATATGCAACCACATGCAACTAGCAGCAGCATTAAAAAAAAAATTGCATATGCAACCACATATGCAACTGAATACAACCTGCTGCGCAACTGAATACAACCTGCTGCACAACTATTACAACTAAGATAGTATTTTTGCAAATAAGATAGTATTTTTGCAAACAGCTTTTCTTAACAAAAGTAAAATTCCAAAAATTTACTTTTTTATATATACTAGCATTTTACCCGTGCTACGCACCGAAAGCCCAATTTAAAAAAATTTAAAATAGTTACAAAAATATTTATAAGTATTAAAAAATTAACTATTTTCTTTTCTTTTTTTCATATAAATTTACGACATTTTATACCACTTTTACGGAAATTTCAGTTCAATATAGGCTTGTCTTGAAGATCGGGTACTGAAAACAATTAAAACATATCATAAGATAATATAAGTACGCATTTTTCCTTCTATGAATACAAACAAAATAGAAAGTTTTCAATTCTGTGAAGGATGCTAAATGGTCATACTATACTGCTAATTGTACCACTTTATGCTGCCAAATGAGTTTAATGTCTTTGAAAGTTGCTGAATAGTCATGCTATCTTGCACATACATTACCTACAATTGGTTTTTTATTCAGTTTTTCCTTTGTCAATTTCATAAGTTATATGTTAAAATTAATTATTTGCACTAAAATCGTAAATTATATGTATTTTAGTTTCATTTAAATTGTCAAAAAGAGTGATATTTCATAGTTTTTGTACGAATTTTATAAAATTATTTAGCTCATTCAAACCGACCCAAACTGATGTACAATGGTATGGTTAGATTACGAATTTATATTTTATAGGATGGGTTAAAAAATTTCAAACCGATTTAATTGGGTAGGGTTGCAAAAACGCCTCTAATCCGGTCAACCCGACCTATAACACCCCTATCTGCAAGACCTTCAAAATCCTATAAAACATACATATAGTTAGTCAGATACTAACATAGATATAACCTTAAAGCTTATAGAGATGTTTGATATGTCATTAATCAATATAAAGAAACCAAAATATAGATTTTAGTCAAATAAAAAAGTTTAATATATTATTCAGTGATTTTCAAATAGTTTTCAAGAAAATTTTGTGCATGATATTCGAGTTCAGAAATATATTACAAATACTGGTAGTGACAAAGCCAAATGGTTATAATTATCATATATTTCTTGGCTATTCAAATACAATTGCGGCTTAGAGAGTACATATCCCATTAATAACAAACAGTTTCTTGCGTATGTTCTGATGACCTACCGATAAAAGCAAAGTGAAAATTTTATTTTCTAAAAAGATAAAAATGAAATTCACCTTATATTATTGGGTAGTTAGTGACAATCATTATGATGATCATTAACTATGACATGAAATTCACTCATATTTAAAATTTACTAACCATTATACAGATCCATAAAATATAAGAAAAAGTTAAAACTAAACATCTTTGGAGGGAGTAAACAATAGTAGAGTTTTACTCGCTTAGTTTATTTAATTTCTTGACTTGAGCTTATAGGGTACCTATGTTAAAGTTGACTACCAAAATGCTAGAACTGATTTTGAATAATGTAGAAAGTTGTTTCTTATAACTACTCTAACAATAAAAATATTGTCCCAAAAGATATATTCCACACATGAACAACGATATTAACATGAGTATTTATTAAGTTGAAAAAGTTATATGCTTCTATTTGGAGCATGCATGCATGTGTGAATAAGCGTGTGGATATTTTTGTCAGTAAAGAAAATAAAAAATAGAGACATAAAGTGACTAACCCTTACCACAATCATAAAAATTAACCTTTTTTTTCCAATTTAATAATTTAAATTACTAAATATAAATACTTTGTAGTTATACAAATACGATAGTCATGGTTAGTTTTAGGGAGGGATTGGGATGTTCATTGAGCTGTGGTATAATATCAAAGAAGTAAAGACTAATATTTGTAGAAGATTTATTTGTTGGCCTTGCAACATGTCATAAACAAAATTTATAATGAAATAGTTTCAACTTATTATAATTTGTTAACTTCATGTATATGTTTCAAATACATCAATTTGATAAATTTGTAAAAGATGGAGGTGAAAAAGGTTAGAAGTGGAGAAGAACATGAGACATAAAAAAATGTAATATTTTAAATCATAAAAATAAAAAAAATAATTAATATTACAATAAAATCAATTTTTTATGTACACATATATCATATACAAATATTTAGTCATTCATGATGTACCTTTGAATTGAATGTTAAGTTGGTAAAGTAGCCATAAATACAATATTAACTCCATTAGCAATTAAGTTGATGATGGACAAAGATTTTTTATTGATGTATCTAAGAATAAAAAAACTTCTGAATACATTTTCATTTGAATGTGAAATTGTGTGTTTTCCCCAAGAATCAATTTCCAGGGACCTAAGAAAATTCTGTTTCAAAGGAATTGAGAACTAATGTTATATAAGCATTGACCCCTCTGGAAAGGTCATATAAGGAAAATTACATCGTACTTTCAAATGTATAGACAATGATACAATAGATATTTTATTTATCATGCTATAAGTAAGTTATGAATGATAAAATTGGTAACACAACATTGTAAAAAATAGCACTTATCTAGAGGCACACCTAATAATGTGGACAAACCAGTATTATAATATGGGAATGATCGATGGTACAATTAGTCACAGAATCGTTGGAGCTGACCACTAAATGTTCATTTGGGAAGTAATTTTAGGTGAATTCAGATTGAGGATGGCAAAAATATAAGTCATTTTTCCACTTTCTTTTTGTCAGAATTTTTTTCTGTTGATTTTATTATATAATTAAAACACAAAATATATGATTCTTATATAATTAAAATATAAATATAATCTATTCAAATATAATATGTCATATAATAAAGAGATACAATGTGGTACTTTAATTGAAAGCGAAAATGTGGTACTTTAATTGAAGCGATATGATTTAGGTAGGATGAGAATCGATATGAGCTCAATTCCATTATTTTCCATTATGGGTGCAATACAATGTCCGAATTACCTAAAAAAAAAAAAAATTGATGCATGCACTTATTTTATCAGAATTAGCTAGATCTAATGGAGGAAGGATAGGAAAAAAGCGGTTTAAATTTGCTATATTGATTAAATTGGTATAATAATTCGATTATTCAGTTTGTTCTCGATTATAATATGGATTTCATATTTAAGGTACTTTTATTTAATGCAAATATTTATTATATAAACACATGTTCATGATTTTTTTATATTAAAATTATTTTAATAAGAACATATCTGTAGATCTCAATAACCTAATTTAAAAACTCACGTTAGGGGCCTAAGCATTAAAAAACAATTTAATTGGCAAATCTTCTTGGAAATGCTTTATGATACAAAATTTTGAGTTTCTTAATTGAACTATTTGTAGCTGAAGGGATATCTATTTACGACATAATACAAATGTAATAAAGATATTAGGTTGTTTTATTTTTTTTCCTCAAATTGAATAATAAAATCATGAGACTCCTATCAAAAAATAGAAAAGTTAAAGAAAAATATCCTTTTAAGAAAAAAGTAAAAAAAAAAAAATCAATACACTCATATATGTAATTTCAATTAATAGTTAGATATCAAATAATAAAAAAATTAAAAGAAGATAACTCCATTCAAGAAAAAAGTAAAAAATTACATACCCGTATATGCAATTTCAATTATTAATTGGACTTGTAAAATCTTAATAAATGATTTTATTCTTTTCATTTCCATGCACAGATGTAACAAAAACAAACTTGGTAAAGTTATTCCGATATTGCCATGTCTTTTTACTAAATTTCTACAACATGTACATTAAGAATAGGAAGCAATTTTTGTACACCAATTTGTGTACCTAGCATTATCTTTAAAATATATATTATTAAAATTAACCACGCTAGTTCAAGACCGTAAAAAAGTAAAGTTGTAAACCACTCATTAGTTTAAACTTGTAAAATTGGTAAGCTTTCTTTTCAACGTGAAATTACAAAGAAAAAAATAAATAAAATAGACAATTAAAATAATATATTTACATAAAAATCAATAATAAATACGCAATTTTGAAAAATGGCTCTATACATTGAGAGGTGCGCAAATAACAGATGTAACACAATATAAAAATATAATTGTGATTTATTTTGAATTAAAATTTGTGATTAATTAGTTAATAAGTATTTATGAAAATTAATATGTAATACATAACTATATATTATAGTATGATTGTAGTTGATATATATAAAATATAGTTCGTAATTTCAAAAAATTTAAGTAACCACGATAAGTAAATTAAGATGAGAATGATATGAATAATTTAATTTTAGTGGTAAATTATGATTGGCTCGTATATATATTTATGAAAATGTAATATATATTAATATAATGGTAAATAAGGAAAACTTTTAATATAATATGATTCGTCCAAAATTTAGCAATGGCCTTTAATTGGTCCTAAAATAATTCATAATTTTCTGATTGGTTACTATAAATTTTTTTGACATTAAAAAATATGTAATATATGGATATGTTAAATCAAGTAACTACTAAATTTAAATTAGAATTGTTTAAAATATATGTAATACATGGATTTGTTAAATCAAGTAATTACTATATTTAAATTAGAATTGTTGACTAACCATTGTTAGTATAATAGGATGAGAATGGTAAATAAGGAAAACTTTTAATATAATATGATTAGTCTAAAATTTAGCAATGGCCTCTGATTGGTCCTAAAATAATTCATAGTTTTCTGATTGGCTAACTACATACCTGGGTAGACTCAGGTATTATAATAAAGGATTTATCAAAAAAGCCCTAAAATTTTTGAATCAATCATCTCTATTTATATTAAAAAGAATTTTAGTTGAAACATTTTAAACTACTTATTCAGGAACTACTTCCTCCGTAAAAAGTAATAATATAAAAAATCGAGAGACAATTCTAATAAAATGTAAAAAATTTTGAATGAGGAAGTATTTACGTGAATGTCATTGTAGCCTATAAATAAGGTTGTAGGTCTGCATGTCGAATATGTATCAGTAGGGCTATTCACGAACCGAGCCGAGCCGAGCTTTGACCGAAACGAGCCGAGCTTTGACCTTAACGAATCGAGCCGAGCTTTGATCTTAATGAGCCGAGCTGATTTCTTAACGAATCGAGTCGAGTTTTGACCGAACCGAGTCGAACTCGAGTTGTTCACGAAAAGCCTCGAGCCGATCCGAGCTCGATCCGAACTCGAGTTCTAACTAGTACTAGTAACTAGTGCTTTGTCACGGATTGTTGTTTCTATTTTTAAAAAAATATTTCTCGACGATCCAACCGTACGGATGTCAAGATATATCTAATTTAGTGATATTCCCAAATTTTCAAAAAATAAAAAATTAATTTGGTTGGATATCTTAGTAGATCACTACTATTCTAACTAGTACTAGTAACTAGTGCATTGTCACGGATTGTTGTTTCTATTTTTTTAAAAATATTTCTCGACGTTCCAACCGTATAGATGTCAAGATATATCTAATTTAGTCATATTCCTAAATTTTCAAAAAATAAAAAATTAATTTGGTTGGAGATCTTAGTAGATCACTACTATTCTAACTACTACTAGTAACTAGTGCCTTATCTCGGATTGTTGTTTCTATTTTTTTAAAAATATTTCTCGACGATCCAACCGCACGGATGTCAAGATATTTCTAATTTAGTGATATTCCCAAATTTTCAAAAATAAAAAATTAATTTGGTTGGAGATCTTAGTAGATCGCTACTATTCTAACTAGTACTAGTAACTAGTGCTTTGTCACGGATTGTTGTTTCTATTTTTTAAAAAATATTTCTAGACGATCCAACTGTACAGATGTCAAGATATATCTAATTTAGTGATATTCTCAAATTTTCAAAAAATAAAAAATTAATTTGGTTGGAGATCTTAGTAGATCACTACATTCAAAAAATTACAACATAATATGATTGATTGAGGGGGTGTTTGGGGCTCAAAAAAGTTAAATTTTTTTTCCAATTTATAGAATCTCAAACATATATTAAATACTTGTATAAAAAAAATTTATCATATATGAAATTTTTATCCAAAAAAAGTATATAAAAATTTAAAAAAAGCTGAGCCAAACTGGCTCTGAATCTGCAAACTTGGTTACATTGATGTCTCTCGGTCACAAGAACATGAATATCCTTCTTTTAATATCCTTTAAAAAAATCCTTCTTTTAATAACAATGTTTAAGTGACATGTTTGCATCATCATTTTTACTTTTTCTACTTTTTCTACTTTTAATAACAATGTTTAAGATTCCATGCCAACTCACTGTTGTCAACTACAGTTCCAAATACATAAAAAAAAAAAGATAAGGATCTGGAGCAGCACAGCTGGATCGCATTTCTCTCTACTTTATCACTATTTTTTTTTGTCAGATACTTTAACACTAATTATCTATTATTATTACAGTACTTTAAGGTTCTAAAAATCCACGATTAGCCGATTAATCCCCTATTAATCCTCTGTAAGTCAACCAACCGATTCGATTTTTTAAATCCGATTAATCATATGAATTTATTTAAAATGATATATTTAATTATAAATTAGACTAATATATTAAATATTATTATAATATCTGATTAATACTCCGATTAATTCTTTCGATTAATCCCCAATTACCCGATTAATATTAAATCGATACCTCAATCAATTTATACTGATTAACGATTTTTACAACCTTGCAATACTTTGATAAGAAAAATAAATGGTATTTTATTTGGTTGTTGTCTTAGAATATTTAAAGAGATGTTGTAGATAATATAATTAAAAGCAAAACATACTCCACATATTCTGGGAAATCGACTTTCCTAATCCTCTCTCATCGTGCAAATCAAAGCATACAACTCAGATTTGTTTCTTCATTCTTTTCTTTTATCCTCAATTATCTCTCTTCTCTCTCCTCAAGAACACAAACCAAACCCTAATAATTAAACTCGATTTTATCTATGATTCTGTTGTTCAAAACATATCATATGTATACTCAAATTGGTCCTCTCCTCATCCTCTACACAACCATGTCATCATTTCTCAATTTCGAGAAAATCAATTTCTGGGCTAGCTTGATTTCAGTTCGGTTCTTGGAGTTAATGTTCGATTTTGTTGATTCTAGTTTGGGTTAGTGTTTATCGGGGGTTATTGATGAGTTTTGGGCTGTGTTAATGGTTATTGGAGCATCGCTGGTATTTTATATCTTCATTTGGATTTCTGTATTTTTCGAGCTTAATCGAGCCGATCTCGAGTCGAACGAGCTCGAGCCGAACCCGAGCCGAGCTCGAGCCGAACTCACTAATAGCTCGGCTCGAGCTCATTTTGTTATCGAACATTTTTTAGTGTTCAAGCTCGACTCGAGTTCTTAACGAACCGAGCCGATTCGAGCTCTTAACGAGCCGAGCTCGAGCTTGTTCGCGAACAGCTCGGTTCGTGAACAGCCCTATTATCAGTATCACATCGAAATGAGTTAGAAAACTGCATAGAGAAAAAAGAACTGTAGCTCTTGAGTAAAAAGAGAAAAGGTTGTAACATGTTACATGTGTGAAGAAAAATTAGTTGAAAGCTGTAGTAAAATACCAGTGTTTATTTAAGTCATGTTATCCAGGTATTTGACGTTTCCAACAATATATTTCATTTCTTCCTCATTCCATTCTCTGTAAACTCAACGCAACATAAATCTTGGTACATAGCGTAGATTAAGTAGTACATGCTATATAGGCCAGTTCTTTAGTATTGTCATTTGAGTTGCTAACTTTTAATTTAAATAAAGATTTTCCGCATGATTATATTGACTGCATAAGGATTCAAGTAAATTAAGCGTGCACTTACGGGATAAATTTAAGTTCTTGTTACTGGAAAATAAATGCATGTCCTCTGCTGATTTCAATTAGATTACAGTTAATCAATGAAATTGTTACTTAAAAAAATCATTATACAAGTTTGTTAATATTGAAGAACTTACTCATTCGGAATAGCTTTCGTTTGTTATAACTGTGATCTCTTCATTGACTTTTCCTTCATAAAATTACACTCTCAGTGCTGTTAATATTCACTTTTCCTTCATCCTAAAGTATAATTGGACTTACATTAGGTAAGAGAAGGAATCAGCATATGATTTAGACAATAAACAAAATTTTAGAATACTTGCAGTGACGATGGTTTGTGCCAAATGTTTGATTTTACATTAGGTAAAATGTTTGCTGTAAACTTGCTTTTATAGATGACTAGCACATCTGTATCACAATTTGTACATAAACAAACGAATCTATTTTTAGAATACTCGCCCTATTTAAATACCGGAATCAAATGGCACACCGGTGTCTGGTAGCCAGGATTCGCCAGGGATGAAGTTTGCAACACTATATTGCTCAACATCAGATGAGTCGGTTATAATATGGTAACCGGGCCATTTGACTCTCCCATCAGTTGCTAAGCCTGGTCCATTGTTGTCGAACTCTGCATAGTATACAGTTGAATATCTTGTCGAACCTGCTCCTGGCCATTCCAACCATCCCACAGGGTTCACCACGATGTCAAGAAAGCTCTGCATAATGACAACAGTTGAATAATCTTTCCAAGGACGTCCTAGGTATGCTATACCCCCTGATGAAAGATCGGGTCCAGCAACAACTGAGCAGTTCTGAATAACGGTCCCTGAGGCATGCTCTGAGTCAGTCCGAGCCTGAGCTGTGATCACTAGGCCTCTATCTGGCTTACTTGCAAATATGGTGCTTTGTTGAAAAACGGCAGCAGCATTGCCACATATGTAGTCCACAGTTCCATATATTTTACATTCTCTATAAAATTGTCGTTCATGCCTGCCAAGAGAGTATCTTGGAAACCTCTGAAACCACAACGGTAAAAAGCGGACCGATCAGCTTGTGAATATAAGGCTATGGCTTGTCCAGCATCCACACCGGCAGTGTTCTCGAATGTAATGTCCTTCGCTACAAATCCCTCCCCATAGACCTCTAGTTGTTATAAATATAGTTGGTTAAAGCAAAATTAGAATATTTTGAAACTACATAAAACTGTGTGTGGTGTACTGGTGTGTGCATATATGTTTTAAGGAAAATCTCCCTAAGTCATTTGTGGATTACTATATAAGAATTTAACATTTAATTATTAATACTCCTTCCATCTTCTCCAAACTGGTTTGTTTGATTTTTTTGGATTAAATTGACTACTTTTGAAATTTAACTTGTACTGTATATCATATGTTAAATATAACTAATCTAAAAAATATATTATTAGTGAATATAAATAATCTGTTATATCTTACATTCTTTGGATTTATAACATTGTTAGTCAATAGTTGGTCAAAGTTTAATCCATTCGATTAAGAAAAATAAAACAAAAGTGGTTTGAATGGGACGAGGGAGTAATACTATTAAGAGAAGTAGAATATCTTACTAAAAGTTGGGGTATCCATGAGGGTTCGATTAACAGCGTTTCTTTGGTTCCCCGTAACAATGGTGTTATCCATGTCATCACCAACAAGCACAATATTCTGCATATCTTCTGTAACAACAGGATATTCTGCATAAGTCCTTTGTTTTACTTGTATGACAAACCTTTGACTGACATCTTGTCGATTTTTTGATGCTTCTAGAGCTTATGTAATTGTTTTGTATTGTCCGGAGCCATCTTGAGCCACAACACAGTCTGAATTTTCGAAAAGACTATTATTTGCTAGAAAAAATTTAGTAATTTACTAACCCCCTTTTGCAAATGTCCTTTTTCTTGATCAAAGAACACCATATTCAATGACAAACAGTTTTTTATCAGATGTGTCACATTGTTGGAGATTACGAGTGGGTATATGTTGGTGGTCACGTTTACATCATAGAAGCCGTCTTGACATGTAAGAATGCTTGTTGATGCAGCAGTAAGCCAGATTTGAATATCAGCAGCTGCACTTTTTGTGGTTACATGAAGGATCTTGTTCAGTGAGTTTATTGTGAGATTGTAAACGAGTAAACAATCTGACCACGCAGCTCTTTCACCATTGTTAATTACTCTTGGCTCGAGTGATTTGATATATACTAATTCAGATATGACCGCGTTCAAGACTATTTGTTCAGTCATGGTTAAGAACTGTTTTCTTGAAATGTTTGTAACATTCATCGATTCCGGAATGTGACTCATGTGGTATTTGCATGGTTTAGGATTTGGTATTTGGTTGCACCACCAGTTCAAGTCACAGGTACTGTTGAGGCTTGAATGGACTCGAGGAAACACAACTATTATTGTCACCAAGAGTGTCAAAGATGTTAGTATTGGTGCCCTAGAGTCAATACAATCAATTGTATTTGTGTTTGAGTGATTTTATATATATTTGATATATATATATATATATATTTATTATTGGCTTTATTTACTGCGAAATAAATAAAGTATAATAAATGTCCTTGGAATCTTGATACAAATTATGTAGTTGCAAGTATGTGACTTGAACATGAGATTATATAATGATTGTATCATATTCTTAAATGTCCCTAGCCGAGTATTATTATTACTTAGGACAATAATAATACATTAAGGCTAGTATGTTTATTGACAAGATGACCACATCTCATTGGTCATAAGTATGCAGATACTAAAAGCAATGCATAGGTAACTGTACGAGTACAGGGTACTGGACAGACCCACCGTGAGATACATCATGGTAAATAATAATAATAAATGTGTCATATGTATTCTCACAGTGATAATGGTGTAATGATCCTTAGACCTGAAGTCGTTATAATTCTACATGAGAATTAATATATTTTGAATTCGTCAAAAGTTATCTTTAGCCGGATAATGATAAAGGTGAATATCGGATATATTATGAATCATGTGAGAAATATGAACGATCTAGATGGGATTTAAATCTCCTGATAAAGGAGTGATATTATCGGCCTCTTGTTTGAGTGAGACTATGAAATGCATGGCCATGCTTAAATGTTGATTTGATTAAATAGTCTACTCATGGATCAAGAAAATGAAGATTAAATTATGAAGAGGATGACACATTACATGCCTCGAGTTTAATCTATAATATCATGATTTAAAGGGATTATATTACATGGAACATTAGTCATAAAAGGTTGATTGAATCGTTGATTTAATTATTGTTTAATTGGGTAGCAATAATGTGTTACTAGACGCCGCTTATTGTTTGTAATTTTATTAGAGAATAAAATTATTGCCAATTAAATAATAACCTACAGGGTCACACATATAGAATGTTTAAAAGGGAAATTAATTTATTTCATGAATTTAAATTAATAATAATTTAAATTATGATTTTAAATTAATAATAAATAATAATTCGAATTTTATAAAATTAATTAAGTGAGACTTGATTAGTTAAAGATAAAATTTGAAGATGTATTTTCTTGACTTATTTGATTAATTAAGTATGACTTAATTAATTTATTTAAATAAATAAGATTTGTTTAAATAAAAATGGCCTAATTGTTTAATGGTCCATTTTTCTTTATTTCTCTTTATAAGCCAAAGGTTGGCTAGTCTTCTTGGATGAACACAACTGAAAATTTCAGTTTATACACTACAAGAGAGACAAGGGAGAAATCAAGCTCAAGCCAAGAACACATCGATTATTTATTTTTGGCTAGTACCTCGTCCCGTGGCGAAAATCGTTCGACGATTCAAGCAAGCATTCAAGTGTGGATACCGGTGGAGGAGTTATAATTTTAGCTCTCAAATCAACAAGCTAGGATCTCCATTTGTCATCCATTGGAAAGCTTAAACAAGGTACAATCTTGTTCTTGAGAATTTTTATACCAGGATCATCATTTTATACATGGATCCGGGCTTTGGAATTCGTTTTTAATTGTTATTTACGTTATTTCCGTTGCGTTATTATGCCCGAATTCCAACAATGGTATCAGAGCTACATGTATAAAAGGATGATTTGGTGTTGTGTTCTTGAAAATGAATCATACATGAATTTTTGAATTATGCCATGCTTCATTTTAGCATACAAAAGATAATTTATAAATTGTTATAAATGTTTGTATGATGTTATAAATTGTTATAACATGTTTTGGATGATATACTATATGTTAGATATGTTAAACATATCATTAGGATATATTTAGAACTGATCAAAACTGTTCGGTAAACAATCTGCATAGTTTCTGGAGTTTCTGCAATTTCTGGAAATTTCTGGTATAAAAGGAGTAACGCATTCATGAAATGCGTGTTAACAAGGTTTTACAGGTGTAACGCATACCGTACATGCGTGTCGTTAAAAAACCACAGGTGATGCGCATACTTGTGATGCGTATCTGTCAGATTCAGTAGTGCGCAGACTTGAGATGCGTATCTGTCTGTTTTCAGTAGTGCTCAGATTCAGTGGCGCACAACAGTTTGGAAAGTTGAAACTTTCAATTTCTTTTTCTATTTTAAATTTGCTTTTAGCTTTTACTTTAGAAAAAGAAAACTTATTGGTTTTAATCATTAGATTCCTAATGTTTTTAATGATTAAAGTTTTAATAATTGAATATTTAAATTATGAATTTATATATTATTATTAATTCAAAATTTTATTAATTAATTTAATTTCGAATTTTGTTATATATTTAAATTATGAATTTGAATATTATTATTAATTCGAATTTTATTTTAATTAATGCTTTTAATAATTGAATATTTAAATTTCGAATTTAATATTATTATTAAATGCGATTTTGATTAATTTTAATTTTAAATTCGATTTTTATTAATTAAAATTGATTTTCTTTAATTCCTTTTTAAATAATTAGGTATTTAAATTAAGGAGTTAAATATTAATCGATGTGATCATGATTAATGTGATGTCTATAATTGTTATATGAGCATGGTGCATTGGTTATGGCCCCTAAAGACCCGTAGAATAAATGTTTTAATTTCATTTATGGTTTGTAATAATTAAATACGACTTGCATGCCGTTATTCTTGTAATTATTATTATTTCTCGAATGCAACTCGAGTACTTTTGTAATTTGTTTCAAAAGGAAGCTGAAGGCAATCAATGGAGGCTTTGGAAGCAATGAAGAATTTTGTAATAATTAGTTATTACAACCATAGATTGACCTTGATCTTTTCATTAGCTCGAAAAGATCGCATAGGATCGGGCCATAACCATTGCACGTTTAATTTTGCGTAACTGCACTTTACATATGATGCATGGATATATTAGATATATGAATGGATGCATGGATGTATGGATATTTTAGAATGTATGTATTAGATACGACACATATGCCATGTTTAAACAAGATAAAATCCGTAACGATTTAAGATTTAAACAGACGATCAAGATCGTTAAATTTTTCTAAAATCCCTTAAGAAATATTAAGTTAAACAGATGCTTTCCAACAAATAACACTCATTAAATCCTAGATCATTGAGGAGTGGATTTGCCAAAGAAAGGGCTTCTCTTTTATCGTGGTGAGATGTGATTAAGTAAACAAGCTTACTTAAATTGTTATTGTTGGGTTCAACTTAAATAAGTCGTCATAATAGGATTATGAACTTATAAGCATAGAGTTTAGTGAAATCAATTAGATAGATCGGAGCAATATGTTGTTCACTAAGCTATCCAAGAGTTATATACGATATAATTGACATAACGGTCTACCTAAATAATCATATTTAAGAGGAAAGCTAAAGCTGACTTAAAATATGATGAAATATGGATCTTGGCTCACTAAGAAAGGTTTTATGGGAACCATTTTCCGAATTGATAGTAAGGGCTATTAATTTGATAAAAATAGTGGGAGGTATATTACGAATATGCTATAAATCAACTTGAACATAATTGGTTTTACGAAACATGCAAACTAACTCATTTTATGCGCTTTTACAAAATTGTAGATAATAAATGGCAAACAACACAAACCACTTTTCGATACGATCAGTCCTAAAAAAGGAAAAGCTGACAGGGACAAACTTCCTAGATTGGTTTAGGAACTTGAGGATTGTCCTCAAGCAGGAGCGAAAGCTGTATGCCATTGAAGTTCCTCACCAAAGTCCTCTTCCTGCTGGAGCCACACGTGCCGAGCAAAATGCTTATCAGAAGCATTTGGATGACTCAACTGATGTGTCATGCCTTATGCTTGCATGCATGGCTCCTGAGATTCAAAAGCAACATGAGTTGATGAATGCTTTTGAAATAATTGAGCACCTCAAAAGCATGTTTGAGGGACAAGCTCGCCAGGAGAGATATGATACTAGCAAGGCTTTGTATGCTTGCAAACAGGGAGAGCGAGACCCGGTTGGACCACACGTTCTTAAGATGATTGGGTACATTGAACAACTAAGTACCTTGGGCTTCCCGATTGGTCCGGAGGCTCAAATAGATTTGATCTTACAATCACTTAACAAGAACTTTTCTCAATTCGTTATGAACTACAACATGAATGAGATAGATAAGACACCCACTGAATTGTTGGGCATGTTAAGAACTGCTGAAACCAACATTCAGAAGGAATCTCCTACTCCCATGCTGATGGTGAACAAAGGAGGTGCCAAGGGGAAAAGAAAGTGGAAGGGCAATAAGAAGAGGAATGTGTCCAAATCTGCTGCCAATCCTAATTCTGCTCCCAAGAAGGCTACCAAGCCTAAAGGAGGTGTTGAAAAGGGTGATTGTCACCACTGTGGTAAACCGGGACACTGGAGGAGAAACTGTCATGCATATTTGGAAGAACTTAAGAAGAAGAAGGCTGCTGGCCAGACTTCTGCTTCAGGTATTTATGTAATAGAAGTCAATTTCTCTACTTCTACATCTTGGGTATTGGATACCGGATGTGGTTCTCACATTTGTATAAATGTGCAGGAACTGCAAAGGAGTAGGACACTGGCTAAGGGAGAGGTAGACCTACGAGTTGGAAATGGAGCAAAGGTTGCTGCTTTGGCTGTAGGGACTTACCATTTATCGTTGCCCACTGGGCTTATATTAGAACTTGAAAACTGTTTGTATGTGCCTTCTATTTGTAGAAACATTATTTCTGTTTCTTGTTTGGACAAGAAAGGTTTTTCATTTACCTTTAAAGACAATGGTTGCTCTTTTGGTTTGAATGACATTACCTATGGTGTTGCACAATTATTTAACGGTTTGTATGTTCTTAATTTAGATACTCCTATCTTGAATGTAAATAACAAACGACTTAAGACTAATGACTCAAATCAAACATACCTTTGGCACTGTCGTCTAGGCCATATAAACGAGAAACGCATTTCCAAGTTACATCAAGATGGTTTCTTGGATCAGTTTGATTTTGAATCATATGATGAATGCGAGGCTTGTTTACTAGGCAAGATGACTAAAGCTCCTTTTACCGGACAGGGTAAGAGGGCCACCGTACGACTAGAACTAATACATAGCGATGTATGTGGTCCTATGAGATCGATGGCAAGGGGTGGCTATTTCTACTTCATTACGTTTACTGATGATTTCAGTAGATATGGATATGTGTATCTTTTGAAGAACAAATCCGAAGCATTTGAAAAGTTCAAAGAGTATAAGGCAGAAGCAGAAAAGCAAACTGGCGAAAGCATAAAAACTCTAAGATCTGATCGAGGAGGTGAATACTTAAGCCATGAGTTTAAGAACTATTTGAGGGAGTGTGGTATTGTATCACAACTAACTCCTCCTGGAACACCACAATGGAATGGGGTTTCTGAAAGGAGGAATCGTACCTTGTTGGACATGGTGCGATCTATGATGAGTCAAGCAGATCTTCCAATTAGTTTCTGGGGTTATGCCCTGGAAACGGCTGCATATACACTAAACCGTGTTCCTACTAAAACGGTTCAACAAACTCCATATGAGATATGGACAGAGAAACGGCAAAGCATGTCCTTTATGAAAGTATGGGGATGTGAAGCATTTGTGAAACGCCTAACATCAGACAAGCTTGGACCGAAATCTGAAAAATGTAATTTTGTGGGATACCCAAAGGAAACAAAGGGTTATTCTTTCTATAGTCCCTCGGAGAACAAAGTAATTGTTGCTCGAACTGCTGTATTCTTGGAAAGAGAGCTAGTCTCTAGAAAAGACAGTGGGAGGAAAATAGATCTCGATGAAGATCGAGAACCACTTGATAACATTGAACCAGAAGGGGAGCATGAGCAAGAAATACAAGATAACATTGCTCAAGAAACACAGGTTGTTCGTAGATCTAGTAGGATTCGCCATGAGTCAAAGAGGAATTATGGATTTCTCTTAACTCAAAATGACGATGTGATGCTCATAGACCAAGATGAGCCTCTCACCTACTAAGATGCTATGAACTCACCAGACTCTGAGAGATGGCAAGAAGCCATGAATTCTGAGATGGATTCCATGTATGAAAACCAAGTATGGACTTTGGTTGATCCACCCGAAGGGGTAAAACCTATAGAGTGCAAATGGATTTTCAAGAAGAAAATCGACATGGAAGGTAAAATACAGACCTATAAAGCTCGACTGGTTGCAAAAGGCTTCAAACAAATTCATGGTATTGACTATGATGAAACCTTTTCACCAGTGGCAATGATAAAATCCATCAGAATTTTGCTTGCAATAGCGGCTTACTATGATTACGAAATATGGCAGATGGATGTCAAAACAGCCTTCCTTAACGGGAGCCTTGAAGAGGATGTGTACATTACACAACCTGAAGGTTTTGGAAATCCAAAGGATGCCGGAAAGGTATGTAAGCTGCATAGATCCATTTATGGATTGAAGCAGGCCTCTCGGAGATGGAACATCCGGTTTGATGAAATAGTCAAAGGTTTTGGCTTTATTCAGAACGTGGATGAACCATGTGTTTACAAAAAGGTTAGTGGGAGCCATGTGGCATTCCTAGTATTATATGTCGATGATATATTATTAATAGGGAATGACATTCCTTCTCTACAGGCTGTAAAGACTTGGTTAGGACAAAGTTTTTCTATGAAAGACTTGGGCGAGGCTACCTATATATTAGGGATCAGGATCTATAGAGATAGATCAAGAAGATTAATCGGCTTAAGCTAGAGTACATATATTGATAAAATTTTGCATCGTTTTGGAATGCAAGATGCAAAAAGGGGATATGTCCCTGTATCTCATGGGATAACGATCTCAAAAGAGAATGGTCCGAAATCATTGGATGATAAAGACCGCATAAGTAAGATACCATATGCTTCAGCAATTGGATCTATCATGTATGCAATGATATGTACTCGTCCGGATGTCTCGTATGCTTTGAGCATGACGAGCAGATACCAGTCTAATCCAGGTGAAGGTCACTGGACGGCGGTCAAGAATATTCTTAAGTACTTGAAAAGGACTAAAGATTCATTCTTGGTGTATGGAGGAGAGGAGAAGCTAACGGTAAAGGGTTACACGGATGCTAGTTTCCAGACTGACAGAGATGACTCTGTGTCTCAGTCTGGATTTGTGTTTTGCCTAAATGGAGGTGCTGTAAGCTGGAAAAGTTCGAAGCAAGACACAGTAGCTGATTCTACAATGGAATCCGAGTATATTGCGGCATGTGAAGCAGCCAAGGAGGCTGTATGGATACGGAAGTTCATTACAGTACTTGGTGTAGTTCCATCGATCGCAGATCCCATAGATCTTTACTGCGATAATAATGGAGTTATAGCACAAGCCAAGGAGCCGAGAGCTCACAGCAGAACAAAGCATATACTTCGGAGATATCACCTTATTCGAGAGATAAATGATAGAGGAGATATTCACATATGTAAAGTGCATACTGATGATAATATTGCAGACCCGCTGACTAAGGCTCTGTCGCAGCAGAAGCATGAATGTCACACTAGTAGCATGGGTATTCGATACATGAATGATTGGCTCTAGTGCAAGTGGGAGATTGTTAGTATTGGTGCCCTAGAGTCAATACAATCAATTGTATTTGTGTTTGAGTGATTTTATATATATTTGATATATATATATTTATTATTGGCTTTATTTACTGCGAAATAAATAAAGTATAATAAATGTCCTTGGAATCTTGATACAAATTATGTAGTTGCAAGTATGTGACTTGAACATGAGATTATATAATGATTGTATCATATTCTTAAATGTCCCTAGCCGAGTATTATTATTACTTAGGACAATAATAATACATTAAGGCTAGTATGTTTATTGACAAGATGACCACATCTCATTGGTCATAAGTATGCAGATACTAAAAGCAATGCATAGGTAACTGTACGAGTACAGGGTACTGGACAGACCCACCGTGAGATACATCATGGTAAATAATAATAATAAATGTGTCATATGTATTCTCACAGTGATAATGGTGTAATGATCCTTAGACCTGAAGTCGTTATAATTCTACATGAGAATTAATATATTTTGAATTCGTCAAAAGTTATCTTTAGCCGGATAATGATAAAGGTGAATATCGGATATATTATGAATCATGTGAGAAATATGAACGATCTAAATGGGATTTAAATCTCCTGATAAAGGAGTGATATTATCGGCCTCTTGTTTGAGTGAGACTATAAAATGCATGGCCATGCTCAAATGTTGATTTGATTAAATAGTCTACTCATCGATCAAGAAAATGAAGATTAAATTATGAAGAGGATGACACATTACATGCCTCGAGTTTAATCTATAATATCATGATTTAAAGGGATTATATTACATGGAACATTAGTCCTAAAAGGTTGATTGAATCGTTGATTTAATTATTGTTTAATTGGGTAGCAATAATGTGTTACTAGACGCCGCTTATTGTTTGTAATTTTATTAGAGAATAAAATTATTGCCAATTAAATAATAACCTACAGGGTCACACACATAGAATGTTTAAAAGGGAAATTAATTTATTTCATGAATTTAAATTAATAATAATTTAAATTATGATTTTAAATTAATAATAAATAATAAATTCGAATTTTATAAAATTAATTAAGTGAGACTTGATTAGTTAAAGATAAAATTTGAAGATGTATTTTCTTGACTTATTTGATTAATTAAGTATGACTTAATTAATTTATTTAAATAAATAAGATTTGTTTAAATAAAAATGGCCTAATTGTTTAATGGTCCATTTTTCTTTATTTCTCTTTATAAGCCAAAGGTTGGCTAGTCTTCTTGGATGAACACAACTGAAAATTTCAGTTTATACACTACAAGAGAGACAAGGGAGAAATCAAGCTCAAGCCAAGAACACATCGATTATTTATTTTTGGCTAGTACCTCGTCCCGTGGCGAAAATCGTTCGACGATTCAAGCAAACATTCAAGTGTGGATACCGGTGGAGGAGTTATAATTTTAGCTCTCAAATCAACAAGCTAGGATCTCCATTTGTCATCCATTGGAAAGCTTAAACAAGGTACAATCTTGTTCTTGAGAATTTTTATACCAGGATCATCATTTTATACATGGATCCGGGCTTTGGAATTCGTTTTTAATTGTTATTTACGTTATTTCCGTTGCGATATTATGCCCGAATTCCAACAAAAGAAAGGGTCAATTGTATATCCATTTGTATGTAAATATTTTTTTTTAAAAAAATGAAATGTGTCTCTGCTTTGTGGTGGAGGAACCTAGTAACCTACGCATATTTATACATCAATATTGGCTTTCCCTGTTGGCAAGCGTCTTTAAGTAATATCAAAAATTATACTATCTAGAAATGATGTCCAGCATATATTATGAGATCGCCATAATTCTGAATAATTATGTGATCTTGTTTATCATATTTAAATCTAATCATTTCTGGATCTATATGCTCAGTTTGGGATATATAGTTGAAATATCACATTTTTATAGATGAAAATAAAATGTCTGTTATCACATAAATAGTTGGTTAAGATTGAGTACTAGTGGTGATTTTGAAATAACAATGCATATATTCGGTACGGTAATTTTTGAAAGTAGGACAAAACCGAAACAAAATTATTGGTGCGGTTTGTGTATTATAAATGTGATTTTAGTAAGAAAATTTGAAAAATGGAGCACTGATCAACACACCAGCATTAACCCCCGTGTTATGAAACAAGGCAATGACAATAAAAACCAAGCAGCGCAAATACAAGCAGTACAAGCCGGCCTACAATGTAATTGTCATTTTATGTAACAATGAAAAATACTAAGCAACACAAAAGGCACTGAACAAAGTTTTTCCAAGATTGAGCAACATCAGACTAACTTTGTAAACATGTTGCAAACAAGAGGATTCAGAGTGAAGTTTACATGCTAGATATTGTGTCCATTTTCCAGATTTAAACATAACCTTGTTGCATCAGTTTTCCTTCAAGAAAAATAAAAAAAATTTGCATGTACACAATGAACTGTTTTTTTTTTTAATCATACATACATATAACAATAGGTAACTGTTAGGAAAATTATTAAAAATATCCATGTTTTTAATTTTTTTTTGCAAAAATACGGTAAAAATTATATTACTTGTATATGTGGTTGAAATAATTGCATTTGGGTTATTTTTGAAATGAGGTTATAGTATTTTTGAAAAAAAATTCTGCCTACAATTTAGATATTTTTTAAAAGAGGTAATTGCATTTTGCACCCTACAACTTTAGTTCAAAATCAATTTTATACCAAAATTTTACGATAAACAATTTGTTGTCCTTAACTTTTAATTTGAATGTAACTTGCACCCCTTTAATGATTTTTTTTATTGTTATTAACATTTCTGTTAAATTAATGAGGTAAAATCGGAATTTTAGTATCAAATTCAATGACATTTGTTATCAGAATTTCAAATAAGTTAAAAAAATTATACTAATAAATTCTTTTATAATAAATATTTGTATTAAATTAGAATTTTCCTGCTACAATGATAACACTTAAAATAAAATTTCAATAATTTTAGAGATAAACTGGGGGATGGAGGTCTTGGCACCGTTTACAAAGGAAAGCTTCGTAGGAATTTTAGTTACAGAATCTCTTTCTAGTTGCTCTGGAACAATTAGGAGATTCTCTAAAAGAAATACGGGGTTAACTAAGAGCTAGGTTCTCGAGCCCATAGTCCTTAACAAGCTCTTTCCGCAAAAGCTTCATAAAACTATTTGTTCCTATTTCCGCCTTTGCGGCGAATCCGTTCACGGTCCGTAGGACCAACACCATTCGAAAGCGGGTGGCCCGCCCCGCCTAGAACAGTCATGTTTGACTGAAAAGGAAGAGAGAAGGGCGTTGATCCGCTTTGTGAGACGGACAGCGGACAAGCTGGGCCTGAGGAATGCCTCAGTATATATTTTTATACAAAAAAAGAAAATTTTAAAAATAAGTTATGGAACAATCCTTAAAATACACCTGAAAATGCGTGCCAGGAAAAAGGATAAAGAATCAAGTGAGACAGAAAGAGTATCTAGTTAGGTACTGAGCAAAACCCTGTCTTTTGTAGACTTTAGTTTTAGAATGGATAATTCATTAAGTCAAGCTAAGTCAACTCATTGATCTCTGGAACTTTGAAGTCGTCCACTTTGAACTTCAGTAAGGCAAGCTAAATCAACAAGTTCCCTATTGCAGTCTGAAACTTTCCGGTGCTATGCACGTTTTATAAAATTAATATAATACAATTTTTTTTAAAAAACAATTGTTGATATTGAATAAACTCAAAGAGATTTTCCACTTCTATAAGAGATCCAGGAAGCAGCCACAAACCTGGATTAGGGAATATGAGATACTGTATGCCTTCTGTGCTAGTTCATTTTGTCGTTGATATCTTACAATCTTACTCACAGCGCCTACGCAAAAGCCATTTTTTATCCAG
This sequence comes from Saposhnikovia divaricata, assembly GCA_036435485.1. Classification (NCBI taxonomy): domain Eukaryota; kingdom Viridiplantae; phylum Streptophyta; class Magnoliopsida; order Apiales; family Apiaceae; genus Saposhnikovia; species Saposhnikovia divaricata. The sequence goes on from CM071595.1 coordinate 127,918,828, forward strand.
ATTCTTAAGAAACAAAATTAAAATTACTTGCTAATACTAGGCAGTTTATAAGAGATTAATAGAATAGATGTTTCAGTGAAAGTATCCCACAAAAAGTAATCTGGTCAGTGCCTCAGTAGGCATGTATTTTATTGCAGAAAGTAATCTGGTGACCACGAGAACAACGAATATATTGTGATCATGTCTGTACAGGGCCACTTAATCATTGTACTTGCGATTGCATTTAGGTTCACAAAACATAAATGCTCTTCAATTAACTTATTACATCATTTCACAATAATTGTAGTTGTGAGCATAAATTAGCTAGGCATGCCGTTGAGCCTGCTAGCTGCAAAAGATAGAAATATTTTCCGTCAGCCTTTTAATCAAATTTTAGAGCCCCAAATATGAATTAGATATAATCTTTTGGGTATTGGCAAATGCTGGTGCCTGGTAATGATATGAACAAAGCTACAAGGGGAACTGGATGCAAAAATAGAGCAAATTTGCTTGTTAGACCAAGAATTCACCTTTTTTGGTTTGGCAAGCAAAACTTGCATGTCCGCCTCATGCACTTCATTCGAAATTCATACTGCAACTACTCTGACTTAATAAGCACAAATAAATAAACGTTGTTCTAATACAGCAATGAATACAAGATCTACATGCTATTAATGGCAGTTTTAGTAGTAGCATATTTATAAAAAGCCAGATAAAACAAGACTGATTTATAAGAATGACTTTATAAAACGTTCATTCCTCGGCTTCAAGTATATTGAGGGAAGAATCAGTTGAGTTGTTTGTCTCAGCTGGATCTGCTTGTGGGTAAAGAGAAGGCTTAGGAGGCATTACCAATTGTTCAGTATCTCCTTCTAGCATTTCAATAACTTTGTTCATTGAAGCCTTGAAGGACGCTCACTTGGCTTCATTTGTATACACCATAGTGCTACTATTATCATTTTTTTGACCAATTTCCTTTCTTCCTCAGTAGCATCTTCCATCTCAAGCTCTTTTCCTTCACTAAATTGGTCGTGTACCCATGACGGGAAGTGAATTTGACTAATATGATCCCCAAAAGGATTCAAATTTTTCCTTCTGCCAGCCATTTCCATCAATAACAACCCAAAACTATAAACATCTGCTTTGTATGAAATTCCACCAATATTTTTGTAGAACATCTCTGGAGCCATGTAGCCCATTGTTCCTCTTGCTGCAGTGAGAGTTACAATGCTATCATCGGTGGCATATAATTTCGCAAGCCCGAAATCAGAAATTATTGGATTGAAATTCTTATCAAGAAGAATGTTGTGAGGCTTGATGTCGAAATGCAAAATTTGCATGTCACAACCTCGATGTAAATAGTCAATTCCACCTGCTACCTTATAGGAAATTTCATATATCTTTTTCCAACTCAGGGAAACAGTTTCTTCTTCTGCTTCTTCTTTACGGAAAAGTAATTCTCTAGGGATCCATTCGGCATAAACTCATAAATTAGAGCACGTTTTGGACCTTCGAAACAAAAACCAATGAGCTGCACCACATTAACATGATGAATCCTTCCACTTGTAGCAACTTCATTAATGAATTCTTGCCCAGTAGCCTTAGACTTCCCCAATATCTTTACTGCTACGAAAGAACCACTACGAAGCTTTCCTTTGTAAACGGTGCCAAAACCTCCTTCGCCCAGTTTATCTCTAAAATTATTGGTAATCCTCTTGATATCGGAGTATGCATACCTTATAGGCATCAAGTTGTTTTTAGCTTGAAGAAAATCCTCAATGGTGTCATACATTGATAAATGCCTTCTCCTAGCTCTATATGCCAACAAAGCGAGCAAGAATGGTATCCCTATGGAAAATCTTGAATCAAAGAAAATTCCTGCAATTTTTCAATTTATTTGAAAGAAAGGAAATAGATAAGCCAGATAAAAGTTAGCAACAAGTACAACTTTGACTTTGTAAAACTTTCCTAGTCTGTAGATCACTGTCTTAGATATATTTATTTGTTGATAGACAGTTTCTTACACAATTCAAAATTTCAATTTTTCAGTTCTAGCGTAGTTCAGATGCAAATCTCTTCGTCGCTTATTGTGCCCACTAATCCAATATATGTAAGACGTATATTCAAATAAGATTCTTCTTCAAAAAAATATATATATATATAACGAAATAAGTAAGTAAAATCGTCTGTGATCAATGGTTCCTAATTGAATAACATATACAGACACCAGATTTGATTTAGTTTATTCTGAAAAAGCAAGTACTTAACTCCCAGGAATAAACACTTTATTTGGGAGATGAATACTTACTTTTTCAGATTAAGTTGAACAAAACACAACCTACATTAATTCCTACAACTTTGATTTAGAAAAGGTAAATCAGGAAAAAGAGAAAAATGGTATCTTACCAATGATTTTCCGGGTATTGACATCTGTTAGGCAACAAACAGAGAAACAAAGTGAGAGCAAATACTGATATTTCTATACAGAGTTTAAGTACGCAAAAACTGCAATACTCACCTATTAATATCCGTCTTATTTCATCTATATGTTGGCGCATGCCTACATGGTTCATAATGCCTTAGCATCTATTTACTTTTGTAATTTATAAGCATAAGTAAACCAAAAAAGTACACCTGAAATACTGGATAAAAGAGACAATTATTTTTTCTTCTAGTTATTAAATCTTGGAGTTTCAACTTTCAACAAACTTGAAAAAAATGGCCCAATGTTTTTTTTACTTACAACTAATCGAAAGACGGTATGTGCTTGGATGAAGGAAGTTGCACCTCCTATAGGTCGTGCAAGCCCAAAGATTAGTATCCCGGTATATAGCATAGCAAAAGCCTGTTCCATCTCTTTCTGGACCACATTTGAAGCAGTAAAAGTAACTCCAAGGGAGATCAAATCCATCAACCATGGCATCATGAATTTCAGAAAAATCCGAGAAATTGGTACTTCGAAAAGCTGGACGTGAGACCCAGGCTATTTTGCTAATCCTGCAATTGTCGTCCAGGTCTGACATATATATTGGTCCAACCACTACATAAGCATAAGAATAAACATAATACTCTCCCAATACTGAAGCAGAAAAAGAAGAGTTCGGTGAAGTACAATTGATGCATCCAGCACAAATTACAGGAAGCACAATTTATTATTGTAAGAGGCTCATTATTCTTCTTAAGATTCATTGCATAGAATGCATTGAGGTAGTTCTGAAAATGGAAGTCGATCTCAGAGACAGAACTGATTGGAAGAGAATAGTAGTTATTTTTTTTGAAGGCCTGGATCAACAATCCTGATTAAAAGATGTTCATAGTCGATGCTCTTTACATAATAGTGCTTATCCGGAAACAATTGTAAGATGGTACGATTATTGATGCAAGACAGCTCCTGGATGAAGAGCGAAGCATCACATATCTAATGATCACCTTTTAGTGTAAAAGGACAGCTTATGCTTTTTACATCACCGCAAGCAGAATGAGAGTCAGCTTTGCAGTATGACGAGCTTAAAAAAGATAATCCTATGAAAATGATCATAAATACTAAAGAAGACGAGCTTCTCCTGCCCATTTTCTTCTTTCTTAACCTAATAGGAGTACTAGTTAGCTAAAGTGCAAAATCTAGTTTAAAAACCCTGTCTTAGAAAAAGTTTAAATTTGTTCGTTTACTTTGTTGATTTTCAGAACTATGTCCCCTACTCAACTGTCGCATCAAAGAACAATTCAAACACTTGATTAAATATGCACCAAAAAAACATTTGATTTAATAAAGAATTGAGGTCATATGTTAAATAATGAATTCATACCATATTCCATGGGACCTGCTTAGGGTTAATATCATTTTGACTCTGAAAATAAAGCTTAAAATACACATTAATTCTTGAAGTACAAAATGTGCTCATTTTGTAATAATCTTTTAACTGAACAAGGTAGCTACAAACTTTACATAGGTGTATATAGATTGTGCTCCTTTTTCAGATTACAAATCTGATCCGGACATAGGCGTATATATTTGGTGTTCTGCAGCAGTTTTGTTTCTTTCAAAACTCACCAACCATCTCCAACAATCCTTCACCAACCTCTCACCCACCCACCACCATCTACTACATTTCTATCACCTATATATACCCCTCCCCCTTCATTAGTAAAATCACACCAAAATTCTCTCTTCTCTCTCTATATAGCTGCTAGATAGTCCGTCTGATAGGAGAGCCGGTTTAGCCCGCTTTCAGGAAGTGTCGGGATAGAAGGTCCTCGTGCCTAAACTATTCCTTAGGGTACTTGGGTCTAACTGCAGCCATCAGAGGTGGTCCCGCTGCAGGGGTCTTTCTATCAGGTTGTGTGGCACTGTCCGGGTTGGGAGAAGGAGAGAAGGAAAGGTTGTCGGGAAACAGTGATAGGGGGAGGTTTTGAGATAAACACTTCAGTGAGTTGGGGATATACATAATAGGTATCGTAGGGTTGAATTTGTGTATAAAATTCAGAGGCCGGATACCCGAATATTGTAATCTCTTTTATCTAGTGTGAAGTTGTTGCTCTTGTGGATGTAGGTTGGGCCAAACCAAGTTAAATCTCTTGTCTCTTTTACTGTATTGTTGGTTTGTTGCTTTCATTACTATCACGTATATTTGTGGTATCTAAGCACACATATTTACCAAACCGCTTCCGCATTCGCCGGGAATCGGGCAGATTCCTAACAGTTGGCATCAGAGCTAGTTGTGTCTAAATTATTGGTGCCGAAGGAAAGTCGTTAAGAAAAGTGGTTGTCTAATAAGGCGCCATTTTGACGGAAGTGCTCCCATTGTTTCTTACGCTTACCTGGCCAATTGATTTAGTTGTTTGGATTGGTTTGTGTGTGCAAACGGAGATCATGGCAAGTATTGGAGGATTCAAGGTGACTCCATATGATGGTAAAGGAAGTTTTACTCTTTGGCAGAGAAGGGTAAAAGATATCCTAACCCTACAGAAGCTAGCAAGGGCGTTGAAGGGGAAGGAGGGAAAGCCAACAAAGATGAGCGATGAAGATTGGGAGGATGCTGAGTCGCAATGCATGAGTACCATCAGACTATGCATTGCTGATAGCATTATCAATAATGTTGTTGACGAAAGCACGCCGAAGGAATTATGGTCAAAGTTGGAGACATTGTATCTCGGGAAGAACTTGACTACAAAGTTAAATCTGAAGTGCGAGTAATACAAGCTGAAGATGGCAGCTCAAGGCAATGTTATTGAGCACATGAATGTATTTAATGGTATTGTTGATCAACTTGAAAAGGTTGATGTAAAATTGGAGGAAGAAGATAAGGCCCTTATTCTTCTTACTTCGCTTCCGGAGTCATTCGATCATTTGGTCACAACCATTTTGTACGGAAAGGACACGTTAAAAATGGAGGAGGTTCAGTCAGCACTTTTGTCAAATGCTGGAAGGAAGAACCAGGATGGTGACAAGGACGGAATGACAGTTTTGGCTTTGCGTAGTCAAAATAACAGAGGAAGGGGTGCTGTGAAAGGATCTACCAATCGTAGGGGTAAATCCAGATACAGTGAAAAGGGCATGCAGTGCTTTGGTTGCAAGGAGAGGGGTCATATTAGGTCGAATTATCCGCTTAATAAGAAGGATCCAGATGCATCATTGGCTGTGGTTACTCTCGATTGTGAAGATGTTTGCACCGTCTTCAATCGAGGCACTAGTTCTCCAGGAGAATGGATATTAGACTCAGGGTCATCTTACCATGTATGTTCCGAGCCATGTATGTTCCGAGAGGGGGCATTTTGACAAATTCCAAGATACAAAGAATGAAACAGTTTCTTTGGCTGATGGATCTACTTGTGAGATCAAGGGGATTGGAATTGTGAAAATCAAAATGTTCGATGGAATAGTTCGCAGCTTGAACGGGGTAAGATATGTGCCTAAGCTGAGGAAGAATCTAATATCTATCGGTCGGTTAGCTTCAGAAGGCTACAGATGCTCTGTAGTAGGGGGAGCTATGAATATCGAAAGAGGCCGTGTGGTTCGGATGAAGGGAGAGCTACGTGGGGGAATATATCGTCTGATTAGTACGTGGCCAGAACGTACTGGAACTTCGAAAATCTGGTTATCTCGTGCACGAAGGAAGAGTTACTTGAAGGATACTACTGTGGTTGTATTGCCTTCCAGTCTAGACAATGGTGCAAAGACTGTTGGGATGGATGCTTGGTCGAAGGGCTTCCACGACATCAACGAGTAGTTGGTGTGTTGCAGCTGCATATGGGCATCGATCAACACAAATCAAGTGAGCAGTGAACCATGCAACAGATTGATTTGTTTGATATGTAGTTGGGGAGTAAATGAAAGATCGATGGTCACACTTGTGTGTGTGATGGTTACACTTGCGTGTGTGATGGACTACATATGGGATTGGCCGACATGAATCAAGTGAGTATGTGTGTATACAATAGATTGCTTCACATGTATGTAGTTGGACAAGTAGAGGTCAATGGTACACTTGTGCGTATAGCAGGTAGGCATTCGAGAATGAATGTGCAAACTAGGGTATAGTTTGGACTCTTGGACTCGGGGGGGATTTTTGTCGTAGGGAATGATATGGATCGAGGAGTTGTGCCAACAGGGCACAGGTATGGAGTGCAAGTGAAGAGTTGTGAGTTTGGAAAGAGGGGGAGATTGTTAGGTAGTAGTTTTGTTTCTTTCAAAACTCACCAACCATCTTCAACAACCCTTCACCAACCTCTCACCCACCCACCACCACCTACTACACTTCCATCACCTATATATACCCCTCCCCCTTCATTAGTAAAATCACACCAAAATTCTCTTTTCTCTCTCTATATAGCTGCTAGATAGTCCGTCTAGTAGGAGAGCCGGTTTAGCCCGCTTTCAAGAAGTGTCGGGATAGAAGGTCCTCGTGCCTAAACTATTCCTTAGGGTACTTGGGTCTATACAGCCATCGGAGGTGGTCCTGCTGCTGGGGTCTTTCTATCAGGTTGTGTGGCACTGTCCGGGTTGGGAGAGGGAGAGAAGGAAAGGTTGTCGGGAAACAGTGATAGGGGGAGGTTTTGAGATAAACACTTCAGTAAGTTGGGGATATACATAATAGGTATCGTAGGGCTAAATTTGTGTATAAAATTCAGGGGCCGGATACCCGGATATTGTAATCTCTTTTATCTAGTGTGAAGTTGTTGCTCTTATGGATGTAGGCTGGGCCGAACCACGTTAAATCTCTTGTCTCTTTTTCTGTATTATTGGTTTATTGCTTTCATTACTATCACGTATATTTGTGGTATCTAAGCACAAATATTTACCAAATCGCATCCGCATTCACCGGGAATCGGGCAGATTCCTAACATTTGGAGTAACATAGGAAGAAATGTACTGTATGAAAAAAAATGTTGAGGGTCGGAATGTATAAATGACAAACAATAAGGGTACAGAGGTACGATGTGGTACGTTAGGGGTTGCTGTGTATTTTTTGCCAAACTTTGAGAGTCAAAATGGTATTAACCCTAATTATCGATAGGTTGAAATGAATGCATACAGGCTTTGATCAAAATTTAGTTGTCATTTTTAAGTTGGAACCATTCCATGGGTTTCCAAGTAGTTAATTATCTTTCATGGTCAATGCTAGTGTTTGCAATAAAAGGACTTGTATAGCAATAGCAGAAACTTCAGGCGAGGAGTGCAGGATCACGAGATGCTCCCAGAAATTCGTTTCCCATTTCAGGTCAAAGACCGGAAGCCTGAGCACTGTGGGACCTGGTTTTCGAGTTTCTTGCCATAAGGGAAAAACTTTTCTGGAGTTCCAATACCTTGCGAATACATCCCTCCAAGGAATCCACCTCTTCCTATCAGTAGAGGTATCCATCCGTTCGATAAAATACAACTCTCAAGAGATAGAACTTAATCTTACCCGCCTTACCAAAAGTATGAAACTTGTTTCCATGTCAACGTCATCGCTATCTGCAATAGCTCCTCCTCCCTTCACAGGAATATGTTCCATTTATCAGTTGTTCCTCAATACCTAAAGGTCGGTGGGACTGGGACGTGCTCCCTGAAATGCTCACTTCCATTAACGACGGACAAGCTTTTCCAGTCTACTGTCTCCAATACGTAGTAACTAGTGAAGCATCCATCACTTCCTGCACCAAGGTTTTTAATTCTACTCTCCCGTTCTATCAAAGTAGAAAGTTCGAAAAGTGTATCATATATTGGTCAGGTATAAATTGTAGAAAATGTGAAGCCAAGGGGAAGTACTGTAAGCTGGTAAAGAATAGTACTGGTAGCAACATTAAAACCTCTGATGACAGTCCTATATGTTTATCTAGAGGTAGGTTCATTATAACTCCAACTGGATCCTATACATCACCAAGAATGTTTATAAACTTTTGCGATCATAATATATCTACCTACTTTTATATTATGAGTTGACCTATGTTATTAATCTATGCTGCTTTCAAATTCTACAGATCATGGTTCAATTGAACCCATCGCATGTATAATTTCAGGTGGAACTCTTAGTGTGCTTATAATCGTAGTATTACTCTATTATATGGTCAGGTCTTATAGACAAATGAAATATGATGAACTGAAAATTGAAATGTTTCTGACAGATTACAAAGCCATGAAACCGACAAGATACTCCTATGCTGAGATCAAAAAAATCACTTGTCACTTCAGTGATAAATTAGGACAAGGAGGTTATGGATCAGTCTACAAAGGTAAAATCACCAGGGGTATCATTGTTGTAGTTAAGGTCCTTAATATTGATCCAAAATCTAGTGGGGAAGAGGTTATCAATGAAGTGGGCACTCTAGGGAGAATCTATCATGTAAACATAGTTCGCTTGGTGGGGTACTGTGCTGATGGCTGCAATCGAGCTCTTATTTATGAGTTCCAACTAAAAAATTCTCTATAGAAGTTCACATACTCCAATAAAAATCACCAGAAAAAATTCATTGGTTGGGAGAAGATGCAAGAAATCGCTTTAGGCGTAGCTAAAGGGATTGAATATCTTCACCAAGGATGCGCTCATCAAATCCTCCATTTTGATATTAAACCTCATAATATCTTGTTGGACCAAGATTTCAATCCCAAAATTTCTGATTTTGGTATGGCCAAGTTGTGTTCCAAGGACCAGAGCATCGTGTCTATGACTATGGCTAGGGGAACAATTGGATATATTTCACCAGAAGTATTTTCTAGGAATTTCGGGAAGGTGTCATCCAAATCAGATGTTTATAGCTTTGGAATGTTACTGCTTGAAATGGTAGGAGCAAGGAACAACACAAGGGAAAACACCAACGAAACATACTTTCCCGAATGGATTTTTCATCGCTTGGAGGAAAGTGGGGAAGTAGCAATCGATATAGAGAAAGAAGAAGATTCAAACATAGAAAAAAACTGACAATTGTCGGGCTATGGTGCATAGGGTGGCATCCAGTGGATAGACATAGACCTTCAATGAAGCATGTTATCCATATGTTGGAAAGACAAGAAAGTCCAGCAGTTCCACCTAATCCTTTCATATCATCAAATGTAAGGTCATTTGTAAATGATCTAGAAGTTATTAGTGAATCAGAGTGACAAATTTTATGTACCTATCGCAGCTTGTAATTAAAGATGCCTTGAAAGTACAATATTGTTAATATTGCTCATGAATATCAAATCATAATATGTTTCATCAAGTCTGTTGTCTTGATGATCATTGTGAACTAGGTTTGCTAAATTACCAATGGTACAGTGAAGAAAAAAAATCATTTTACTAAAGATAGTTATATGCTTCCAAATCATGTAGCAGTGATCAAAACCTTTAATTGTATAGTTCAAACTCAAACTGAACTGGTTAACAATCCTGTTATTCCGTTAAATTTCTATGCACATATATTCACGATCATGAGGTTGAAAGGTTGCGCTAGTTTTTGGTGCTATTATGAAAATTTCGTAGAATTTTTTTTGTTGACTTTGTTGTTTTATTTTTGTGTTTCCCGGAGTTCCAACGGTTGGATCGCCCTGAATTTTGGACAGCACCTTCCTTACTCAGGTATCTAACTTCCTTACTCGGGTATCTAAATTCTAAACGGTAGAGATTGGATTTGGAGGTCATGTAGAAGGCCTGTTTATTGAGATAGGGGCATGGATTGTTGCACCACGGTGTGGATTAAGCTCCTCATGGTTATGCGACTTGGAACGGGTATTTTTGGCCCAAAAATGTTTTTTGGGTTAATTCTTAAACTACGCCCATAGTTAATGAGTGTGATATTTTGTATACAAAAAACATATATGTATCAATATTTACAAAAAAAAGGCTTTTTCACTTGGCCAACAAAATCCTTTTTCTTTGTGTGTTACTTTGATTTTTGTCCTGTGTTAAAGCTTATAATTTGTGGTAGTAGAACTTGGTATGAGTTCTACATAAAAGTCTTCTATTTGGATATTGTTCCGCTCCGTCAAGGGTTGTCCATGTTTTGGGATCCAACAACGATATATATCATGAGAAAATATATGCAATATACAGATACACTCTTCCTCTAAATTAGATGATAAGATGTTTCTTTGTAACTACGCGCACACAGATATATGTGATGATTTGAAGTGAAATCCACACGGAGATAATCTGATATAAACTCAACATAGAATTTTAACTGTATCTGATACCACTATGACGCAGTAATGTAGATGTTTTTTTTTCTTTTTTTGAGTAAATATTGATGATGTTAGCAATAGTAGGCAAGATCGGTAGAGATCATGTAAATTAGCATAAGACTAAGTAGGAAAAAATATGGACTGTGTTGGCGGAGAAATTTGGGAACAATAAAATTCGAGGTACGTCGCCGGAAACAAGATCAGCAGCGGTGGTTCTTTACCGGAAAAAGTGGTGGTGTGCGGGGTTTGTATGTATTTGGTGGCTGAGATTGATAGGGTTATGGCGGTTGTTTCAGAGCTCTCTACTTCCAACCCCTCAATCGGCCTACGTACCCTGATATTTATAGGGATCAAGCCATACGTAGTTCTTGGAGAGCAAGAAACCCAAATAGGCTTGGATTGTCGGTCCAGCATCAGAATTGTTCTACTATGAGGCCTAACCACAAAAGGCCCAAGACTCATCCAAGATCTTAAGACTTCACAGATAAGGAAACTTCCCCGTCAAGGACTAGTCCTATCAGCTACAAACTATTTCTTGATTTCAAGGATGCAGGTATAGCCATGGTTTACCCCAAGTGCAGAACGCATTCCTATCCCCCGAATGAGAAGCACCCACCAGATAGCAGGACAGGTGATCCAGAGCTTTTGGGTGCAAAGTGCAGGATTACCCCAAAGTTCCCCAATGAGAGTGCGCCCAATACAGGAACATAGCTCCAAAGCACACACCAAAAAGGTACCTATCTTTCCACCAAAGAGGACGCGCCCTCAGTGTATAAGAAAGGTCCCTAAATCTAGGAAAAATCTGGAGGCCTTCTACGACGGACGACAGGAGAGAATTCTTCAATAATCCTTGGAAAACCAGCCATTATAGAATTTCTCATCATGTTGTGTCACCTCGGGCGTGCCCTAATTATTGAAAAGATTAGGGCGCGTCCTGACTTATCTCCAACCTATCAAAACCCTAATTTATCCTAGAATTCCCCAAATTGAACCCATTATCAACCCGAATCCATCTTGAAAATATCCGAACCGAATTTTGGCTATAACAACTGCAATCTAAAAATTAATTAAAGTTATAATTTTAAGCTGCTAGAATTATTTTACATTTGTTCTTAACTTGTTAACGGTTAAATTAAGCTGCTGTTTTAAGCCTTATATTTATATCCTGGAGACGGTTGACTGTGGATACAACCAAAATAATACAAACCGAAGGCTACAAGAAATCAAAACCAAGAAAGTGTCAGACCAAAACCACAAACATCTGTTTCAAATGCAAACTTTAGCTAATTAGGTAGGAACAAGTTGGCAAAACAAAGGGAAATATTGGGAAGAAACTTCAACGAATCGATCGGATATTATTAAAAACAAAGTTTTCCATGCAATAATTTCTTTTAATAATTGAAAAAGATGATGACAGTATAAAATGGTTAAAAGTTGCCCTCAATTGGATCATGTCACTAGGTTGCGACAATATTTATTCGTCCAAATATGTTCTTATCCTGTAAAAATATCGAGCCATTCAGGTGGAAGAGTTCAAACTCAACCACTCCTACACCCAAACTGTGATACATGTTAAGTAATCAAAGATTTCAAATTCCATTCTGAATTAGGAGAAATTCTTAATTTGATCATCTTTAGCACAAAATTTGCTGGAAAGCTTTTCAGTTTTTGTGAAAAAGTAGGTATATGTTTCAATATATATCAAATGTTATCAAAAATAATACTTCTTTTATTATACGATTTTATCTCAAAATATGCACATATCAAAATATTATCAGTCAGACGTCTGATTCTAGCAACGGTACTTTTTCTCAAAGGATTGGCAGTTTTGAATAGTAATTCCAAGTGAAACTCAGGTAATTAAACAGTAAGAAATTAACAAAGATCAGGTTAAAGGGGACATTCTGCTGAAAACTTCGCTTTCGGGTGCATATCTTACTATGAACTTCAACTGATCAAATAGCTGGAGTAACTTTTATATATTAGTTAAGCGATTGAGACAACCCATACAGTTGAATAATTAGTCAGTTTGACATTACAAATTATCTGATCACCATAAAAAAACTAGTGGTAAGTTAACGTTTCAATACAGCATTTCTTCCATCGACACTTTTTCTAATAATAAGACCAATAGTTTTGAATAGTATTCCTAGACTAAACTTAAATAATTTACAGTAAGAAATAACTATGAAATGAATGCTGCAAGCGACTTATCAGTTGACAAAGATTAAAGTATTCACACAGTTAAGAAATTACTAGGAAAATTAAAGTATTCACATAGTTATGCATGCCTTCATTGTAGTTCAAATTTTAAAACTTAAAAAAGAAAGAATATCAACCCAAAAGCATTTCACAAAGAATACTAAGGGGTGTTTGGGAGAACTTATTTTCCAGAATAAGTCAACTTATTTTAAGTTAAAAGTTAAGATTTCTAACTTTTTTAACTTATATTCCAACTTATGTTTGCAACTTATTGAATCTCATACATACATTAAATACTTATATAAAAAAAATTATCAAAATATAAAATTTTTACCCGAAAATAAGTCGGGTCAAAAAAGTTGTGTCAAACAGGCCTGAGTATTGACTTGCATGCAGAATTATTGAACATGCATGGGCTTAAGTTATCCAATAGTCTTAGATCTATGATTGGCCCATTCTTTTTTTTTTTGATAATTGATTGGCCCATTCTTAGATTATTACGATAAAAACGATGAATTTTATTTAGCAGGCCCATGCAAGAATGAACTCTCTCATACTTCTGCGCTTGAGCATGTTCAATGACGCAGTAATTTGACACAAAACTAGCCCGTGCAAAGCACGGACACCATTTAAATTCATAAAATGTTGTTATTTTTATTTTTTTAAATAGATGATTTCTAATTTTTGAAATACTACACATCATTAGTGTGGTATTTTTTATGGATAATAGTAATAACTCAAATTCCTTACCTAATGTTCATATATGATTATAACAATACAATCACATCTAACAATTTAAAAAACATAACTTGGAATGATTAAACACTACGTAATTTAAAAATCTAATCATGAGTCAGTAGACTCACGTGTTTATATATAAATAAGTGCTAAATAAGATTTTTATAGATATGAGAATCAAAAACTAATCATAACCACACATTCAAATCTAATTTACATCTCAGCCTTCACCAACATCCACTCCTATGCCCCTTCCATTTCGGCGACCTTAGACACCATCACTTGCTTTACCGCCGTTATCACCAGCTCATTCCATTTGTCATCATCGTTCATGATATACACACACATATGTATAATGTATAATGTGTGTGAATGGGTGAGAGAGAGAGAGAGGGAATGTGTGTATATACCATTAGAGCTGTAATTCGGGCTGAGCCGGGTGAGTTCGAGTCGGGTAGTTATTCGAGCCGAGTTTTTTTCACGAGCCGAGCCTGCTCGTTTAACTAAACGAGCCTAATTTTTTGCCCGGACTCGGCTAGTTTAACTAAACGAGCCGAGTCGAGCCGGCTCGTCAGCTAAACGAGCCTACTTAAACGAGTCGAGCGAGCCGAAATAACACTTAAATGAGCCAAATTTTCTACCCGAACTCGGCTCATTTAATATCACGAGCCGAACCGAGCCGGCTCGTTGAATTAAACGAGCCGGAACCTCTACCCAAACTTGGCTCGTTTAACTAAATGAGCCGAATCGAGCCAGCTTAAACGAGTTCGAGCCGGGCGAGCTCGCTAGTCGCCCGACTTGAATTACAGCTCTATATACCATCATCACTCTGCGATATTTTGTTGTCACCAAATCGACCACCACTTCGAAAGTAACTGATGAACATGTTTGTCACGAATTCCAGTCACATTCCTGACCACACCTTTACTAATTCATTCATCCTTCTCTCAATAGATCTAAGTTTGTAATGTCGATTGATGACATTTTTACTCAATTTACTACCGTCAACACCATTACCAATAGCTTCAAATATTTACACAATTCTAAATCTGGAATATTCTTGAAATTTGCGTTCAAATTTTTTAGTGATGTACGTTTAAGTTTTGGTAACTTTAGTTGAATTCCTTGTAATTTTGCTTTGATTTTGGTGGTGTAAGTGGTGGTGTTCATGTTGTGACAGATAAATTCTGGTAATTTTGGTAGTGGTGCATGTCGTGGTCATGGTAGTGGTGGCGTGGAAGTGGTCATGTGACAGTGATTTAATATTCTTGTAATTTATATTAAAATTAGCTAAAATTTTGGTTTGTATTCATGTACATTGTGATATATTATTTACTAAGTATCATATTTCAATAATACAGTTAGACATTTTTAATCTATTATTTTTAAAAGAGTATCTATAATCTATTTTTTTAATAAATATTTTTGACCAAACTATGTGTTTTATCTAAAAGTTTATCTAACATATAATATGAAGTTCAAATCTGATCATCTGCAATAATTTTTGTTTTCTTTTCCTTAAATTATTTTTTTTCTAGTCTATCAAAATATTTTGCCCAATAGCAATGAGAGTGGGGTGTAATCGAGTCGAGTCGTACATTGCCACACTCGAGCTCAAACTCGGCTAAAAAGTTCCGTCGAGCTTGAACTCGAGCTCAAGTTCAAATGGTCCTTTAATTTTAACCTCGAAACTTGACTCATAAACCTTGAAATCTCGAATCGATTTAACCTATTGTGAAAAAAGTTTAAATATAAACGGTTCGACTTATGTTCGACATGGGTTTAACTTGATAAAATATATGAATTTTATAAAATATTGAATATTTACATTGAAAGATATTTATAATATTTAAAAATTTTAAATATTAAAAGTCCGATTAGTTTCACGAACCTCAAGAATCGAGTAATTTAAAACTTGAACTTTGCTCGGTAAAGCTCCGATTAGTCCGATGAACAATTCGGCTCGGGTTTGACTATAAATTATAAGAATTAGTAGAAATATTGAACATTATAACAAATGAGTTCTTGGAGTATGTATTTAATGAGTTATAAAAAAGTTATAAAAACTTCTTTGGGGTAGTGGTTGGAGATGTGAAAATAATCCCTTATTTACATGTTTGAATATGAACAATTCGACTCGGGTTTCACTATAAAATATATGAATTAATAGAAATATTGAATATTATAATAAATGAGTTCTTGGAGTACGTATTTAATGAGTTATAAAAAGGTTCTAAAAACTTCTTTGGTGTAGTGGTTAGAGATGTGTAAATAATCCTTTCTTTACATAAAGGTTATGGGTTCAATTCTCTTGTTAAACAGTTTTTTTAATATTATATATGATGGAAGGGCAAATTAGTAAATTACTAAATAGGCTTGAAAGGCCTTGTTGGCCTATAATATATATAAAGGATTATTAATTTACTTATGTTAAATATTGTGTCAAAAAATTATGGTACTCTAATTTCTAATTGTATATTTTTATTTTATTTGAAAACTTGTCATAAGAAAATTAATTCAAAATGCATTGCTGATTTAAGATTATAAAAATTTTGACGATTATATATTGTAGTGTATATTTTTTTGTCATGACAATTCGATTTTGATTATAAAAAATAAATGCCAGCAAAGAAGTGTAGTTGTAAGGATATTTTAGTCTAAAAAATTATTTGGGTGTGCAACCATCAATTAAGGGTGTGCATATATCAGCACCCTATTCTTAACCTCCGTGCCCAACTCATAACAAATGAAAGGGACGAAGGGAGTATATAATTAGATTTTTTCACATTGAATAGCATTATAAATGTAGGTCTTCTAAATTAAACTAGCTTCATAGCCCGTGTGATATGCTCTAGACTTGTGTGACTTCACGCATATAAAATTTATATGCAACGTTTGGGTAAAGATATGGGATTGGGCAGACATCTCTGCTTTTCTAATATATGACACAGTAATTAAGATTATTAACGAAATATGTTTTGTCACACTACTCTAGATTCATACTATATGGTGAACTGTGATAGAGAGGTCAAATCTGGTACCTAGATAAGATGAGGTAGAATCTCATATAAAACATTGAATCCAAGACTCAAACTTATCAATAACAGAAGAATTTCCTGATCTTACAACAGCCTGGATTTTCTGTTCTTTGATTTGCAAGTATTGTTTTTGCTATCGAGATACATTTCCTGGGAATATTCTTCTTCAATAGTGGACTTGCAGGCTCTAACTGATTGCGGAAAAGAGAAACGGGCAATCTGACATACAATTTGATCTACTCTTACTCTGGCAAGCTCAACATGGTCAAAGCCCTTGAAGTTCCTTCTTCCTCCTTCCACCTTCCTCTCTTACTCTTTGAGCTTCTTACTCATTGAGCTTCCTGCATGAATCAATTGTGAAAGAGATATATAAAGACTTCATATAAACCAGAATACCAGCAAGGCAGTAACAAACTCTAAGATATAAGCATTGCATCTTGACAACCACCTCTTCTTCTCTTGTTTTCCTCACTTTCTCTTCTTACTCAAAGGCCTCTTTTTTTATCTAAATCAATAAAACGCGATGTTAGTTACGCATGGTGAAAATTATTAGAACACCATGTTGGCTAGCATCTGCAAGGGTAAATTAAGGAGTATGATTGTACCTTTCTGTAATTAAAAACGTTTTACACAACTTGTGCGTATTCTGGCTCATCATAGAATATAACTTTGTAAAAGACTGCATCAGCCTTTACCTGCAAGGACAACATTATGGAATCCCATTATCGATCAGGATGCTTGTTGCATATAATAAGCAAAGTGAATACATTGATATCCTATCTGCCATACTTCTATGCCCACAAATTGAATTGGCTTCATAACATAAAGATCGGGTTCTTCTTCATATTTTATACATAATCAAAGAAAATTAGATATATGTACATATCAAAGTTGGACAGAATAAATATAAGCACACTATGAAATGTATATAAATGGAGTACCAGTATTATCAATGTATGAAATTTTCCACTTCCCCTCATCAAAATCCATCCGAGATGAAAAAAGCACATTATCAGGTAAGCATTTTCTAACTTCTATTGGCTTTTACAGAAAAGTAAGTGTACATTGCTCTTCCATAGGCACTCTATCGGCATCCTCGATAAAGAATAACAGATTGCCCGTAAAAGAATTTTGAATCATGTGGCTATAACTTTAGGAGTACTGGGTGTTCTTGGCTGCAAAAAAAAATAATTTTCAACATCTGCTTCACGTAGGTAAAAAGTAGAAGAAAGGACTATTCAGGACGAAAAGCGCTCTATATATATGACTTCGACGAAACCGCATCTACCATTTCTATGCCACCCTATATACCAAAGATTTTTAAAAATATTAATCTTAAAGCAAACTATATTTCAACTCAAAACAAAGAGGAATAACAATATAGTGATAAAAAATTACTTAACTAAGCTGAGTTACTAAAGCACGTTCATTTTGTCTACAATGATAAATCATTCTGAGCCATATTCAGCACTGCAGAACCTTTGAATGCTGCATGCATTTAGTAAAGTAAGCAAACCCTGATTTCTTCTACACCAAAATCTTCATAAAATTACCAAAAACCAAGCACCAAAACGGAAAAAAATAAAGAAGTAAACTTATATAAAAGAATAGAGAACTATGCACACGAGAGCAAGTTCATATGTAGCGTGTTACATACATATTATGCTTTACTCCAAAAACTATGATGATCCTCGTATTTAATTCACATGATCAAACCTAAAACAAACAGGGTTGTGAATTGTAATGATGATTCCATTAAAGAGAGTGTCACACATGACATTAACTTCGAGTGATGGTCACTGTATGACATTGTTACTTCGAGTGACATGACTCCCCACACTCACAAAGTACATTGTTATTGTGTGAATATATGTAAATATATTGACGATGAGATTTAGTAGTTATATGTCTTAAGTATAGGGATGTCTTGAGAAGATCATATAACTAAAAGAGAACTTTAGACGATTCTATATTTCAAAATTCAGCAAATAACTATTGAGACATAAGTTTGTATCATATCTTTCTCAATTTTTGTTTTAGAACAGTTTCCGAAAGTTTTAATAATTCAAACACTAATATTTTCGAAAGATTGTGGTGTCATGAATTACAATATCATTCAAATAATCAATTAGCTCAACTTTTTTACTTCTCTAGTTTAACACACCAACACTCAGAACTCTTAAAGTGGCTCATTAAATATACATAACAAATAAAACTCTAATACGGTTCATCTCAAAACTGTATTCTTGACATTTTTAATTCAATTTATTAGCCTTCTGGTATATATCCTGCAGTTATTCAATTTAAAGATTCCTTCGCATTAAGGCACACTTGGGATGATGCAAGAAGACGATAGCCAAGGGTTGCTATATGTTTTTGTGGTTTAGCTACCAGATGAATGTGTTACACTTCGGGCTTGTTCTTGTTTGTATTATATATACGACCTATTTCTAGAAAAACTAAACTTTAATTTTCACATGTTTTATTATTAAAGAAAATAGGGCAGACAATTTTTTAGTTCTTTAATTAATATTCAATAGCTTAACTGGGAACTCTTAGAATTTAATTTATAAAAGATAGTAGCTTAATTTTATTGAAACTACTAAATTTATTTTGCAAGCTTTCAGTAGGGTAGGGAAGATGATAATGGAAGATAAAGACATTAAAGTTTTTACTTGGGAGCATTGTAGCAAGACCAATATTCGTGAAATACATGTATATTAGCAAGTGGTTTCCATTAATACAACAGCCAGAAAGCTTAGCAAAGTTCTGGTGTTGTAAAGTACCTATCATGGTCCTCTCATTAACAACTTCATGGTTTGCTTATCTTGATTTAGAGGGTATCTGATTATCCCTATCATACTATTATTCCTCAAGGTTGCATCTTAATCAGTTCTCAACCTTGTCATCGTGCAATAAGTCGTGGCAGACGACATGAATACATATAATTGCAGAAGCCAGCTAAATGTCACAAGATGCACCACAATTTAAGCAAAGATAAATGATGCAAAACCAAGCTATATCAACAAAAATAGTTGTTACCATCTTAGCTGCTTTCTTTACATGCCTTCCTCTCTTTTATTTTCTAGAGATATAACAATTTGAATTTTCTACCTTTACAATCTTTTTTTAAAAATTGTAGAAACACGTAACTTGCAATATTCTAACATGTATAGCCTTGAAGTGGTACAGAACAATTCAGATTTAATAAAGGTGAATATGACTATGCAACTTAAACGATGATATACATGAAGATATGTAGCCGCATATAAGCAGAGATCGAGAGAAGAAGAGGCAAAGTACCATTGTAAAAAGATGGAACACAAACGATACAAGTACCCTTCAATCTAATGAAAATGAAGGGTTTACCATGGCTGAACTTAAATATTGTAGTCTATTAGTCTGTGAGGAACTATAAAAATGAAACCAAAGAACAATTAATAGAAGAAAGGAAGAGAGGATACATATTGACACTTGAGTTGTGGGTTAGGACCTAAAGAACAAGAACAGTAATCAGAGAAGCCCAATATGTTCAAATTAACCTACAAATTAAATGATTATATGTTTTTATACGCATATATGTAGGAAAAAAAGAACTCGCTTTCTCTCTGGCTAATTAAGCACGTACATGATAAAAAAGGTTGGAACCAAATATGTTGAAAATTAGCCTACAATTTAAATGATTATATGTTAGCATATGCACATATGTAGAGAAAGATAGCTATACAAGAAAATTACGCAAGCCAAAAACCCAAATCTACCAGAATAATATGGAAGGAAAATAGTCACTTCCATTTTCGTCAGTAAGCATCATCCAGTAAGGGAATGTACTTCGAAGGGGGAAAAAGAGCGCTCTTACACAAAGGATTAAGCGACATTCTACAATTCAATATTTTGTATAAAATGTGCATTGTAGATAATCAAGTTCTCTACTGAGTGCAAGACCAAAATTATTCAAAGAAATCCAGTACTGGGCTACAACTTGCATACCTGGCCAGTAGAAATGCCGTTTCACTTATATCAATCTAGCATGGGTCATGATCACTAACAAAGCTGGTAAGTGATCTAATAGCTTTGCATAAAGAAGTCATTGCAACTAATTTATCTTTAATGGCATATATGTGGTTGAAAAGAGATAGGTGTGTTTCTATAAAATAACCAGAGATAAGCCAAATATACTTTAATTAAACAGCGTTCAAACCGTTTAACTCGCTCCATAGCAAATTGTTGACATACCAAGATTTCATGGTTAGTTGCAATGCAGCTTTATTAATTACATATACTAATAATTCCTTCATAGTTCAAAACCTACCAAATCAAATGAAATAAAAAAAATGAAGTGAATGCCAACAATTATTTTTGGGTGAAATCCCTTTTTCCCATAATAGAATCCAATGACAAATTCATTTCCATTTCCTTTGTGAACAATTCTAATGTGATTGCAACTTGATTTAGAATGCTCAAAACTCACATAAAACTCATGTAAACATCAATATCCACAGTATAGTAAAATATTTAATGATTATTGAACCACTGAACCTCCACAACATGACAGATTGCTTTAACAATCTACAAAATACAAAGGGGTAAAGATTTATCCAACCTTTATGTTAATCACGTTGGTACGAGAGACGAGGGAGATTATCACAGATTGCAAAGGTGGGATTGCAAATAGATCGCAAATTATCGTTGAGTCACCGTTAGCGAAAGGTCGAAGCAGAGGAAGAGTTGTAGTTATAATAGTGTCGATGTATACACAACATATATATATATATATATATATATATAAAGGGATCTACTCCAATGAGAACCCACTATAATGAGAACTGAGAACTCAGTGGTATTTTTGTAATAAAAGTCAAGTTTCGGGGCAATTACAAGTTATAACATACAAAAAAGAAATTCACATATCATTCTTTTATTTTCCTGTTCCACTAGCACGACCCTTTCCCTTTCCCTTTCACTGCTACTCACAATTTGCTACACACAGTCACCTAATACGACCATTCAAAATCGAACAAATCCGCTATTAACTACTTACGTTTATCGATTTGGAGCATATCATACTCCTCATATCATCATATCAAAATTATTAAAAATTAAACTACAATCACCACAACAAAATCACCAAAATCAAACTGAACTCATCACCACCCCTAAATCACTATAAATCAGACCCCAAAGCATCAAAATTCAACTCAAATCATTAAAAATTATTGGCAAATCACTAAACTTTGAACATAAATTACCAATTTTTTAAATGTAAATATCATATCTGAACGATGCTTCCATTAAAGTAGAGGTAGTGATAATGGGGTGAGAAGATGAAAAAATGTAAGGAACAATGACGTTGAAATATTCTTTCACCATAAATGATTTGTGTATATATAGGCGTGGTTTAAATGTATGTATGCATTTAACTACCTCCATCAGATCTGCAAACTCCGGTGATTTGATCGGAACCGTCAAATTGATATATGATTGGAGGGAGGAAGAGATTAAAGGTTGGAATAGGAGACTCATGGTATAAAAAATGAAGAAAGAGTGAACAGTGATGATAGTGGTTGAGGTGTGGTGACGGAAGTGAATGAGATGGTGGGAGGAAAGAGACAACAAAAAGAAATGAAGTCAGATCTAGTTTCTGTAATTTATGTGGTCACGATTATTTTTACATATAAAAAATTAAGGGTTGAGATTTGTTCTCAATTCTCATTATAAGTGGGGTCTCATTTGAGCACTTGCTATATATATATATATATATATATATATATATATATAGCGAGAGAGCTTTGACGTGGGCGCTGACTGGATTGATGTGGCAGCTTATGTGGAATAAATTGTCTTCAACCCCTATGTTGTACTATTATATATACTAGCTTATAACTAGTGCTTTTTCTAATATTTATTATATTATTTTCTTATTATTAATTTGTTATTAGTTTACATATCAAATTATTGTTATGAAATTGATATATATATATATATATATATATATATATATATATAAGATTTTACACGTTTAATTTATTATGTGTTTTATCTTTAATTCTTAAAACTTGATTTGGATGATTTTACAGCCTACTTGAAATTAACAAAATAATCTTTAATTTAGTGATGATTTAAAAATTGAGAAAATTACCAAAATAATCATATTTGAGCATGTCTGGCCCTATTTACCGATCTAATACGGCGTTTTGTGTAAAGTATCAGTGGCTAATACGGCGTTTCATGTGCCATATCAGCAGCTAATACGGCGTTTGGTGTGCCGTCTCAGCAACTAATACGGAGTTTGGTGTGCCGTATCAGCGTTGATACTTCACACGAAACGTCGTATCAATGCTGATACTCTTACAGGCCCCGCCAGGGGTACTAAACTTTTAACCTAATACGTTATACCAAATGCCGTATCTCGATATTGCGGCACATGAAATGCCGTATCAGATGATGATACGGCACACGAAACGCCGTATTTGAAGGATATGGTGCACGCAATACCGTATCCCATCGGTATTTAGGGCCAACGTTTCCAGAATCAGTAATTTGGGCAAATTTATCCCAAAAATGATTATTTTGGGCCTTCACCCTTAACAATTTTCTCCAATTAAAACTACCAAGAAACAAAAAATAAATGAAATTGATGATTTTTTATATTGAAAATTCTATTATTTAGAAAATCTACGTATATTTTGTTATGCTTATCAAAATAACATTCTTATTATTTGAAGATAGTTTTACTAACAACCAAATACAGTTTTAATAATAAGAGTAGGAGGGATTTTGTCCAAAAGTTTGGTAGTTGGTAGTCTGGTCCTCCGTACGATAAAATAAATAAGAACTGTTAGATCTTAAAATAAATAGATAAAAATGTTGGATCTAGCATAAAAAATATTTAATATTTTAACTTGTAAACTGAAAAGTGTATTTATATTGAAATATGAAAAAGTGCTTGTAAATGATTTAAATCATACTTTCTATATTGAATAGTATTATTAATGTAGATATTCTAAACTAAATAGGATTAATGTAAAAATTTGTAATTATATTTTCTCGTGAGATTTCGAGTATTTTCATTTGGATAATAATTGTTAAATCATCACTAAATTAAAGATAATTTTATTAATGTTTTAAAATATATTTTTGTGCCTTATTGGTAAATTTTGTTGTTTATAATAAATAATATAATTTTTTTAATATAATTTTTTTAACTTGTTATTTCTAAGAAGGTGTTAACAATTTTTTTGGAAGGCGTTAACCAACCAACTAACTAGCCAAATATACCTTGTTTTGCTCATAATAGTATAAAATATGTGATTTTTTATTTTTAATAAATTATATATAATTTAAGTGAATTTGGATTTTTAACACGTTTTTTAATTTTTTAAAAATATATTTTTGTGTCTTATTTATAATAAATAAATTAATTTTTTTAATATAA
The DNA here is from genome assembly GCA_036435485.1 of Saposhnikovia divaricata. NCBI lineage: Eukaryota > Viridiplantae > Streptophyta > Magnoliopsida > Apiales > Apiaceae > Saposhnikovia > Saposhnikovia divaricata. Next base: position 127,942,856 of record CM071595.1, read on the forward strand.
TTTTTTAACTTGTTATTAAGATGGTGTTAACAAAGCGTATAGTATTAATCTAATTAGTAAATTCAAATATAGATCGATGTGGATTCGGGCGTACATTTAGTGGATGGAGCTCTTAGAAAACTGGTAGTAGAGGCCTAACATTAAGAATTTGAAGTGTAATACAATATCATTTGTTGTTAACACCTATAATGACTTTGTATATTATATAGTTTATTTATTTATAATTTTTATTTAATTTAATAACTAAATAGGTGATATGGGCTGAAAATAAGCCCTAAAGACACATTTAATGTGGCATTAATTAGGCCAAGAATGGTCAGTTGAAAGATGATTTTAGACAGTTGAAAGATGAGATTGAGTTCTTGATCCGAAAAGGAAAGCTAAGCAGGTTCACGAAGAATGATAATCGTGGAACCCAAAGAAGGGACTACGACAAGAGAGACAATGACAGAAGAGATAACGATCATGATCGTGATCGTAACCCACAGCCCCGAGGGCCAGTTGTTAATATGATTTGGGGAGGCCCGACAGCGGCCGGCACGACTCGAAATTCTCGAAAAGCGTATGCCAGAGAAGTAATGCACATCGTGGGAGAAGCCCCAAAACGTGCTAGGACTGAAATAGTTATTGGGTTTGATGATTCAGATCTCGAAGGGGTAAAGTTCCCCCATGACGACCCGTTGGTCATAACTCCTGTGATTGGGAACTCGGAGGTGAAACGAGTCTTGATAGACAATGGAGCTTCTGTTGATATCCTGTTTCACGATGCGTTTGTAAAAATGGGGTACACCGATTCTCAGTTGACCCCCACTAACATGCCAATCTACGGATTTAATGGAGTAGAGTCCAAGGTTGAAGGGACTATTCAGTTACCCATGACAATTGGACAGGAACCTAGAGAGGCTACTCAGATGCTGAATTTCCTTGTGATCAAGGCATCCTCGACTTATAACGCAATCCTAGGAAGGACTGGACTTCATGCATTCAAGGCTGTGGCCTCCACATATCACATGAAGATTAAGTTTCCAACCAGGAATGGTGTTGGAGAACAAAAGGGTGATCAGAAGATGGCAAGAGTTGTTACGTATCTGCGTTAGGGGCGGATGGAATCGGGGGGCAGGTACTTCCGATCGAAGACATGGATGTCCGTGGTGATGATGAACACCGAGGAAAGCCAGCAGAGGACTTAATACCTATTCCTCTTGAGCTAGGTGACCCTGAGAAGGTGACTTATATAGGAGCCTCTTTGAAGGAACCCCTGAAGGGCAAGTTGATAGCATTCTTGCAAGAAAATAATGATGTATTTGCTTGGACAGCAGCTGATATGCCAGGGATTGATCCCAAACTCATAACTCACAGATTGAATGTCGATCCTACTCGGAAGATAATACAGCAGAAGAAGAGGAACTTTACACCTGAAAGGCAAAAGGCCATAAAGCAAGAAGTGGAAAAGCTCTTAGAAGCTGGGTTTATTGAAGAGATTCAGTTTCCAGAATGGTTGGCTAACCCTGTGATGGTCAAGAAAGCCAACGGTAAGTGGAGGATGTTCATAGACTTCACCGACTTGAATGACGCATGCCCTAAGGATTGCTTCCCTTTACCAAGGATAGACATGTTAATAGATGCCACAGCTGGACATGAGATGCTGAGCTTCATGGATGGGTTCAGCGGCTACAATCAGATTAAGATGCACAAGGATGACATCCCTAAGGTATCTTTCATAACTGACTTTAGTGTTTTCTGTTATCTTGTTATGGCTTTCGGTCTAAAAAATGCAGGAGCTACTTACCAACGACTGGTGAATAAGATATTCGCCCATCTGATTGGAAAAACCATGGAGGTCTATGTTGATGACATGCTAGTCAAGAGCCTGTTCAAGGCAGACCACATTAAGCACCTCAGAGAGGCATTCGAAGTGCTGAGGCACCACAAAATGATGTTTAATCCAGCCAAGTGTGCCTTTGGCGTTGGATCAGGCAAATTTTTGGGTCTGATGGTTTCAAAGAGAGGCATAGAGGCCAACCCTGACAAGATCAAGGCGATCTTAGACATGGAGCCACCACGCTCTATAAGAGATGTGCAGAAGTTGACAGGCCGGGTAGCAGCTTTAGGAAGATTCATCTCCAAGTCTAGTGACAAATGCTTGCCTTTCTTTCAAGCATTGAAGAAGGTGAAAAATTTTGAGTGGACCCTTGAGAGCCAAGAGGCCTTTGAAAAACTAAAGAAGTACATGGTTGAAGCCCCGTTGCTGGCCAAACCTAGTCCCGGGGAGACTCTTCACCTATACCTGGCGGTATCTGAGCAAGCGTTGAGCACCGTTCTCATTCGAGAAGAGAAGAAGGTCCAGAAACCTATTTATTATGTGAGCAAGGTGTTGCACGGGGCTGAGTTGAATTACTCTCCCATTGAGAAGTTCGCCTTGGCTTTGATAACAGCCTCAAGGAAGTTACGCCCGTACTTCCAGGCACATAAGATTGAAGTCCTGACGGACCAACAGCTGAGAAACATATTGCATAGCCCAAAGGCTAGTGGAAGGTTAATCAAGTGGGCGATCGAACTTGGAGAATTTGACATCACGTATAAGCCTCGAACAGGCATTAAGGCTCAGGCATTGGCTGACTTCGTGGTTGAATGCACCATTAGCAACCAAGAAGTCGGGGGGCAGGAGATAATAACAACCCCTGAGAAGCAAGATAAAGATGGAGAACTTGAACCTGATCAGAAGGAATATTGGGTGCTCTATTTTGATGGAGCATCAAAAACAAAATCTAGTGGCGCAGGCTTAGTATTGCAAAGCCCCGATGGGTTCACAGTTGAATATGCTTTGAAGTTGGATTTCCAGACAACCAACAATGAAGCTGAGTATGAGGCCTTGATAGCTGGTTTAGGATTGGCCAGAATCATGAGAGTCAAGAATCTCAAAGTTTGTGGAGATTCAAGATTAGTAGTCTCTCAAGTAAATGGTGAATTTGAGGCCAAGGATGAAACTATGGCAAAGTATCTGCGAGTTGTGAAAGCTGTCATGACTCAGTTTGACGAGTGTTATGTAGAACACATTCCGAGAGAAGAGAACGTTAAGGCCGATGCCCTATCTAAGTTCGCTTCTTCCGAGATAGAAAACTATGCAGCGAGTGTTTACTTCCAGGTCTCGAAGGCCCCGACTATCAACTCGAAATTAGTGGCACCAATTGATGTGGGAAGCTGTTGGATAGATCCTATCAAAGCTCACCTAGAAATCGGATGGCTCCCTGACAATGCCTCGGAGGCACGAAAGCTGTCAGTGAGAGCATTGAGATATGCCTTGATCGAGGGCGTCCTTTACAAAAGGTCTTTCGTTATCCCGTACTTGGCATGCCTTGAACCTCAAAGTTTATTATGTATAAGCTATCCTTGCATGGATTCAGCTTTCTATCTATTTATTAGTAGAAGTAGAAATAAGGTTCGATGAAACCATTCCAGGGATTAACGCCCCGAGTAGGACCATAATAAGTTATGTAAGGGTTGAACCCATTTCAAATTATTAATGCAAAGTTTGTTTCCCTTCAATGATTCTGTGATTTTGTTTATGTACCAAGCACCTGTTGAGTGTGAGTCTAGAAAGGCCAAGTACCGAAAACAAGTAAACAAACAAATGAGGAAACAAATGCATAAATAAAGACCCCGAAGGGCCAACAGTTAAGTTACATCAACAAGACAGATAAAAGTTTGGTCCCCAAGGACCGTGAATGAAATCTAGACAGATAAAGCCACATACGGCTAACAAGGCCATGCAAGGCCACGAACTAACTACAGCTACTCCTCCCCAGAATCCTCTTCGCCAGACTCCTCTCCGCCGCTCTCCTCTTCCTCACTCTCCTCCTCTGAGTCTTCGCTGGAGTCATCTCCGGGCTCTGCAATCACCATTGGCTGAGCTCTAGCAACTTCGGCTCCTTTTTCCTCGGAAGATGAAGAATAAGTAGAACTGCCGTCGTTCCGGATTAGTCTCTTCCCAGGGATGGGTTGGCGAACCACTCCAACTTTCTTTGCAGGCGGGATTTTCTTCCCACGGGAGCCAGAAGAAGATGAGTCTTGGCTAGCAGCTGGAACAACCCCCTTTGAGTTGGATCCAGAACGTCGATGACTGCCTCTGGAGCCGGACCCTGATGCCTGAGGAAAAATTTTAGTTCCCGAACCAGAAGCTAGGTTAGCCGGGATGGCACCCCAATTTGGGCAAGGAAAATCAGCCGGGTTGACAACAGATGGATGCCTATGACTCACAGCATTAATAGCCTTATCCCAACCAACAGACATGTTGAAGGGACGCACCTCATCATCATGATCATCAATGAGCTTAAGAAAATCTTCAGACCTATGGTAGGCCTGGATCACCTTGTCGACATCAGAGGCCTTCTTTTTGGCTAGAGAAGCAAGCTGTTTGCGGGTAGATGCGGCATTAGCTTCAGCACGAACAACTTGGGAGTGCAGATCGTCAATCTCTTCCATGAACCTTATTGAGTCATTTCTCAAGCTAACATTTTCGTCCCTAAAGGCCCGGCCTTGGGTCGAAACAGTTTGAAAATAAGCGTTGGCCTGCAACAAGGAAATGAGTGAGCCACGAGGAATATGCAAAGTTGAAATCAATAACAATGTCAAACTTAACAGAAGGAATTTCATACCTGATACAAGGCCTGGGCGCCCATGAGCTGAGACTCATCCATTTTGTCACCCGCATGCATAGTCGCTTTGTCAGGAGGAGTGATTGAAAGCTTGGACCAGTCTAGGGCCAAATGAGGACTCCCAAAGACCGAGTCTTGTTCGCATATGCCCCAAGGAGGTATGAAAGGAGTCCGGACATCCCCGTCAGCATTTCGGGATCGTTTACCACATTGAGAACAACGCTCCAAGAAATTAGGGATGTGAGGCTTAGTTGGATTCAGCTTCTCCTCCGCTCTTTTCTTCATCCTCTTGGTAACAGATGGCCGGTTCTTGGGACGATTATCAATCTCCTCAGCAGCTGAAATACAAAGAGAAAGATATCGGTATAAGAACAAACAGAGTTCACAATAAGCTCAAGTAAGAAAGTTACCCTCAATGGAAAGAAAGCTAAGGCCAGCCCCAATAAGATTCTTTTCATTTAGAAAAGTTTTATAGTGTGTGCGGCCGTCATCAGCAAGAAGCCTATCTCGATCTAGCAATTCTGAATCAGTAAGGTCACACACGAAATGTGAACTATCCTCCACGGACCCGAATTTCTTCACAAAGAAGTTTCCCTAGTCACCACCCTTCCACTCAAGAACTACAAACTCCCTTTCCCAGAAATGCTGTGAATCTGGAAAGGAGAAGGGATTCACCATGTGTGGAAGTTTGGCTCGGTGCTTAAGGCTTACCCATCCTTTCTTGGAGTCAGAAGAGTTGCTGGCCCCGAAGATACTTCGAAACATTGTGGTTGTCGGATGAATCCCTAGCTCCCGACACCTTATTAAGAAAATAGAAATGTACCTCCAAGCATTGGGATACAACTGACAGGGGTGGATCTGATACTCAGCCAGCAGCCTAATGATAAAATTGTCAACTGGAAATCGGAACCCAGCATCTAAGGCACCCCAGTAAATGCAGATCCTCTCAGGATGCCAGTTGCATGTTCTATCTGATGGATTTGGGAGACGAACCTTGATGGCACTTGGAAAGTGATAGGACTCCCTTATCATTTGGACATCTCGTTCCGACAATTTACTGGGACTATTAAAAGAATCTAGGCTAGAACAGTTGGGAAATGCATCCCTCATAATATTTAGAAGTTCTAGCAAGGATTCAAATCTATGTTCAACATATGTAGAAGGTTTGATTCTTTCTTTACCTTTGGCGGTCCTCATTTTACTCCTCTTCGATATAGCTTCCATCATGGAGACAGGGGGAGCCATTGGTTGATCACCTTCCGACATCTTGATACAGAAGCTGAAACTTGATCTTGGATCTGAAACCTGATCTTGAAGCTCGAACTGGATCTTGCAACTTGAACCTAGAGAACTTGAGAATTTGAGAGCTCAGAAATGAAGAAGTGAATTGAAATGAAGGCTACTTCTCCTCTTTTATAGAAAATACATGACCTGGTACATCAGGTTGAATCTCAGCTTGGTTCGTGTTTACAGGTCATCTATCGTTTACAGACGAAAAAAGGACATAAATTATCCACGTTATATAGAAAGAATCGTTATAATTCATATCCGTCGGAAAAGAAATAGCTGGAATATTTGCTGCATGAATGTTTGCACTTAAGAAGATAAGCAACGAGTTTAGTCTTAAACACAAGGTTAGTAGTGCTAATCCTGAATTAAGGTGTAATACCGATAGAAGTCACGAATGACCAAACTGACAACCTAAGATCAAGATCCAGCTTCTGGATCTCTGGGATCGAGATCCAGCTTCTGGATCCTTGAAAGTCACGGGTGACCAAAATACTAAATTAGAGATCGAGATCCAGCTTCTGGATCCCTGGGATCGAGATCTAGCTTCTGGATCCTTGAAAGTCACGGGTGACCAAAATACTAAATTAGGATCGAGATCGAGCTTCTGGATCCTTGAAAGTGGCCGACCATGACACCTGAAGGAGCCACAGCCAACCACCTCGTAGCCGACCACGGCGTATTGGGATGCCTCGGCCGACCACGAGCTAAACGACCACGAACCGGCCGACCAAGGCGCGCCAAGGAGCCCCATCCGACCAGCCCGCAGCCGACCAGGTGTCGGCCGACCACCTGGGATCAAGGCCTTTCGGCCGACCAGGTGTCAGCCGACCACCTTGGTTCGAGGCCCTTCGGCCGACCAGGTGCTAGCCGACCACGAGCTAGCCCTCGATCCGGCCGATCGCGGGTTAGTTCGTGGTCCTGAATCTCGATTTTTCAGCGGATTTCGGGTAATTTCTGGACCTAAATCTCGATTTTTTTGGGTGGTTTTCAGTGCACCGTTTAGCACCGTTTAGTATCGTTTAGTGCCGTTTAGCACCGTTTATCGCCGTTTAGCGTCGTTTAACATCGTTTAAACGTCGTTTAAGGCTGTTTAGCACCGTTTAGTGTCGTTTAGTGCCGTTTAGCACCGTTTATCGCCGTTTAGCGTCGTTTAACATCGTTTAAACGTCGTTTAAGGCTGTTTAGCACCGTTTAGTGTCGTTTAGTGCCGTTTAGCACCGTTTATCGCCGTTTAGCGTCGTTTAACATCGTTTAAACGTTGTTTAAGGCTGTTTAGCACCGTTTATCGCCGTTTAGCGTCATTTAACATCGTTTAAACGTCGTTTAAGGCTGTTTAGCACCGTTTAGTGTCGTTTAGTGCCGTTTAGCACCGTTTATCGCCGTTTAGCATCGTTTAACATCGTTTAAACGTCGTTTAAGGCTGTTTATCACCGTTTAGTGTCGTTTAGTGCCGTTTAGCACCGTTTATCGCTGTTTAGCATAGTTTAAACGTCGTTTAAGGCTGTTTAGCACTGTTTATCGTTGTTTAGTGCCGTCTAGCACCGTTCAATGTTGTTTGCGTAATCAAACATCGTTGTAAACGCGTCGGTCGCTCCACGCTTTACATCAAAACGATATCAAAGATAAACCCTGACCCGAGTCTCGAGTTAGACAAGTAAAACTTCAAGGAAAGCCTGATCAGCTTTCCTAGAAGTTGGGGGGCAAATGATATTGGCTGAAAATAAGCCCTAAAGACATATTTAATGTCGCATTAATTAGGCCAAGAATGGTCCAAACGTGGGGCCCACCAGATGGGCCCAAAACCCCAATTGTAATATTAATTTCGTAATTAATATTGCGGGTAATAAACAGCTCGGCAATAAGAGTTGGATAAGGATATTATTTCCACCAGACTTAGCCACCAAGGCATCCAATTCAACATGGAAACTGATTCCTACAAGGAATAGATCTAGAACCTTCCTCAAAGACTTGTCTACCAAGTCTCTGACTCCTACCATAATTCTAAGGCTCCTGCAGCCTATTTAAAGGGCCAGACCCCTCATCATAGAACTACGTTTTTGGCTTGATCTTTGATATTCATCAAAGTACGTAGGCATCTTGTGAATGCAGATTCAGCCACGAACACAAGAACAACCATTAAAGCTCGAAGCTCAACCACCCCAGCATTAATTACAAATCGTAACCTAGTTTTTATTCCACAACAATAGGAAAGTTGTACATTTTTTTGGAAGGTGTTAACCAAAACCAACCAACCAATTATACCATATTTCGCTTATAATAGTATAGTATAGACTAGCTTATAACCCGTGCAATGCACGGATCCTTTTTTAATATTTATAATTATATTAATTTTTTAATTTTATATGTTATAAATTTACATATCAAATTGTTATTAAAAAATTGATATATATAAGATTTTACACGTTCAATTTAATATTTGTACTCTATCTTAAATTCTTAAAATTTTATTTGGACGATTACAGCTCACGTGAAATTAACAAAATAATCTTTAATTTAATTTAGTGATGGTTTAATAACTTTTTTCTAATTAAATTTACGCAGAAACAAAGAAGAGAAGATATTGACGATTTTTTATGCTGAAAAGTCTATTTTTTTATGAATTCTACTTATAATTAATTTTGATTGTCAAAATACCCCCTTTTTAATTATATCCTATTCAGATTATATTTTTCTTTTTCAAATTAAATTTTAATACAAACTTTTTTAATTATTTTCTTTTTAGATTATAATTTTCTTTTTAAAATTCACTTCTAATGTAACCTTTTCTAAATATATCCGTTTTAGATTATAATTTTCTTTTTAATGTGATCTAATCTTGATTGTCTATTTTTAATCCAACGGATCATATGATTTTGGTAGTACAGTGACCAGACCAAAAATTTGGATAAGATCCCTTTTATGCTTATTATATATAAGGATATAATAGGTTTTGCTCAAGTGAGAACCTCTTATTTTGATGAGATATGAGATCTAATCTCATCACTTCATTTTTAATTTAATCTAATGGCCCCGCTAGGGGCACCCACACTAATAACCTACACCCTCACACACACTAACCTCACCATGATGACGTCATAAATATAACTTTTAAAAAAAATTGAAAAAAAAAAATTTTTGGAAAAAAAATTGAAAAAAAAAAAGTTTTTGAAAAATTTTTGACGTCATGCTGACATCATACTAGTGATTTTTGTTGAATTCTGGTGATTTTTTACGAAATCTGATGATTTTTTTTATATCTAACAAAACGCGAAAACCTATTCAAAGACTACCAATTTATTCTCCTTACTATGAATATTAATTTATATAAATTCTACCACACAGTATAATAAGATCACTATAATTGGTGGTCTGTATATTATACTACATCCATTAATAATTTATACGGTTATACTGTATTCCCTCGGAGTTTCCCTCGGTTATACTGTATAATTGGTGGTCTGTATATTATACTGTATTCCCTCGGGGTTTCAACGGTTAACCTTTGGGTTCAACGTTTTCATTTTGGGTTTAAGAAATATTCAGAACGACGAACAAAACGTATATATTTAGGAGAAAAAAGAAAAAAAACGCTATAAAAAATCACCAGATTTTGTAATATATATATATATATATATGTATGTATATATATATATATATGTATGTATATATATATATATACATGTATATATATATATACATGTATATATATATACATATATATACATATATAGATATATACATGTATATATATATATACATGTATATATATATATATAGGGTCTTGTTCTAATAGAAACTAACTTAGAATAGAAACTAGAAACTAAACCTAAATTAAATATTTCAAGCTAATCTAATGACCAAATTAGGGGTACTCCAATACAAAAAACGTTTAAAATTATTGTCTCTATTCAACAAAAATATAAAAAAAAAATTTAAAAAAAGTTACTGTTCACGTGATGACGTGGCACGTGAACAGTAACTTTTTTTTAAATTTTTTTATTTTTTTATATTTTTTTTTAATAGAGCCAAGAATTTTAAACGTTTTTTGTGAAGGTGCCCCTAGCGGGGCCATTAAAATAAATGAAATATAATTTATTTAGTGTAGGTTTCTAGTTTCTATTCTAAGGTTGGTTTCTATTTGAACGCTAGCCTACATATATATATATATATATATATATATATGAGTAGGGATCTAGAGAAAACCCCTTTAAAAAGAAAACTTAGAAAACTAAATTAAAATATAGCACATATGGTATGCAAACTGATCGTTGGGAGATGGAGAAAAATGTGGTGAAATTAGATTTTAAAAAAATATCATCGATTGACGGGGAAAATCAAATTAAAAACGGAGGGGATTAGGTGGGATTGTGTGTGTGGGGGTGTATTTTATTAGTGTATGGGTGCCCCTGGCGGGGCCATTGATTATAATACATCCAATGGTCAGGATTAGTACCTTAGTTTCCTTCAAAAAAATAGTTCTCTTTTGAGCCACACCCTATATGTATATAGAGTCCTACTCCACTACAAACCAATTTAAAATAAAAACTAGAAACCAGATCCAGCCCACATAAATATAACAGGCCCAACCCAAAAAAAGACAAAACTCCTACCACTGCTACCAACCATCACCACCCCTACCACCTGCCATCCATCTATCGCCACCATAATATCTCCTTCTCTTTTCAACCAACTCACCCAATCTGCTCCTGCCCCGTTTTTCACCATACCCCTCCCATTCTTCATCGTTACATACATCTGAATGTTGTATATATACATACATATATACGTATATATCATTGTATGCATATCTCTCAGTTAAGCATCCCTAAAGCAAGTAACATCAACGCTTAATCACTATCGCCGCCGCCATAGATTCCGACAAAGGAAATGTACTGGAATCAATGATTTCTACCAGAAAGATACCAAAAATCAAGAAATCAGTAAATTATGTTATAGGAATAAGCCGTTAATATTACAGAAATCACTAATTTATATGGTGGAAATCACCGACTAGTTCGGCAGAAGCTTCAGCACAAAACCCATTTGTCGAGCAGATATGTTCTGAATCAGCAGATAAAGAGAGGATCGCGATCTGAAGTTAGAAATCACTAAATTATATTTCTAGTAGCAGAATTAATGATAGGAAAGAAGCAGATCTGGAATCGGAATAGAAAATTGGTGGTGGAATCGGAGCCCTTGTGGGGCCAGTGGCATGATAATGTCATATTGAAGGTGGGTGATGTCATATAGGGGTGAAGATAGTAAAATATGGTGTGGAGATAGTAAAATAGGGTGTGGAGATAGTGGATTTTAGTTTTTATTTTTAGAATTGTTTGTATTTGAGCAAAAGCCTATATATATATGATATGGGTAAAAGTAAAACCCTAAAACAGTAATTAATGCTATATTAATTATGTAATAAATGAGGCCCAATAAGAAGGCTCGAAATCCTAGTTGGGCTTGAATTTGTTATACTTGGATCAAGGATGCGGCCTGTATCGGGGATGCCCAATACAAGGCCCGCTTCTAGAATCCTTGATTTGGAACTCAGAAATCTACAAGGAATCTGAATCCTTGATTGACACAAATTACAATCACCGACTTTGAGAAAGACTTAGCCTCTAAGGCATACAACTATACAAGGAAACAGACTCCTACAAGGTAGGAGTCTAGAACCTTCCTCAAGGAAGACTTGCCCACCAAGTCACCTAACCCTACTACGATTCTTAGGCTTCTCAGCCTATATAAAGGACCTGACCCCTCATTCTCATAACTACGTCTTGGCTTGATTCTCAATAACAAGATACGTAGGCACTCTGTGAGGACCGTTTAGTCTCGAAACATGGAAACAGCCATTAAAGCATGAAACTCACGAACCCTAGCATTAAATACATACTAACCCTCGTTTTTATTCCACAACATTTGGCGCCGTCTGTGGGACAACAACATCAACCATGGTTCAAACACGAAGAACAACATCAACCTCGACTGAGGCCATACCCCTTAGCTCTGCTCCACCTCCCACTTCTAATCCGCTTATCACTACTGAAGAAGGACAATTACCCCCATCAACAGGGGCGATCATTGAACCTCTAGTCTCTCAACCCCCAGGGACGACTCCCCATGTTGAGGGAACTCTACCAGTGGTCGTCCATCAAAGCCAAGAAGCTAACCCTCTTCAGATGGTGGTTTCTCCTCTTGATAACGTTAATCGTATGCTACCTCCAGGGGTACAGATCCACAGTACGGATCTCCCCTTGAATACCAACCTGATGTATGGGTTGCCTAATTATCCCCCTCGACAAAGGGAACCTAGACCAAGCGGTCATGCCTTACAGATCCTAGATCGAGAGTATGATGACTACTCTGGTCCCTATACTGATGATTCATCATCATCTGAGGATGATGATCGAGATGAAGCCCCGAGGAGGTGACGTGTTAGCAAAGAACCTCTAGGGAGGACACAAAGTATCCATGATGGACCCCCCCTTGACAACTGCTGAGAGGATCAAGGCTTATGAGGCCGAGATCTTAAGTTGAAGGACGATATAGCGAAAGAACAAGCTAGATTGAATCAAACTCAGCCTCCTCCAACCACAGAGAGGATTCCCATTATCGACTTGGAGTGGTCTTCAAGGAGACAGAAAAGGGCTGATGCCCTAACTGGAAAAACAACAAGGGTGGAAACCCCCAGAAGCAACCCCAAAGATTTGATGCCACTCGGGGATCCTGATGATCCTATACCCCCGTTTACTGAGGAGGTGATGAATGCTCGTATTTCAAAGAAGTTCAAGATGCCGACAATCAAGGCTTATGATGGAACGGGTGATCCCGCAAACCACGTCAGGACATTCTCAAACGCACTGCTATTGCAGCCTACAAGTGATGCTTTAAAGTGTAGGGCATTCCCTCAAACTCTGTCAGGCATGGCTCAAAGATGGTATAGCCGCCTGCCCGCGAATTCAATTGGCTCCTTTAAGGAGTTGAGTGCTGCTTTTGTTAACCAGTTCATCAGCGGAAGAGTCCACGAGAAAAGCTCCACATCTCTCATGTATGTAGTACAAGGAAAGAACGAAAATTTGAGGGATTACCTCAAGAGATTTACTAAGTAGACATTGAATATCACTGATTTGGAGAACAAGGTGGCCATGGTAGCCCTCGAACACGGAACCACTGATTTCTTCTTTAAAAGGTCATTGGCAAAACACCCCCCTGAGAATATGGCTAAGCTCCAACGAAGGGCTGATAAGTAGATTAAAGTTGAGGATAGCATGAAGAAAGAAGCCGCAGAAGGTAATGGAAAAGGTAGCAATGGTTCAAAGAAGCGAAAGCAAGAGCAAGAGTACGATGCTAGGGACAAGTATCCCTGAATTAGCAAGGACTCTTACTCACCACCACCAAAGAAGAATTTTGGACCAAGATTTTCTGACTATGCAAGGTTGAATGCTCCTAGGAGTCAGATCTTGTTGGAAATTCAGAAAGATAAGGAATTCCGATGGCCGAAGTCACTTAGGGGAGACCCCGCAAAATGAAACAAGGATCAGTACTGTAGGTACCATAAGGATGTGGGACATGATACCGATGATTGTAGGCAACTCAAAGACGAGATTGAATTCTTGATCCGAAGAGGGAAGCTAGGCCATTTCATGAAGGATGAAGATCGTGGAAATCAAAGGAGGGATTATGACAGGAAGAATAATGATCGTAGGGATAACGACCGTGATCGCAACCCACAGCCCCGAGGGCCAATTATCAATATGATTTGGGGAGGCCCGACAATGGTCGACGCAACTCGAAACTCTCAAAAGGCGTATGCCAAGGAAGTGATGCACATTGTGGGAGAGGCCCTGAAACGTGCTAAGACTGAGATAGTGATTGGTTTTGATGATTTAGACCTCGAAGGGGTGAAGTTCCCCCACGACGACCCGTTGGTCATAACCCCTGTAATTGGAAATTCGGATGTAAAGCGAGCCCTGATAGACAATGGAGCTTCTGTTAATATCCTATTTCATGACGCGTTTGTAAAGATGTGGTACACTGACTCTCAGTTGACCCCGACCAACATGCCTATCTACGGATTTCATGGAGTTGAGTCCAAAGTTGAAGGGACTATTCAGTTGCCCATGACTATTGGGCAGGAACTTAAGGAGGCTACTCAGATGCTGAATTTTTTGGTGATCAAGGCTGCCTCGACATACAATGCAATCCTGGGAAGAACCGGACTTCATGCGTTCAAGGTTGTTGCCTCTACCTATCACATGAAGGTCAAGTTTCCAACCCGGAATGGTGTTGGAGAATAGAAAGGAGATCAGAAAATGGCTAGAAGTTGCTATGTGGATGCTTTAAGAGCCGATGGAGTTGGGGGGGTAGGTCCTTCCAATTGAAGACATGGATGTCCGTAATGATGATGAGCACCGAGGGAAGCCAGTAGAGGACTTGATCCCCATACCTCTAGAGCTGGGCGACCCTGAGAAAGTAACTTATATTGGAACTTCTCTGAAGGAGCCCTTGAAGGGAAAGTTGACAGCATTCTTACAAGAGAATAGCGATGTGTTTGCTTGGACAGTAGCTGATATGCCAGGGATTGATCCCCAACTCATAACTCACAAGTTGAATGTTGATCCTGAACAGAAGACAATAAAACAGTAGAAAAGGAATTTTGCTCCTGAAAGGCAAGAGGCCATTAAGCAAGAAGTTGACAAGCTCTTAGAGGCTGGGTTTATTGAAGAGATTCAGTTCCCCGAATGGTTGGCTAACCCTATGATGGTCAAGAAGGCAAATGGGAAATGGAGGATGTGTATAGACTTCATTGATTTGAATGATGCATGCCCGAAGGATTATTTTCCCCTGCCAAGGATAGATATGTTGATAGATGCCGCAGCTGGACATGAGATGTTGAGCTTCATGGACGGGTTCAGCGGCTACAATCAGATTAAGATGCACAAGGATGACATCCCAAATGTATCTTTCATAACTGACTTTGGTTTTTTCTGCTATCTTGTTATGGCTTTTGGTCTAAAGAATGCAGGTGCTACTTATCAATGACTAGTGAATAAGATATTCGCTCATATGATTGGAAAAACCATGGAGGTCTATGTTGATGACATGTTAGTCAAGAGCCTATTCAAGGCAGACCACATTAAGCATCTCAGAGAGGCATTCGAAGTGCTGAGGCACCACAAGATGATGTTGAATCCAGCCAAGTGTGCTTTTGGTGTTGGATCTGGAAAATTTTTGGGTTTGATGGTTTCAAAGAGAGGCATAGAGGCCAACCCTGACAAGATCAAGGCGATTTTAGATATGGAACCGCCGCGCTCTATAATAGATGTGCAGAAGTTGACGGGCCGAGTAGCAGCTTTAGGAAGATTCATCTCCAAGTCTGGTGATAAATGCTTGCCTTTCTTTCAAGCATTGAAGAAGGTGAAAAATTTTGAGTGGACACCTGAAAGCCAAGAGGCCTTTGAACAATTGAAGAAATACATGGCAGAAGCCCCGTTGTAGGCCAAACCTAGCCCTGGGGAGACTCTTTAATTATATTTGGCGGTATCCGAACAAGCACTGAGTGTCGTCCTCATTTGCGAAGAGAACAACGTTCAGACACCTGTCTATTATGTGAGCAAGGTGTTGCATGGGGCTGCGTTGAATTACTCTCCCATTGAGAAGTTTGCTTTGGCATTGATAACAGCCTCGAAGAAGCTACGACCGTACTTCCAGGCACACAAGATTGAAGTCCTGACAGACCAGCAATTGAGGAACATATTGCGTAGCCCGAAGGCCAGCACTACTAGAAATATGTCAATAGACATCGGGTAATTACCGATGTCTATTCTGAAAACAAACCGATGTCTTCGCGTGTGATGTTAAAAGTCTGAAGTCTAGACATCGGTTTTTCACCGATGTCTAATACATATTTACACATCGCTTTTCAGTGTATTTCTGATGTCTTTGCCCTGAATCTTTTACTAGTTTATAATATTTTGTAATATTGGCAACTTCAATATTGTTATATTATCAAGGTTAGAGCCACTTAAGCATGTAACACACAAGCTAGAAATAGACATTGACATCGATGACTAAAACACTAATGATGTCTAAGAGGTTAATTATCATCAGTTTAATTTTAGAACCGATGTTAAAGATACTATTAGACATCAAATTTTTAGAATATCCGATGTAAGATACTTTAAAGACATCGGTTTCACTAGTTAATTTTTTACGAATGATACCTTTCACATCGGTTTATTAGCAATACCTGTTGTTGAATGCATGGTATTAACATCGGTTTTGAAATTAAGCAATGTTGTATGCCCTTATTAGCATCGATTTTTTGAATTATACTGATGTCTTTTTTGCTATAAACATCAATTTAATCTAATTTCCACATCGGTTTTAAGTAACTATAGCTTGATTAGACATCATTTTTAAGTTATTTGTGATGTTAATTTGAATTGTCCCTGCTTTCAGCATATGCTTTATAAGCAGCTACTATACAAACATTTATATCAAAAAATTCAACAAAAATGTACCACATGATAACTAATATTGATCATTACAAAATTCAATGTTCAAGATGAATATACAAAATAACCAATTCAAGACTTAACCAAATGTTCAAAATTTTATCCTGGATAAACTTAATAGCCTCCATGCGCACCTCATCCAACTCCCGTGCACTTACTAACTTGATAGGGATGAAGATGAGCATCCCATCCCAGCATCATATAGACGAGCCATTGAACGAATTGATTTCCACAAGCCCGTTTTCTTCACAAGCGGTTTCCAAGCAATCTGGGTTATATAGTTTTAATATGAGATACCAAGACCAAAAAGCAGGCTGCTCATTCTAAAAGAAAAGAAGACAATATGGACTATTTAGAACACACAAACATAACAATCAGTTATTATATCACACTAATAACTGCTAATGCCATAATAGACACCCTTGCAAGTTAATTCCGTACTAGACACTCTGACAAGAAGAATTAATAGGACCAGATCTGCTAATGGTACGATGTTACAGCAACAGCTGCCATAAAAACTCACTGTAATACTGAACCTACTACAGGGCACTCTAAATTGCACTCTAGTGCTAATGTCTTTCTTCTTCAAGCTGAAGCTTCCAAGCATAATACGAGACAGGACTACTCTGTCTCCCACAACAAGTTAGTTGTGGAGAGTTTGTTAATGCTTTCTTAACTCTCAAATATAGTAGGAAAAAATATGTCAGTTTCAATTGTTGAATATGTTCTCACTCACATGGACTGAATCAGAAGGATGCCGAAGAATAAAGTGCTCAATGGCCAAAGCATTTAGGACGATGCCACCCATAATTATCGCAGCTTGGGTCCAGAAAAATAAAAAAAGCATATTTGTTACAATATATATTTTCCAGGTATAATGTTTTATCATTTATGCAATAAGAGAGAAGGAAGTATCTGTCAATATTTCACATGTACATATTACCAGCACATAACTATATATGTAGTTGTGTACTAAAAAAGTAACTTGTGTAACAGCATCTTGAGCACTGACCTGCACTTTTCCCTCTCCGTTCTTAGAGTTTTCTTCAACAGCCTCCCTAGAGCTTATTTGAGGGACTAGGGGTGCCTTGCTCAGCATATAGGCATGAATCTACGCATATAATATGAATATTAAATTACAGCCTCGTATAGATCAACTATCTGATAAACAAAATTAGCAAAAAACCTCATCAATCAACTATTGACGTTCAGGATTTCCAAACTTTGGAGCAGCTTCACGGGATTTAACAGCAAGAACATGACGTTCTTCTTTCTTATAATCTAGTGAGCCTAATGCGCCATTTGGATTGGTTGGCATAAATGCTATGAGTGTTACTAAAGATTTCCGAACTGTCATAATAAATGGACAAGTTATCATGAGGATTAGTATTTGGTACAAATACATTCCTATGTATTTGCCATAACTATGTTATAACACAGTTGACAAAATTGTGATAATTACTTCAGGCCTTAGCAACATTCCAAACTAGCACAAACATGGAAAATAAAATATATTAAACCAGAGACCAACCAACAAACTCTATGGATAGAGTAGACAAATAATGTGTATAAGAAGATGAATCATAAACGATTAAGCCCACAATTCAACATATAATTAAGATTGTAAAATAATATCGGCCATAATCATTCAACCTTTAAACTGTATCCAAGAAAATGTCAGGAATATTTATTTCCAAACGGCCAAACCTCAACCAACCAAATACAAAGGGCAAATGCATTAGGCATATAAATTGTCGTCCAACAGTTACACCATAAATGTAACAAATTTAATATCATTAAATCCAGAAAATGTTTACCACTCCATGATGGCTGCCAGTGCTGATAGCAGGCTTCAAGAAAACAAAGCATCGGGTGTCTTTCTTGTAAACCGTAGCTTTTCAATGATCCTAGCATATACACTGTGCGTTGGACACTGAGGGGAATGACTATAACATTAAGCTCAGATTCAAATACTACTTTTGCAGCAAGAGGATTAAGAAACATATTCATTGGTATAGGTTTTACATGTTGTTCAACAACAATTTACATTCACTAGAATAAAACGACAATGTTGAAGATTAAGATGACACCTGACATCTTCCTGTACCATTCTTGACAAGGTAAAATGGATCCTGATTTCCAGTTTGAACATGGCCACTGTGAATCCCGTTTTGTATGTAGTTGAACATACTTTTTTATTTTGAAACAACGGATTCGAGCCATCAGATTCCCATAAAGTATATGACTTAAAAAAACTTAAAAGAACCTGATGAAGTACACACCTGAATCATAGAGGAAACAAGACTCATTCTCTATTTGCCTAGCTTATGCTTTGGATATTGGTGCTACTGTCAAATTTTCAACATCTGTAATCTACAAAGTAGCAATTAGAGTTATGTAAAAAAACCACGACAAATGCTGCATATTTTTATATAATTTCATATATCACAACCAGAAACTAGGGATAGCTCCAAGCAAAGTTGTAACAAAAAGAAACCATAGATGAGGAATACATACTTGCAAATAAAGAACTAAATACAATATACATATATACTTGAAGTACAAAGTAGTAAATAGAAAATAGAGAGTTGCACTATCTACCTAATAAGGTATTACAAATAACTACTCAATAAGAGGATCAAATTAAAATAAAACTACCTGGTCTTTCTAAATGCTAGTTTTCATCACCAAAATGTACATACTAAACTAAACAACTAAAACCAATCTACTAGGATTATCATCTAAACAATGACAAAAAAACAATATATACATACTTACACTTTCCAAGACTCTAACTTTGACATAAGATCCAAATACTTGTAAATATAGTTGTGAGTGACAAAACTACATGTTCTTTACTAAACTCACAAAACATATATGTACCGGAAAACTTGTAGAACACATGCAATTAAAGCCCAGTCAAACAAATATATATATATATATATATATATACATGTAAAGAAAACTAATTCAAAGAAATCTCAAGAAACACAAAGAAAGAGAACTAATTCAATATCTTACTAACTCCAAGCTCAAGAAAGCTCCAGATCTGTTCAAGAAAGTAAACTTAAAAACAAAAACTTGAAAATAAATCTGAAATTTTGTAAAATGGGTCAATGAACTTACTAAATCTTGCTAATTAAAAGTGGGGTTCTGCTTATTTAACTCCAATCCAATCCATTGCAAACAAATTACAACTGAGATTTTGAGAACAAAGAAGCTTCCAAAGCTCCAAACTCCAAACTCGCAATCCAAAGCTCCAAACTCAAACCTTCAAGCTCCGGATTTGTTGAAGAAACAAAAAAAATGAAGTAAAAGAAAGAAACAAACGAAGAAAAGAAAGTTATTTGAAAGTAGTAATCGGACAAACGAAGTTTAATTGGAGTTTTAATTGAAAGTAGGAAAGCTAGGGTTAAGTTTGAGGAAGAAAGGGCGAAAGAGCTCAGTTTTGGTTTTGATTTGGGGATCGAGTAATAAATTGTAAGAAAGGAAGATATCTTTTGTTTTAATTTAATTTTTATGAATTTTGTTTTAAAATTTTAATGTTTTAGGGGACAGCTGGAAGGGGTTGTAAGAGAGCAGGAGGATAAATTTAGTTTAAGGGGGGAAATTTTGTTAAAGGGGGAAAGTAATTGTAGAAAATTTTCTAAGGGGGGGAAAATATGGGGAGGTCGTTGCTGTAATTTTTTAAAAAGAGTTTTAGACATCGCTTTAAAAGAAACCTGATGTCTGAGTCGTTGTTTGAATTTTTTAAAAAGTTTTAGATATCGCTTTTTAAGTAAAATTGATGTCTAATTTATACAAGACATCGGTTTTAAAATTACCGATGTAAGAAAGGCTTTTAACATCGGTGGCATTTGGAACCAATGTCTTAAGTGCGATGTCTAATCCTGTTTTTTTAGTAGTGCAGTGGAAGATTGATTAAGTGGGAAATTGAACTTGGAGAATTTGACATCGCGTATAAGCCTCGAACAACCATCAAGGCTCAGGCATTGGCTGACTTCGTGGTTGAATGTACCATTGGCAACCAAGAAGTCGGGGGGTAAGAGATAGTGACCACCCCTGGAAGAAAGGATAAAGATGAAGAGCTTGTACCTGATCAGAGGAAATATTGGGTGCTCTATTTTGATGGAGCATCAAAAACAAAATCTAGTTGTGCAGGTTTAGTCTTGCAAAGCCCCGATGGGTTCACAGTTGAGTATGCTTTGAAGTTGGACTTTCCAACAACCAATAATGAAGCTGAGTACGAAGCCTTGATAGCCGGGTTGGGCTGGCCAGAATCATGAGGGTCAAGAATCTCAAAGTTTGTGGGGATTCAAGACTAGTGGTATCGCAAGTGAATGGTGAATTTGAAGCCAAGGATGAAACTATGGAGAAGTATTTGAGAGTTGTGAAAGCTGTTATGACTCAGTTTGAGGAGTGCTATGTGGAGCACATTCCGAGAGAAGAGAACATTAAGGCCGATGCCCTGTCTAAGTTCACTTCTTCTGAGATAGAGAATTATGCAGGGAGTGTTTACTTCCAGGTCTTGAAGGCCCCGACCATCAACTCTAAGTTGGTAGCACCGATTGATGTAGGAAGCTGTTGGATGAATCCCATCAAAGCTCACATCGAAACCGGCTGGCTCCCTGATAATGCCTTGGAGGCACGGAAGTTGTTAGTGAGAGCATTGAGATATGCCTTGATTGAGGGCATACTTTACAAGAGGTCGTTTGTCATCCCATACTTGAAGTGTTTGAGGCCCCAAGAGGCAAAGGAAGCTTTGGAGGAAGTTCATAAAGGTATCTGTGGGCAGCACTTGGGGGGCAGAACCCTAGCTCACAAGATTACTCGTTTGGGATTTTATTGGCCAGAGATGTTGGCCGATGCGCAGAATTATGTCAAGAGGTGCGACAGATGTCAGAAGCACGCTCCCGTTGTAAGGAAGCCGCCTGAGATGTTAACGTCGATTAACTCTCCTATCCCATTCGCCATGTGGGGTATGGACATACTTGGTCCTTTTCCCGTAGCTTCAGCACAAAGGAAGTTTCTGATAGTAGCCATCGACTACTTCACCAAGTGGATTGAGGCTAAGCCCTTGGTCAAGATAACCACCAAGCAAGTTGCTCAATTCTTTTGGGAGAACATCATTTGTAGGTATGGAATCCCATATATCCTTGTAACAGATAATGGAACACAGTTCAACAATGAGGAGTTTAAAAAGTATTGCGAGGAAAATGTTATTGAGCTTCGTTTCACTTCAGTGGCTCACCCTCAAGCAAATGGACAGGCAGAAGTAGCAAACCGTATTATCTTGGATGGACTAAAAGAGAGAGTCAAACGCTCAAGGAATACTTAGGTGGATGAGTTACTGCCTATACTATGGGCATATCGCACCACCTGTAAGGTGACGACCGGAGCAACCCTGTTTTTGTTGGCTTATGGAGCCGAGGCAGTTGTACCCTTAGAAATTATGCATGCATCACCTCGGGTTGAAGCATTTGAGCCTGAGAACGGAGAAGGCATGAGACTTGCTCTTGATCTGATTGATGAAGTTAGGGATGAAGCACACGCCAGGAATGCAGAGCATCAGAAGAGAGCATCTTTTCATTACAATCAAAGGGTTAAGGAGAGGCTCTTTCAACAAGGTGACTTAGTTCTGAGGAAGATAGAGGCTTCTGGAGTTGACCAGAAGGGGAAGCTAGCCCCTAACTGGGAAGGGCCATATCGAGTCAAGAAGACATTAGGACGAGGTTCGTACAAGCTGGAAACCTTGGACGGGAATGAGGTGCCCCGTACTTGGCACGCATTGAACCTCAAGATTTATTATGTTTAAGCTATCCTATTAAGGATTCAGCTTTTTATCTATTTAGTAGAAGTAGAAATAAGGTTCGATGAAACCATTGCTAGGACAGTAGTATTCTATGTAAGGGATTAGCCCATCTCAAATTATTAATGCAAATTTGTTTTCCGTTATATGATTTTGTGATTTTAATTATGTACCAAGCACCTAATGAGTGTAAGTCTAAGATGACCAAGTACTGTAAATAAAAGAACATACGAATGAAGGAAAACAAGTGCATAAATAAAGTACCTCGAAGGGTCAAGGTTTAAAGTTACAACACAACATAGACAATAGTTTAATTCCATGAAGGACCCCGAATAAAACTTAGGTAGATAAAGGCCACATACGGCTAAATAAGCCATGCAAGGCTCGATTAGGAAGAACCAACTACTTCTTCACTGGAATTTATTCTTCTTCTGAGGAAGAACCCTCTTCACCAGAATCCTCCTCATCCGAGCCTTCTTCCTCCGAGCTGCTATCCGCCTCGGCTACAACCGCGCTTGGCTGTTCCTTCATAACCTCTTCTTCTCCTTCTTCTTCTTTGGAGGAAGAGGATCTACGCTAGTTCCGAAGTCCTTTACCTGGAAGTGGTTGTTTGAATACCACCTTTCCTTTTCCTTTCGGAACAGGCCCGTTTCCTTGAGAACGAGAACGTGAGCTAGAGGAACCCGAGCTAACAGGTTGAGCTCCTCCCTTAGAGCCAGAGCTGGATGTGTGACGACCACCCCTCGAGTCAGAAGCATGCACAGCTATGGTACTCTCACCAGTAACCCAGTTTGGGCTACGGAACTCTGTTGGGTTAACCACCTTGGGGTGTCTCCTACTAACAGCAGCAACAGCTTTGTCCCACCCAAGGGTAAGGGACTCTGGACGCATTGGTCATCATGTTAATCAATGAAATCAAGAAAAGTGTCAGACTTCATATAACAGTCAATGATAGCATTTTGACTTGCTCTCATTTGGTCCTTAACTAGCTCGTACTTCCCTTTGTGGGAAGCTGCTTCATCCTCAGCTGAGTATGCTCTATTTTCCCACTCTTTCATCTCCTTCTCTATCCTGGCTTTGTCCTTGGCTAACAGTCTCTTCTCTTCTTGCAAAGCTTTGCCTTGAATGATGGATGATTGAAAAAAGGAATTTGCCTGTAAAACAAAAAAAACTAAGTCAGAAAATGCTAAGGCAAAATTTATAACTCCAGGATAATGGAATACATGCCTGATAGATAGCTTGGGCGCCCAGTTGCTCCGTGTCAGCCACTCCTTTGCCAGTAGTGACATTTACCATGTCAACAGGGGTGATGCTGCATTTGGACCAATCAAGTGCCAACAAAGAACTCCCAGGCACCGAGTCTTGTGAACAAATGCCCCATTCGGGCACAAAGGCTGTCTTGATGTTTCCATCGGCATCTTTGAATCTTTTTCCAGAGTTCTGAGAACACTTCAAAAAATCGGGAACTTTGGAAGAGGGGGGATTGGCCGCCTTCTCTGCTTTCTTCATCATTCGTTTGGTGACCACTTCAGCGTTTCCGAGTTGTTTGTCAATCACATCAGCAGCTGAAATAAAACAAGGCAACGAATCGGAATAAGAACAAACATAGTTCACTATAAGTAAGAAACAATAAGAAGTTACCCTCTAAAGGAAGTAGACTAAGGCTAGCTTCCACAAGTTTACGTTCAATGAAAAAGGCGCGATAATGAGTACGGCCATCATCGGCAATGAGTTTATCCCGATCAGATAATTGGGGATTGTCAAGCTCAAACTAGGGATACCCGCTATCAACAACATGGTTGAATGAGGATCTGAAATACTCCCCCCAGTCACCTCCTTTAAAAACAAGGATAATAAAATGACGTTGCCAGTGATGGTAAGAATCAGGGAAAGAAGCTTCATTTACAATATGAGGAACTCCAGGTCGGTGCTGGCAAGAAATCCAACCTTTCCTTGTAGCCGGGTTGTTCTTGAACAAAAAGATGCTCCTGAACAAGGGGATACTGAGGGGAATCTTCTCCTGAAAGCACCTCAACATAAAGACGGAGATGAGCTTCCACAAATTTGGGTACAGCTGACAAGGGTTGATCTTGACCTCAACTAGTAACCTTAGAACAAAGGGATGAAAGGGGAATCTAAACCCTGACTCCATGGCACTCTTGTAAATGAAAAGCCTCTTCGGGTGCCAATTACACGTCCTGTCACTTGGGCCGGGAACGGCACATTTGATGTGAAGATCATACTTCTTCTTAAGAGCCCTAGTCTCAGTATTAGACATGGAGCTTGGAAATCGGAACGCATCAAACTCAGCATTGGAAGGGAAGGCATCTCCCTTCTCATTATGTAACTCAATCAAAGAAAGAACTGGATGATCAAGAACAAGAGGAGGAATAGCTCTATTACCTTGTGAAGCTCGAAGTTTCCCTCGAGCATGGAGCCTCTCAGCCACGGATGCAGGAATTGGAACTTGATCAGCCATCTTGAACCTTGGTTGAAGATAAGAAATTTGAACTTGAGAGAAAACTTGTAAGATGAAAATTTTGCAAGAGAAGTTGTGAATGAAATGGCTTCTCCTCCTACTCTTTTATAGGAAAAGGGTGACCTTCAATAACAGGTCACATTTTTGGCGACCCGCGTTTACAGGTTTAATAGAGCAGAATGCTCGGAAAATACGAAAAACTCGAAAGAAAAAATGGCAAAACAACGTTTCTTTGAAAAATAAAACGAAGAAACGAGAGAGCCGAGAGAAAATATGAGCTGAAACGATAATTAAAGCAATCAGCTTAAGGATTAAGGTTAACTACGATTAGACAAAGAAAATCCAATTAGCAATCCTAATTAAAGATTAATACATTGGTTAATCTTTTCTTTTTTTTAAAAAAAATATAAGTGTTAGCAAAAAATCTTGAGTTTTGGTTAGAGAATCAAGAGAAACAAGAAGTTAAAGCTATGAAAGTCATGGTGTCAAACAAGGTTTTGAATAAACTCTAGTTTTTATTCCAATGCCAAGCATCTGGACTCAAAAACAAGGAACTCAAAAACAAGGAATTCAAAAACAAGGAATTCCAAATATTTCATTTGAAAAAAAAATATAAAATATAAAATTCCAAATATTCCACAAGGGCAACAGCCGAGGCCACAAGGCCGAAGCACTCGAAGAGGCCTCAAGGCCGAGTAGCCCCAGCCGAAGACACCCCGCAAGGCTCCCAGCCGAGGCACCACAGCCGAGGAAGCCTTCGAGGAGCACCTGGCCGAGCAACCAAGGCCGAGAAGCGCCCGCAAGGCCTCCAACTGAGCAGCCCTGGTTGAGGACATCCTGCAAGGCCTCCAGCCGACCTGGTCTGACCGAGTAGGCCTCACCAAGGGCGTGGCCGAGGTACTTGAGCCGAGCAGGTCTGGGAAGGGCCTTGGCCGAGCAGAAAAACCAGAAAAATCGAGAAAAACATGCAATTTCTTCAGCACAAAACCCATTTGTCGATCAGATATGTTCTGAATCAGTAGATAAAGAGAGGATCGTGATCTGAAGTTAGAAATCACTAAATTATATTTGTAGTAGCAGAATTAATGATAGGAAAGAAGCAGATCTGGAATCGGAATAGAAAATTGGTGGTGGAATCGGAGCCCTTACGGGGCCAGTGGCATGATGATGTCATATTGAAGGTGGGTGATGTCATATAGGGGTGAAGATAGTAAAATATGGTGTGGAGATAGTAAAATATGGTGTGGAGATTGTGGATTTTAGTTTTTATTTTTAGATTTGTTTATATTTGAGCAAAAGCCTATATATATATGATATGGGTAAAAGTAAAACCCTAAAACAGTAATTAATGCTATATTAATTATGTAATAAATGAGGCCCAATAAGAAGGCTCGAAATCCTAGTTGGGCTTGAATTTGTTATACTTGGATCAAGGATGCGGCCTGTATCGGGGATGCCCAATACAAGGCCCGCTTCTAGAATCCTTGATTTGGAACTCAGAAATCTACAAGGAATCTGAATCCTTGATTGACACAAATTACAATCACCGACTTTGAGAAAGACTTAGCCTCTAAGGCATACAACTATACAAGGAAACAAACTCCTACAAGGTAGGAGTCTGGAACCTTCCTCAAGGAAGACTTGCACACCAAGTCACCTAACCCTACTACGATTCTTAGGCTTCTCAGCCTATATAAAGGGCCAGACCCCTCATTCTCAGAACTACGTCTTGGCTTGATTCTCAATAACGAGATACGTAGGCACTGTGTGAGGACCGTTTAGTCTCGAAACAAGGAAACAACCATTAAAGCACGAAACTCACGAACCCTAGCATTAAATACATACTAACCCTCGTTTTTATTCCACAACAATATATATATATATAGGCCTTTGCTCCATACAGAACACTCTTATATAACAAACAACAAAGAACACCTTAGATCTATTAGATCCTTTGGCCCCGCCAGGGGCACCCAATACAAAAAATTGTTATTTTTTTACCCTCTATCAAGTCTGCAAAAAAAAATTGAAAATTACTGTTCATTGATGACGTCACTGATGACGTCATCAATGAATAGTAAATTTTCAAAAAAAAAAAAATTTCCCCTGGTTTGCTAGAGGGTAAAAAAATAACAACTTTTTGTATTGGGTGCTATGACGAAACTCTTAAATTATATTAAATATGAGGTGTTCTTTATTGTTTGTTATATAAGGTGTTTGGTATGGAGTGCAACTCTATATATATATATATATATATATATATATATATATACATACATATATATGAGGGTATGCAGGAGCTTATGTGACGCTCTAAGATCATCTTGATAAGTGGATTTTATATCCACTTGGAATGCTTCGTTTCGGCATAAATTGATTAACTTGGCCTCAAGTTTGTTGTGTTTTTGATTTGTTTTCATGAGATTGTGTAGGGTTACTAAGTTAAGGTTGGAAGATATAAATTGCATATTTTATGGTGGATTTGAGTTCAAGAAGTGAAAAATGACAATTTGCAAAAGAAACGAAGGAAAAAGGAGTTAAAACGAAGAAAATCAGCTTCCGACAGGAACCAAGTGCGCACTCAGTGCACAAAGGGCGCAGTCAGTGCAGTGAACAGTGCAAAACCGCGCAGTCAGCGCGGAGAAATTCTGCCAGATTTCTGATTTTTGTTTTGGCCATATCTTGAGTTCTACAAGTCCGTTTTGGGCGATCTTACAGTCCACGCGAAGCTAACAAGATTCTCTTTCATTCTAAAGTGGTTCAGAGGTCCAATTACGACTGGAACGGCCCAGAAATATTGAAGAAAAGTCAGCTACGAATTTACCTTCAAAACAGAATCAGTTTAGGAAACGTATTTTGCAGAAATTCTATTATAAGTTTGTTTTGGCAGTTTCTTGCTGAAAAAGACTCCTAGGGCCTATATAAAGACATCCTACCATCATAAAACAACCAACATAACACAGAGAGAGAGTCGAGAGACGGAGATTCAGAGTCGGAGAAGGATTCCTACGCTCGTGACAAGCAACGGAGATCTAGATCTACTTTTTGTTTTCTTCTATTAGGCGAAACTCTTGGATGTTTTTTGGGATTTGTTTTCTTAACTCATTACTCTAGTTTATTTTTAATCTTTAATACTTTGTTTATTATCATAGTTTCATCAGATCCCATGATGACGAACGGTCCAATTATGAACTAATCGTTGTCATGGGATTCTAACGGATTTATCTATGTAGCTTAGTAGTTTGACTGCTTTAAAGATTTATGTGTGGTGAATTCTTGATATCCTTGTATGGTTGTGCTTCATGTGTTTAGATGCGTCGCGAATATCTAATTTGTTAATCTCTTGCGAAACGAGAGTGGATCTTGAGATTTAGAACTTGCCATGCTAGAATAGGATAGGTTGATGTTTTAACATCATGATTTGTAGCGTAAATAGAGATATTATGCTGCCCTATGTGATCTTAATAGACAACTTGTTCTTCAACCGTTATGTTTTCAAATCTTATAGAGATATAGGGTCTAAGCATAATTGGTGTCTATTCATCTTCTATCTCTTTTGTGGATGTATGTTTAGTTTGGTATTCGTATACTGAGAAGTAGCGTATACTTGTTCCGTGTTATCTGATCAGATATCAAAACCATCATATGTATTCCTACGCTCGTGACAAGCAACGGAGATCTGGTTTGGGGATAAGTAGTGTGTAGTAGTTATTGTGTGTCATTGTGTTCATGTAGGTATCATGATTTGCATAGTAGGTGTAATTCATTCATGTTTTGTTCGTATTATTGCATGTTTTGTTTCATATAGGACATTCTGTTTTTATTTTCATATACCATGTGAGTCCATTTTAGTTGCAATTTCATGGCATGCATTTTTCATGATCCCTTATAATGAGCTAATTCTGATTGGTAAGTAGATGTCTGATTGAGTGTGGTAATGATGAATAGAGGGTTGATTTATAGTTCTTATGAAATTGACTTGCATGCTTCAGAAATACAATTTTTACACAGTCTCATCGTTTGCTTTTGGGCTAGGTTGAGGTTATGCTTGTTTGGTTGTTTGAGATTTAATTACTTGTTTATATTTAGAATTTTCGTTATTCCCTTGATAGCGTAGGAGCACTAAAGTCTAATTTTGGGGGAAACCAGGGATTTCATGCTAGTTGTCAATAATGGCTAGGCATCAAATGGCTAGTAGCCGGCTCATATTCATATGAGTAGTCTAGGGTTGGAGATGAAAATTCTCACTCCAGATTGCATAGAAAAAAAATGGAAAAAAAAAGTCATGTAAATAGTTTAAATGCAGAATTAACCAGGGTGAGCTCTTTAATACTCGAGCAATTAAGTTCGTGGGGACTTTGTGGCAAGTGACCTAAGGATTTTATAGTCTGGGATCCACTAACCCAACGCTCTCTACATGGGTATTATTGTATAAGCTTTTTGGGGTCTCATCCATTGCACGGTTAAATAAGCATGCTTGTATATATTATTATGTGTCGTAGTTGTTACTAATTAAGCATGAATTTCTGGCTAACTCAGATAAGGATGGAGGTGTTTCTAGGTTATGAAGTGTCTACACTCTATTCTATTTATAAACCTGTGATTGTCTTGACGAAGAATGAGTATGGTTTTGATCTAGTTTTAGGAGTATATCTGATGAGCATCACACACACACACACGTTTCTGTTCATGTGAGGTTAGAATACGGGAACTTAGTCGAGCTCTATTTGGAGTTATTTGCATTCTTTGAGAAATTTGCTTGCTAGTTGGTTTTGGTTAGTCTAAAGGGGATCGTTGCATTTTCATATTAGTTGCATTCATGCATTGCATTGCATTGGATTTTGTGGGTACATTCACTATAGGCCCTCACGAAACCTTACTCGTCCACTAGGGCTACCTAGGGGTTTAAAGGGCTTGTTGCATATGCCAAATGCAACCGTGATCACCTACGGAAGTGGTACTAATTAGGTAGTGTTTAGTTATTTATGCTTGAGGACAAGCATCGGTTTAAGTTTGGGGGTGTGATAAGTGGATTTTATATCCACTTGGAATGTTTCGTTTCGGCTTAAATTGATTAACTTGGCCTTAAGTTTGTTGTGTTTTTGATTTGTTTTTGTGAGATTGTGCAGGGTTACTAAGTTAAGGTTGGAAGATGTAAATTGCATATTTTATGGTGGATTTGAGTTCAAGAAGTGAAAAATGACAATTTGCAAAAGAAACGAAGGAAAAAGGAGTTAAAACGAAGAAAAATAGCCAAAATCAGCTTCCGGCAGGAACCAAGTGCGCACTCAGCGCACAAAGGGCCCAGTCAGCACAGTGAACAGTGCAAAAGGGCGCAGTCAGCGAGCAAAACCGCGCAGTCAGCGCGGAGAAATTCTGCCAGATTTCGGATTTTTGTTTTGGCCACATCTTGAGTTCTACAAATCCGTTTTGGGCGATCTTACAGTCCACGCGAAGCTAACGAGATTCTCTTTCATTCTAAAGTGGTTCAGAGGTCCAATTATGACTGGAACGGCCCAGAAATATTGAGGAAAAGTCTGCTACGAATTTTCCATCAAAACAGAATGAGTTTAGGAAACGTATTTTGCAGAAATTCTATTATAAGTTTGTTTTGGTAGTTTCTTGCTGAAAAAGACTCCTAGGGCCTTTATAAACACAACCTACCATCATAAAACAACCAACATAACACAGAGAGAGAGTCGAGAGACGGAGATTCAGAGTCGGAGAAGGATTCCTACGCTCGTGACAAGCAACGGAGATCTAGATCTACTTTTTGTTTTCTTCTATTAGGCGAAACTCTTGGATGTTTTTTGGGATTTGTTTTCTTAACTCATTACTCTAGTTTATTTTTAATCTTTAATACTTTGTTTATTATCATAGTTTCATCAGATCCCATGATGACGAACGGTTCAATTATGAACTAATCGTTGTCATGGGATTCTAACGGATTTATCTATGTAGCTTAGTAGTTTGACTACTTTAAAGATTTATGTGTGGGGAATTCTTGATATCCTTGTATGGTTGTGCTTCATGTGTTTAGATGCGTCGCGAACATCTAATTTGTTAATCTCTTGCGAAACGAGAGTGGATCTTGAGATTTAGAACTTGCCATGCTAGAATAGGATAGGTTGATGTTTTAACATCATGATTTGTAGCGTAAATAGAGATATTATGCTGCCCTATGTGATCTTAATAGACAACTTGTTCTTCAACCGTTATGTTTTCAAATCTTATAGAGATATATGGTCTAAGCATAATTGGTGTCTATTCATCTTCTATCTCTTTTGTGGATGTATGTTTAGTTTGGTATTCGTATACTGAGAAGTAGCGTATACTTGTTCCGTGTTATCTGATCAGATATCAAAACCATCATATCTATTGATTAAAAGCGTCAACTCTAAGCGAAGTATTTAATGAAGTTAGGATCCCATGTTACTCTTGTAGAAGTAATTCGATTCCAATTCTCATTAGTTAGTTAATTCTTAGTTGTTAATTTACTTCTTAGTTAATTTAGTTAATTAAACCCAAATTTGTTAATTGTCTTAGCAGTGAAGGATAATCATACATTGTTGCATGGGTGCATTAACTGAATTGAAACCTAAACCAGATCTCTGTGGGAACAAACTTGACTTATATCTATATTACTTGTGTCCACGTACGCTTGCGTGTTAGTGCAAACACATCTCAATCTATTTTTCTAATTTTTTAGAATTTTAAACATTAAATACTAATAAATATATAAATATCTTTTAACATATTAAAAGTAGAATAGGTGTTCGAATTTATAGATGATAAGAGTTATAATTTATAGGGAATACATATGATTAAAAGTTCTATTGGAAGTAAAATATGTATTTAATTATAAGGCATATGATTAAAAGTTTTATTGGAAGTAGAATAGGAGTTCAAATAAACACTAATAAATATAAAAAATCTTTAAACATATTAGAAGTAGAATAGGTGTTCAAATTTATAGAAGAGAAGAGTTCGAATTTATAGGAATACATAATTATATAATTAGAAGTTCTATTGGAAGTAGAATAAGTATTCATAAGTCATATGATTAAAAGTTCTATTGGAAGTAGAAACGGAGTTCGAATTTATAGAGAATAAGAGTTCGAATTTATAAGAAAAAACATATAAATATAAGTTCTATTGGAAGTATAATGGATGTTTGAATATAGAGAGGAGAAATATAATTAAAAAATTTATTGTAAGTAGAATACAAGGACAGTGATGACATCTTTTACGATATTCTAAAATCAAATATTTTTTATACAAGTTATTTATACTTCCATTAGAAAAACATTTCATAAATCCAATATTAATCTCATAAAAAAAGTCTTCGTATTTAAAAATATAAGAACTCATGTGGTAATATAATAAAAGAACATTCTCATGCGGGAACCCTAATTAAATACAGGAAGAGAAAATGAAATGTTTTTTTATTTTTCAAAACTCCATAAATTTTAGAATGCTTAGTGAAAATAAAATTGGAATTCACTCTATTTTAGGTTTTGATTTTAAGGAAAAAAGTTGTATAAGATAAGTATCATCAATAATATGTAATGAAGTTAGAATTTCGATCCCAAACGAGAGCGACTCGAAACGTATTTAACAGGAAGACGGCTCACTAGAAAAAATTGTATCAGCTATTAGAATTTGATATTGATGTTATAAATTTTATTTCATTTTTAGGATTCGATTTTTATGGCTAAACATTGTTATACAAGTAATATATGTAAAAGTTAGGGTTTTGATCTTAATGAGAGAGCGACTCAATAGGAATAACCATGTTTAACTAGAAAGCGGTTCATTAAAGAAAATTTTGTTGAATATTAAAATTTAATATCGATGATATAATAGAAAAAAATATATTTAAATTTTTTAGAATTTTAGGATTTTAAATATTAATAACTAAAAACTATCTTTTAACATTTTAGAAGCATAATAGGTGTTCAAATTTATTGAGAATAAGAGTTTGAATTATAAGGAATACATATAATTAAAAGTTTTGTTGAGTATTGAATACAGTAAAAGAATACAGAGGGGGGGGGTGAATGGATTCTTGAATTTTTCTTCGGTCTTGAATCTTTGCAGCAAGATAAGTGATGAGTGTGTGAGATATGAAGATGCGGATAATTAAACACAAACACAACACAATATCACTTTAATCTAATATTTTATTAGATAAAGATTTTGCTACAATCTGTGAATACAAATGATAGTATTCTCAGCTTCGTTTTTCTCAGAGAGATATTTTCTGGATATTTTTGAGAAACTTCAAAACCTTAACAGCTAAGGAAGTGAGGCTGTATCCTTATAGACATGGATACACCCACTTGCTACAAATGAGGTAGGTAAAACAAAAGCACTTTCCAGTCTGTCTATCTCATTTTAGTAAGAGTCCAAACGGCTACAGATTTGACTTTGAAAAGCCTGTTTAGATCCACTTCTTCAGCTCCTTGTCCCTTGTCTTATCTCTCCAAGCTTCTTTGTAGGCTTTCCAGCATGCTTTATAGGACAGAGTCAAATAAAGTATCCTGGCTTGTTGCAGGTTTCTGACTTGTACAATTCTTCAGTATTTTGTCCTCAAGAATGTATTCGAGAAGTGACTAAGTGAGTGATTCGAGAACTGGAGTTGACTTGATCGATAACTCTGAGTTCTCGAATGGTGTTATCTTGACATATCGAATCACTTCTCGAATAGCTCTTTTCTCTGGGACTCCTTGAGATATCGAATAGAGCATTTTGACATATCGAATCCCTGAGATATCGAATAGAGCATTTTGACATATCGAATCCCTGAGATATCGAATAGCATATTGAGAGATATCGAATAGTGTCTTCTGAGATATCGAACTCCAGACTTCTCGAATGCTAGACTTCTCGAATAGACAAATGTACTTCTCGAATTGGTACTTAGGCAAATTCTTCATTTCTTCAATTCTTCAAATCCCAACTGTGATTATTTGACAGTCTTCATTTCCTTGCTTGAGGCATGAACCTTAGAACTTCTTTCAAGCTTTATTCTTGACTTAGTAGGTACAGTTACACAGATAGAATTTGATGCCTATTACATAGTACAAACAAGTAGAAACTCTACAACTAGAGGTTCCCTCAGTTAAGAGGTCATGTAGGTAATGCATAGCATTACACACACTTAGGCTTGTTATTAGATGTATTCAGGCATGCCTCTGTGACTAACAATCTCCCCCAAATTGTGAGTAAGACCCTTAGTCACAATTTCATGTCTGATAACAAGCCTATCATACATAAAGATAAAACTTGACAGTACAGGTATGAATTTCCATTAGCAATTTGGATAGAACTACAGAGTGAGTAATCTTACAGCCTATGATGAAGAACTAGCCATTGTCTTTTGATTCCCTTTCCATAGCTTTGGCTTGAAATTCATCATATTCTTTCTCTCTTCTTTCTCTCTCCTTCCTTGTATTCTCATCCATAGCTTTTATTATTTCTGCCATAGCATCCAATTCTTCAAGCAAAATTGAGTCTTTGAAATCTTCAAGTACTGGTTCCAGAATATTTGCAGGATAGTGGTTGAGTAGATTCATTCTGATGTTGACTTGATTTCCATTCCTCCTCCTATACTTTACCATGTAGGGGTTGAACTGAACTCTACACAAGCCCTTTTTCCTCAGCTTTTCTGCTTCACTTTCCAGTCTCTCAATTTCTCTCTCCCTTGCCAGCCATTTCTCAAAACACTCTTTTCTGACTTTTTCTTCATGATCTCTCTTCATTTTCACAAAATCAATTAGCTCCAGTTTCCATACTCTCTCCACTTTATCTTCTGAGCTCAACAGTGCAATGATTCTCTCTATGTCATATAGCTTGCCCCAGTGTTGACATCCTCCTTGTTTGAATTTCTCCTCCCTTCCATCAGAATATTTAATCTCAAGGCAATTATCAACAATGGCAACATGATAGATTCTTTGAGCTTGCAAAAATTGCAGTTGGTCTACATCATAATCTTCATCTAGTGGTTGGAGTTTTAGGCCTGGATAGATTGTCAGGGCTTTTGATGTGGTTGGCTTTGATTTCCTTGCAGCTTGCTTGAACTTGATTCTTTTTACATGATTACTTGGCAGCAGTATGTGACCTTTGTTTGTAGACCATTGTAGTATTCCATTAGCAGTTTGCTTTTTGAAACATACAGATGGTTTCTTGACTTGAATCTTCTTCTCTTCTTGAGGTGGCAAGACAGTTGCAGAAGCCATAGATGCAAATTTTGAAAGGTCACTACTGGCAGCATTCACCCTAGACTTAGAGTCTTGTGTTGTGGTGAGGTTACTGTCAGCAATGCCTGAGGCTTGCTGTCTTCCACTTTTCCTCTCAGAGCCTTTACCTTGATCATCATCATTCTTCCTCTTCTCATCATCCTTCTTCTTCTTCTTGTCTTCATCACCCTTATTACTCCTGTGATGTCTTCTCCTTCCATCACTTTAATCTTCATCCTTGTCTTGATCTTTGCTTGGGTTGAACTTAGCAGTCTCAGATACAATGCCAGTTGCAATATATGACCTGAGATAAGATATAGCTTCTAATTCTTCTGCTGTTCTTGATCCCTTCTTCTTGATCAGTTTCTCAATGATGGCTATGATGAGATTTTTATTTTGAGGAGTTAGATGCTTAGGAATGACCAGCTGCTTGATATCTTCAATTCTTGTTCCAGCCTGGTAGATAATAGTTCTAGGATCTGTGAAAACTTCAGGTAGCCTTGAAGGTTGACCATTCCTCAATTCATCATGAAGACTCTTGTTGTTCTCATTTCCCTTCTCAATTAGTCCAAGGAGCACATTCACTTCTGAGTGCTTTAGACTCTGTAGAGTATTGATGGTTAAGTGCCATATCTTGTTCTTTCCTACCATCAATATCTCCTTGAGCCATAGATCATTAAGCCTCCTTGGTACTACAGTGAGACAATCAATCTGACTCTTCAAACTCTCATGATATAGCAGAGCATCACCAGCCTGTTCTCTAGAGACTTTCAGAAGCTCCAAGAATGCATCATCATGATAGACATTTGAGTTTGCAATTTCTTGTAGCTTGGCCTCAGTGACCACCTTCACTTCTACTGGCTTGGCACTCTTAGATATTGAGATTCGAGGCTTGTCAGATGGCATACTCCCTGCAACCACTGTGGTTGTGATAGACTGCCTTTGACCATCACGGGTAGTGATGTGCACAGTTGGTAGAGTGACAACTGGCAGAGAAGTGGGAGGCTCATCAACTTTGTCCTTTCCTTTTCCAGGCACATGAGTAGTAGATTTCAAAGTTCTCTGATGGCCACCCTCAGTGATCTTCATGCCCTTTTCTAGTGGTCTCTCCCCCTTTGGATTTGAGTTCTTTGATATCCTCTTCTCCCCCTTAGGCTTGTTGATAGACACAGGGACTGTAGGAGACACCTTTGGAGTTGAAGATTCATCAGGTAGAGGGAGACCCATGTGCTTCATTATTGCAGACAACATTGATTGTTGATGCAGAAGAACATCAGCTGTGGTGGTGGCTTGAGTGTTCAACTGCTCAGTCAGAGTTGTCACAATGTCTGTAAGATGAGCATTGGACTTGTGGAGAGAGACTACCTCCTTTTCAAGAGTATCCACTTTAATGAAGAGTTCATTGGCCTTAAAACCAGATAGGGATTGATCCTTCAGTCTCTGCACTTCGAACCTTGACATCTCATGCACAGGAACCTCAGTGACCAGCTTGTCTCCATATTGATTTGCAAAGAGGGTCCTGAGCATGGCATTGGCATCAGTTGTCTGATCTGATAAGGATTGAAATTTGTGCCCCAGACTTGTGACAGCATCCTTGAGAATAGCCAAACCATTGTCCATCCTGGTGCAAGTAGCATTGCAGGTTCGAATGTCCTTGAGAACAGTCTCCAATTGAGGGAATTTAGCATCAAAAGTCCTCTTGATCTCATGCACCTCCTTGGTTGTAGCTGAACACACTTCATTGATTTCTGTCTTTAAGCCTTTACCAAGATAGTGTGCAGCCTTGAGAATGCCTTTATAGTTGTCATTCACTGCTTCAAACACATCAGTAGGGTTGAGAGATTTGGCATTGGACCCTAGTGAAGTGATGTACTCTTCTCTGAGATACTGGAGACCTTCTGAGAGAGGGATTGAATTGGTTCCTTGCAGCCAAGCATCGATATTCCCATCTCTCTCAGTTTCATCTATGATCTTCTCCTTCTGTAGCTCTACATCCTCTTTGTGACATAGGAGAATAGCTTCATAGTCTGGATTGGGCATGTTTGCAGTGAGAAGGTGCTGAGCAATTTTTGTGAACTCAGGGATCTGATCCACAACTAAGCTTTGAAGTGCTTCAACCGTCAATTGTGGTGGAACAGACCCTGATCCTGAAGCACTGTCATGTTGCACAGGCTTCAGCCATTGAGACAAAAAGTTAGAGCTAGAGCTAGGCTTGCTAGGCTCCTCAGTTACAGATGCAACTTCTGCAACCGGATGAAAAGACTCTACTACTGTTGTCTCCACAGAAGTGGGATGGGATGAGTTACAACAGTAGTTGACACAGGCACAGAGTCTCTAGTAAGAACTAGTGAATCCTCTGTGTTTGTGATGGTGTCATTAGGATATGCCCCAGCATGCATTCCCTGACCATCCAAATGTGGTACCTGGGTGGTGAGCAAGGTGTCATGCACCAAGTCACTTGAATTCATTGGCTCATCAAAGGAAAAGAATTCTTGATGATCAATGCCTTGCTCCTCAATTGCTTGAGTTGCAGGCTTCAAAGAAATATGAGTGGTGGATTCTGAAAGAGAAGTGTGTTGTAGACAAGATTTTGGCAACTCCCCCTGAGAAATAGAGGGAGTTTCAGTTATGATGTGCTCTCCACTCAGTGTTGTGCCAGCCTTATCACTCCCTTGTGCTGACTCTTTACAGATAGGTGCATTGGGGAGGATGCTTGATTCTATAGATGCATCCTGTTGAGAGGATACATCTAGTGAGCTGTGTGCCCCTGATTTTACAACTTCAGCCATTTGAGTGACTGAAGAGGTGGTTTTAGACTTCTTCTTCTTCTTTAGGCTTATGATAGGTAACTCAGGTTTCTCACTTTCTAACCCTAGTTCTACAGCCAAGGCTGCTTCAGTTAGGATTTCTAAAGGTTCAGAAGCAGCCTGTTTTCTCTTCTTTTTACTAACATCACCCTTTTGAGAGGATGATGCAGTTGGCTCTTTGCTGGATAGAGTGTTTGGTTGAGGGGGTTGGTTAGCAGGCCTTGGGTTAGCACTTTGTTCTCCTTGCTTAGGCTGTGCTAACTGTGATTTTGAATCAAATATTGGCATGTTGTGGGGGTAAGACCTAAACAAACCCTCCATGTGGGGAGTTATGCTAAGTCTTACATCCACATCATTCCTAGTCTCCAAATTACCAAAAATGAGTTTGGTCATGGACCTAGGATAGCCTATTTTACTCTTATCTCTCTTGGCTGTGGTCTGACCAAGTCTCCCATAGAGTTCCTGTAGGATGAGAAGTCCAACATCTATCTTTCTCCCATGAGCCAAGGCATAGGCAAGCTGCTGCACGGGTGTACTAATCTGATCAAAGCTTGATTTCCGTGCAGTGAATACATGAAGGAGTGTAGCAAATACAAAGCTCCATTCTTTCCTCAAGAACTTCCTATTCAACTTTCCCAGCTTGATAGTATCAGAGTAGTTGATGAAGTCAAAGAATTCTTCCAACTCATCATTGGAGGCCAGAGCATCATACGTCCCTTGCTGCATATCCAAGGCTTGATTCATGTCTGCAGTGGTGATAGTGATATCCTCTCCTTGAATCTTGCAGTGAAAAATATAAGAAGTGATAGCATTCTCAAGAGCGATGACCTCCACAGTAGCAGTCCTCCAGAATTGTTCCAATAGATCTATGTACAGAGTTGGGTTGGCTGAGAGCGCACTCTTGATGTATGATTCAGACAACCACCGAACAAAGCACTTGAAATTGGCATTCGGTGCTTCCACATCACTGGTGATTGCGATGAAATTAGTTTGGGATGGTATGGTGAGTTGAGTGTTTGCCATTTGGGTAGAGAAGAAAAGAGAATTAGGATTGAAGAAGAAATTCGCAGTTAGGGTTTTTCAGAGGTTTCAGGAGTTGAGGTGCTTGAGAAATCGAACGAAATGAATTGAATAGTTGTGAAGTTGTATATATATATATATATGAATGTCTTGAGTTGTCGATAGATGAGTGTTCTGTAGCGACAAGTCATTCGAGAAGTATGAAACAACTATTCGAGAAGTCAAGAAAGGCTTATTCGAAATCTCAGGCAGTTTTTAACTCACAGCTGGCAGTGATTTAACTCAGAAAATAATTCAAAGTTAAGAATATATTTTTATGAGTGAAATGAAGGTTTGAATATAAATCCAAAAAGCGATTAAGTGTCAGCGAAAAATCAGCCTTTTCAAATGATTCGATAACTCAAATGCAGTATTCGAGAACTCTATCATTAGAGAACTAAAATACTCTATTCGAGAACTCAAAGTGTGCTATTCGATTTCTCTAAAAGACACTATTCGAGAACTCAAGAGGGTTCTAGATAGGCCTATTCGAGAACTCAAGCCAAGACATAACAATGAACCATTCGAGAAGTCTGACTTATCGAACTATACTTTTCACTCATAAAATTCAATTTTCACTATCTTTTAAAATTTACCAGAAATATTCACTGAAGAATATTCTACTAAATTAAATAGTGATTTTCTCAAAATTTCACAGGAATTTCAAGCTAAAGATGTATGATTTTCAACATATGCAGCATTGTGGAATATTTATAAATCATAATCCAGCCAATACTTACTTTAAAAATATTGGGCATTTGATAAAGTAAGTATTTACTGCTGCAACAATCTAGTTGATATATTCACTTAGCCAGAATTCGAAGAATTCAGCATTCCAATCTCACTGACCAGCCTAGTGAAGGTGGCTTCATCTAATGGCTTAGTGAATATGTCAGCTAGTTGTTTTTCTGTAGAAACATAATGCAACTCAATGGTTCCATTAGTTGCATGTTCTCTAATGAAATGATATCTGATGTCAATGTGCTTTGTCCTAGAATGATTGACAGGATTGGCAACTATAGAGATTGCACTTGTGTTGTCACACATGATAGGAATTCTTTCCAACACAAGTCCATAATCTCTAAGTTGGTTTCTAATCCAAAGCACTTGAGCACAGCAACTTCCAGCAGCTATGTATTCAGCTTCAGCTGTGGAAGTTGACACAGATTGTTGTTTCTTGCTGTACCAAGAGACTAACCTTTGTCCAAGAAACTGGCAGCTACCTGATGTGCTTTTCCTATCCACTCTGCATCCAGCATAATCAGCATCAGAATAACCAACCAGATTGAACCCTGTGTCCTTAGGATACCATAACCCCAAGTTTGGTGTGCCTTTCAGATATTTGAAGATCCTTTTTATTGCTATCATGTGTGATTCCTTTGGGTTTGATTGAAACCTTGCACATAAGCATGTAGCAAACATGATATCTGGCCTACTAGCAGTGAGGTAGAGTAGAGAACCAACCATGCCTCTGTAGATTGAGATATCTACCTTTTT
This sequence comes from Saposhnikovia divaricata, assembly GCA_036435485.1. Classification (NCBI taxonomy): domain Eukaryota; kingdom Viridiplantae; phylum Streptophyta; class Magnoliopsida; order Apiales; family Apiaceae; genus Saposhnikovia; species Saposhnikovia divaricata. Next base: position 127,983,213 of record CM071595.1, read on the forward strand.
GCCCTTAGCATCATCATCTAACTTGGTGGCAGTGGCCATGGGTGTCTTTGCAGGTGAGCATTCTTCCAAATCAAATTTCTTCAGTAAATCTTTAATGTATTTGGTTTGACTTATAAAAATGCCATCCTTCCTTTGACTAACTTGCAGTCCAAGAAAGAATGTTAATTCTCCCATCATACTCATCTCATATCTGCTTTGCATGAGCTTAGAGAATTTTTCACACAGCTTCTCATTTGTAGAGCCAAATATGATATCATCCACATAGATTTGAACTAGGATAATATCATCATCATGTTTCTTGTAGAACAGTGTCTTGTCCAGTGTGCCTCTAGTGAATTGATTCTCCAGTAGAAATTGTGATAGTGTGTCATACCATGCCCTAGGAGCTTGCTTGAGCCCATACAATGCTTTAAGTAATCTGTAGACAAAGTGGGGAAACTGTGGATCCTCAAAGCCAGGTGGTTGTTGCACATATACTTCTTCTTCCAACTCCCCATTCAGGAATGCACTCTTGACATCCATTTGATAGACCTTGAAATTAGAATGTGCAGCAAATGCCAAGAAAATTCTGATGGCTTCTAGTCTAGCAACAGGGGCAAAGGTCTCATCATAGTCAATACCTTCCTGTTGAGAGTATCCTTTTGCAACCAACCTTGCTTTGTTCCTTATGACTACACCATTTTCATCCATCTTATTCCTTAGAACCCATTTAGTTCCAACAACGGTTCTATCCTTTGGTGCAGGCACTAGTTCCCATACTTTGCTCCTTTCAAATTGATTTAGCTCCTCTTGCATAGCAATTATCCAGTCAGGATCCAACAATGCATCATCAAGTTTCTTAGGCTCAACTTGGGATAGAAAGCAGCCATAGAGACATTCATTTATAGTTGCTCTCCTTGTCCTTACTCCTGCATTTGGATTTCCAATTATCTGATCTGCAGTGTGTGATCTATCCCATTTCCTTGTATGTTCAGATTGATTTCTCATCCTTGATGTTGCTTCATCATTTAGATCATGATCATCTACATTTCCTCCCCCTGTGAAGTTGTCACTCCTCACAGGTGTATCTTGGATGCTTGTTTCTTCATTGTTGGTTGACACAGGTTCTTCATTCACTTGAGTTTGTTGGATTATGAGTTCAGATTCACTTTCAATCTCCTCATCAGAATCATCTAGATTGTCAAACTTCAAGGGATCTTTATCTTCATCATTGGCTTCTTCTAATCCAGGTAGTTTGCTGTCATCAAATGTTACATCTGTGCTCTCCATTACTTTCTTTTGACAAATGACATAAACTTTGTATGCAATTCTTTCCATAGAATAGCCAAGAAAGATTCCTTCAAATGCCTTTGCATCAAAATTTCCAACATATTCTGAATTATCTTTTAGCACAAAGCACTTGCTTCCAAAAGTATGAACATACTTTAGAGTAGGCTTCTTTCCAGTCATCAAGTTGTAAGGTGTCTTTCCAGTGTTTTTGTTGATGAGGGTTCTGTTTTGGATGTAGCATGCAGTGCTCACAGCCTCAGCCCAAAAACATGTAGGCATTCTTGCATCAAGTAGCATTGTTCTAGCAGCCTCTATCAGAGTCCTATTCTTTCTCTCAACAACTCCATTTTGTTGTGGAGTCCTTGGAGCTGAGAATTGTTGAGAAATACCATTTTCTTTGCAGAATGCTCCAAGCATGGCATTTCTGAATTCTGTCCCATTATCACTTCTTAATGCAATCACACTTGCATTTATGGCCTTTGCTTCTTTGTCAACTTTCTTTATGTGCTCAATGATTACTTGTGGAGCCTCATCCTTTGATGCCAGAAATTCTACCCATGTATACCTTGTAAAATCATCAACCATCACTAGAGCATACTTCTTCCTTCCTAGTGACATAATATTGACAGGCCCAAACAAATCCATATGAATCAGTTGCAGGGGCTTGGTTATAGATGTCACTGTTTTTGACTTGTGGCTTGATCTTTTCATTTTTCCCTTTTGACACGCCTCACACACTCCTTCTTGACAGAATTCAAGTGTGGGCATGCCTCTCACTAACTCCCTTTTGACTAGGGAATTAATGGCTTTGAAGTTCAGGTGTGATAGCTTCTTGTGCCACAGCCAACTGTCTTCATTTGATGCTTTTGAGTAGTAGAAGCAACAAATTGTGTCCTTGCTTGCAGAGTCCATATTGGCTACAAACAGGCTTCCCTTCCTTACTCCAGACAGAGCAAAATCACCAGTCTTCTTGTGGGTGATCAAACATTCATCTTTGTCAAAGTTCACTTTGAAGCCTCTGTCAGTGAATTGACCAACACTCAGTAGATTATGCTTGAGCCCCTTGACCAGTGCTACATTCTCAATGATGACATTTCCAATTACCAGCTTGCCATATCCCAGTGTGTTGCCAATGCTGTCATCTCCAAAAGCAACCATTGGGCCAGCCTTTTCCTCATACTGTGATAGCAGGGCCATATCACCAGTCATATGATTTGAGCATCCACTGTCCAAAATCCACATGACCTTCTTTTTACTTTCTTTGCCCTGCAAACACAAAAGTATTACTTCTCCTTTGGTACCCAAACGAGTTTGGGTCCATGTGACTTAGTGACAGTTTTATCAAAATCAGCATGCTTATCAGTTTTCTTGATGTTGGTCTTCTTGTCACTGTTGGGAGTCTTAGAATCAGGGTTCTTAGACTTAGGTGACAGAGGTACCTTCCTAACTTTAGGAGGACTTGAAGACTTTGTCCTTGTGTAGTGTGTGTGAACATTATGATTGATGCAGCCCTCCATGAATTGTCTTCTCAAATTAAAACAACTAGTCATCACATTCATGTTACATGGCATACAATCAAGTTTATCACAGAAAGGAGAGTCTCTATGTCTTAAAGGCACAGAGCAATCATAGAATGGTTTAGCAACACTACCAGATGGTTTCTTGCAAGCATGAGTCAAATGATTAGAGCTAAAACAGTTTTGACAAACTTTCCTAGGGGCATTTGGCACATAAGCATAGTTGTTATCTTTGTTAATCCCTAATTTGCCATTCCTGTTTGGTCTCTTATTAGTCACTTTCTTCTTAGTCTCATACTTTCCAGCTGAAACAAAATTTACGGATTTCTCAAGTCTAGGTCTACCTCCTACTGGCTCCTTGGCTTTGGTTTTGACATTCTTACTCTCAGAGGATGCTTGTTGTTCATTCGATTGTGCCTCATCTTCATCCTCCAACATTTGCTTGATGAGTAAGGCATCCTCATCAATCTCAAGTGTTGGTGTTTTAAATATTGGATTCTCAGTCTTTTTCAAAACCTGAGGCACCTCCTCTTGAACAACAATGTCATCTTCAATGACTGCATAGCCTTTCCTCTGTTTAAGAGTGTCATAATCAAGTCCAATGGCAGCCTTAGGTCTAGCTAGATTTTTCTCATGATAAGACTGCAATAGACTAGAGGAATTCTTAAATGTCTTCAACTTAAATTCATTTTCAGCTAATTCATCCCTAAGAGCTTTCTCAACTTGACTAGCACATAGAACTTTATTCTTTAGATACTCAATCTCTTGTTTAAGATTTTCTATTTGCACAGTAGTTAGCTCTAGTTCCTCATTTCTCTTGTTTAACAATTCATTCCTAGTAGACAGTTTAGCAATTTCTTCATTAGCAGCAGTCATACTAGTATGAATGTTAAACATCTCAACGGATAGTTGTTCAACCAAAGATTTATATTCAGAAACAGACATGTCTATGGTAGTGAGAGATGGTACCTGTGAGTCTGATGCAGATGGTTCTTCCTTGGAATTGGCCATCAAGGCCTAGTTGCAGAATTCTTGTTCTTCCCCATCACTGTCAGAATCATCCCAACACTTCCCTTCAGCTATGTAAGCCTTACCTGGTGTCTGCTTCTTTAGAAGGGCCTCATACTTAGCTTCAAGCTCGAGAAACTCCTTATCCTTCTTTTTAGGCTTCTTGCATTCACTGGCAAAATGCCCTAGGTCATTGCATCTATAACATCTTACAGATGACCTATCCACATAGCTGGTTTTGAATCTGTTCTTGTTTGTTTTCATAGGTGCCTTGCCCTTGTTGAATGAATGATTTTGGGGTCTAGGCTTGAAGGGCTGATTCCTCTTGAATCTGATGTTTGGAAATTTTCTAGCCATAAAAGCATATGATGTATTTTCCATGCCATCCAGCTCTTCAAGAGTGTAGAACTCATCTTCTTCCTTGTCATCAGCAGGTTCAGTCACTACTTCCTCAGTTTCTTCATCATCTACTATCTCTTCTATTCTCAGCTGACTTGCAGATGCTTCCAGGTCTTGAATGGATTTGTTGACAATCAAGGCACAGGATGTGTTTATCATTCTGCCTTGGTTAGCTTGGATAGCCCTCTTTTGAAGCAACTCAAGCTCGTGTGTCTTTAAAACCCCATAGAGCACATCATACGTGACTTTGTTCAAATCTCTTTCTCTTAGGGATATGACCCTTTGCTCTAGATGGTTTGGTGACGATAGTAGAAACTTCATATTTAATTCCTTAGTGCTGTAAACCTTCCCATTCATTTGGAGCTCAGTCACCAGCTTGTGAAATCTTTCAAACATATCAGTGATACTTTCCTTGGGCTGTGCCATGAACGCCTCATACTGTGTGACCAGTATCTGTTTCTTATTTTCTCTTACCTCCTCTGTCCCTTCACATAACACCTCGATGTGATTCCACATGTCCTTGGCTGATCTGCATGATGCTACGTTGGCAAACATCGACATATCCAAGGAGTCTATGATTAACAACATGAGGTGGCTGTCTAGGGCAATCTTTTCCTTCTCTGAGTCCGTCCATTTGGATGGCTCTTTTGGAACGTATGATCTAGGAATGACTACTGCGCCCACTGTGGATTCAGCAACTTCTTGTTGTGGTATGAATGGACCATTCTTGAGAATGTCAGGGTAGAGAGGATTGGCAGCTTTGATGAACAACAGCATTTTTATTTTCCAGAGGTTGTAATTCTCTTTGTCGAACTTAGGGACCTTTACCGTACCTGTAGTCTTTGGTGTATTCGAACTCATGATCGTTTTCTGTTTAGATTAAACAGCCTGCTCTGATACCACTTGTTGAGTATTGAATACAGTAAAAGAATACAGAGGGGGGGGGTGAATGGATTCTTGAATTTTTCTTCGGTCTTGAATCTTTGCAGCAAGATAAGTGATGAGTGTGTGAGATATGAAGATGCGGATAATTAAACACAAACACAACACAATATCACTTTAATCTAATATTTTATTAGATAAAGATTTTTGCTACAATCTGTGAATACAAATGATAGTATTCTCAGCTTCGTTTTTCTCAGAGAGATATTTTCTGGATATTTTTGAGAAACTTCAAAACCTTAACAGCTAAGGAAGTGAGGCTGTATCCTTATAGACATGGATACACCCACTTGCTACAAATGAGGTAGGTAAAACAAAAGCACTTTCCAGTCTGTCTATCTCATTTTAGTAAGAGTCCAAACGGCTACAGATTTGACTTTGAAAAGCCTGTTTAGATCCACTTCTTCAGCTCCTTGTCCCTTGTCTTATCTCTCCAAGCTTCTTTGTAGGCTTTCCAGCATGCTTTATAGGACAGAGTCAAATAAAGTATCCTGGCTTGTTGCAGGTTTCTGACTTGTACAATTCTTCAGTATTTTGTCCTCAAGAATGTATTCGAGAAGTGACTAAGTGAGTGATTCGAGAACTGGAGTTGACTTGATCGATAACTCTGAGTTCTCGAATGGTGTTATCTTGACATATCGAATCACTTCTCGAATAGCTCTTTTCTCTGGGACTCCTTGAGATATCGAATAGAGCATTTTGACATATCGAATCCCTGAGATATCGAATAGAGCATTTTGACATATCGAATCCCTGAGATATCGAATAGCATATTGAGAGATATCGAATAGTGTCTTCTGAGATATCGAACTCCAGACTTCTCGAATGCTAGACTTCTCGAATAGACAAATGTACTTCTCGAATTGGTACTTAGGCAAATTCTTCATTTCTTCAATTCTTCAAATCCCAACTGTGATTATTTGACAGTCTTCATTTCCTTGCTTGAGGCATGAACCTTAGAACTTCTTTCAAGCTTTATTCTTGACTTAGTAGGTACAGTTACACAGATAGAATTTGATGCCTATTACATAGTACAAACAAGTAGAAACTCTACAACTAGAGGTTCCCTCAGTTAAGAGGTCATGTAGGTAATGCATAGCATTACACACACTTAGGCTTGTTATTAGATGTATTCAGGCATGCCTCTGTGACTAACAAGTTTTATTGAAAGTAAAATAGGTGTTTGTAATACATATAATTAAGAATTTTATTGTAAGCAAAATAGGAGTTCTAATTTATAAATAAGAAGCGTTTGAATTTATATAAAACTAGCTTAAAACCCGTGCGATGCACATATTTTTTTAATATTATATGAATTTTTTTCATTAATTTAAATTAATTTTTTTAAATCATGAATTTTGGAGGCTTAAATTTTTATATGAGATGATTTGATAATAATTATATAAATGTTATCTGTGATATTTCTAGAAAAGGAGGATTTTAGTTAGAAAATATAGAAAAGATTATAGGTTTTAGTTGAAAAAGGTAATCGGTTAATTGTTACTAGTAATTATAAAATTATTATTTTATTTTAATAAATAGAATGTCCGTGATATGATTGCAAAAAGAGAGGATTTAGTTAGAGAAAATTAAAAAGGTAACATGTTCTAGGTGAAAAAAATAATTGATTAGTTTATAGTAATTATAATCTAATTACGTTATTTTATTAAAGACAATTGCTCGTAATGTTTTTAGAAAAGGTGAAATTAATATTGTCTGTGATATTTCTATTAAAACAGGGATTTTAATTAAAAAATATATATAGAAAAGATGATACATTTTAGTTGAAAAAGATAATTGATTAATTATTAATATTATAATATTATTAATTTATTGTATTAAATAAAACCGCCTGTGATATCATTAGAAAGAGAGAGATTTTAGTTAGAGAAAATATAAAGGTAACGTGAAAATTAAAAAGGTGACATGATTTATGTGAAAAAGGTAATTGATTATTTATAATAATTATAATTTAATTATGTTATTTTACTAAATAAAATTGCTCATTTAGTTAGATAAAATGTAAAAGATATTGTATTTTACCTGAAAAAAAAATTATTTAGTTTTTGAAAAATTGAAAAGGTAATATGTTTAATTTGAAAAAGGAAATTGATTAACAAAGGAGAAATTTTAGTTAGATAAAATATAAAAATATTGTATTTTACCCTAAAAAGGAAATTATTTAGTTATTGAAAAATAGAAAAGATAATATATTTAACCTGAAAAAGGAAATTGATTAGTTAGTAGGATGGATTTTATCTGTAATTGAGTAAGGGTAAATAAGTAAAATCAATAGGTACCGTACCGACCGACCAAACTTTTAATGTTTCGGTTTTTATATAATAATATAGATAGATACATATAATTAAAAAATTAATTGGAGGTAGAAAAGATATTTGAATATAAAGAATACATATAATAAAATGTTTTATTGGAAGTAGAATACGAGCACGGTGGAGAGGTCTTATACGATTTTTTAAAACTTTATATCTTTTTTCCTATAATTCTTTTATTTTAACCTTTTTATCCAAGTTAATTATATTTTCATTAGAAAATATGTTCATAAATTCGATATTATTCCCGTAATAAAGAGTCTTCGCATTTAAAAAATTTGATGTATTAACATAATAGATAAACAATTCCATGTGGAAGCTGAAAACTAATTCAGGAATATTTTAATCTATAGAATATATAAGATATATTTTTATATTTTAAAACTCCATAAATATTCGAAATTTTAAAGAATGTAAAAATTAGAATTTACTCTCTTTTAGGATTTTAATTTTTAAGAAAAAAAGTTATTTCATAAGATAAGTGTCATCAATAATGTGTAATGAAGTTAGAATTTCGGTTCCAAATAAGAACGGCTCGAAACATGTTTTAATTGGAAGACGACTCACTAAGAAAAGATTGTATTAGCTATTAGAATTTGATATTAATGTCATAATTTTTTTTTATTTTTAGAATTCGATTTTTATGGATAAAAATTATTATATAAATTTTATAATATATGTTACAGTTGGAATTTCGGTTTTAATGAGAGAGTGGCTCAATCGAAATAATTGTGTTTAGGGTGAAAAACCAAAATGCCCACATTTTAATTCCAGCTGCCCAAAATACCCACGAATGAAACTGTCCGCCCTTTTTGCCCACGGTGTACGCATGTGTATCATGCGTACACTGAGATACGCATTCAGGGAATGCGCATCTGGGGTCACGCATTCCCCAGATGCGCAATGACGTCAGCATGCGTCATTTCTTCGTTAACAGCTCTGGAGCTCCGACGACCAAAAAATCGCCTGGAAATCGCCTTCCCCCGTCCATTCGATTCAGGCCACCTCCACAAAAACCAAGCACATCAAAATGATGTCCAGACATTGTTCTACATATTTCCATATTCAGTTGATGAGTTCTGGCACCGCAGGGGCGTGTACGAACCATCTGAAAACTCAATCGGAAAAAGCACTCGATTTTGGGGCTTTCGTTTACGGCGAATCAAATGGAAAATGTGTTAGGTCCGATAAGATTGTAGAAGGGGGGGTTGAATGCAATCTTTACCTTTTTATCGAAATTTGTCCGTTAGATAATATTTTAGCAAAGACAAATTTGTGCGGAATTATTTAACACAATTTTTCAAGTTGAATATAACTGTATATTAACTTGATGTGGTGTTACAAAATCAGTATAACAACTTATCAAGATGTTAATAACTAATTAGAAAATTCGACATGAACTTTTCTAATTTAGTTAATAATAATCAAGATAAGAACTAGGAAACTTAATTCGCTAGTAGTACAAGAATCACAAATAGACAAGTTCTAGCGGATAGAATATTACAAAGATGAAGAACTTGAATTTCTGGGAATTGTTTAAGCTTTGGTGTTCTTGAGAGAAAATTCTGTTCTGCTGGATATTATGTTTTCTGCTCTGTTTTTCAGTTATGACTTAATCTGCTGTGTTCTGTTCTTTTGTATAAGTAATAAGTCTTGCTAGCTTTCTGTAGGGTATTTAACTGCTCCAGCATGACTTAAACTGCTTCCAAGACTTAATTTTTCTTCATTAAGACTTACACAAACCTCCATTAAGACATAAACCTGGTCGGTATGACTTAATAAAAGTTCGGTATGACTTAAAACAGCTGGCAGGTGGTCGGTATGACTTAATCAGGATATTTGTTTCGGTAAGACATAATCTTCATAGCTCGGTAAGACATAATCTTCAATTCTATCGGTATGACATAATTTAGGTCATACCGAATTTAGCTTCACCATGACATAATCCAACCTTCTTTCTTTAAGTCATATTGATCCATTTAATTAATTAATGATTAACCAATTCATATTTAATTGATACAATAATGAATTTAATAAATTAATTAATTCTTCTAGAATTAATTCATTTAATTAAATCAACTAAATGATTTATATCAATTATAAATGAATTTAATTAAATCAATAAATAATTAATTTAATTCTTACAAACCACTGAAGGTAGTAAAGAATTACCACTGACTTGTGTTGACGTTCGATGTACTGTCTGGTTCATGAACGACTAACTTCAATGATGCTTCTTCACTTTTGACTTTTGGTTGTGGTTTGTTTCTTCTCTCAATTCTCTTGTACTGTTACTGACATTCAAACTATCATTCGAAAAATCTCTGTCACTGTTCAAATGAATCCATTCGCTTCAATGCTATACTGGGGCTTGATCAGATAACTGAATCGTCTTCCAGTGTACGACATCAAAACTATAGATTGACTTTTCTTCTTTCTTCTGACAGATAATACTTCTTGAGATTCCTGTGACAGTTCATATGTATATTTACTTATTACAATTTGGTTTAAGTTGATTAGGATCCTCTAACTACAAATAGGCTGAGTCATATGCCTTTCAATCACCCCCTATTTGTTTGTTAGACAATAAAAAGCAAATTCCTAGAGGATACCTCAACTAATCCAACTTAACCAAATGAAAGATAAAACTTTAAATACTAAGTAAATATAAAAAAATTCTGGTTTATATTTAACATTTACCAGATTCAAACATGAAAGATAAATACAAGATAGATGATCCTCTAGACTGATCATATGATACAAATTCCTATCAAGATTTATCTAAGCTCTAAAGATATAACATGTAGAGCAATTCTTTTTCTTCAGTTGTCTTCCCTTCTGAATTCTCCTTCTTCTGGCTCATCTGTGACTTGAAGTTTCATGTGTAAATCAGAATCAACAAGACGCTCTCTTCTTGATGACAATCCTTGAGGTAAGACTAAAGGAATTCCAAGCTTCTTTCTAAATTCACCTTGAAATTTCTTGTAATCTTTTATATTCGTTTGTGCATAGGATCGAATGTGATCTGCAGCTATTACCTTTTCTTCAGTCAAGAATCCATGATTTCTGAGAGCATATTCAACATATACCAAGTGTTTTGCATGATGTTCATATAACTCATCTGTCTGAAGATTGATTGAATGAAGTACCTCACCCTTAAGAAATTTTACTTGTGGAGGATCCTTAATCACTTCTGGTCCAGCTCTTTCAGCAAATTCTTTGAACTTCTCATGTAACAACACACCTAGCTCAGAAGATGTTCTCACCTTAGGCCTAAGTACCCAAATCTCTGTCAGCGATCTGTCATAAAAGAACTGAATAGATACTCTGAAAGTTCCAACTTTATGACAATCCACAAATATTACCAGCTCATCAGATTTGGGTTCAAATGCAGTAGTTATCCTGATGACTTCTACCTTTAAGGCCCTTATATACATATCATGAATTGGATTTGCCAGTTTGAATTCCTCGAGAATTTCTCCAAGACGACGATCTTCATAATCAGAACTTTGAGGTGAATCAATTGCTTTTTGAGCACGTTCCCATTTATCACCGCTCTTTAGTCTGATATATGTCTTTCTCTTCTCAACATTTATAGCATGTAATCGTTGTAATGCTTGCTGTTCAGCTTTCTGAAGTTCTTCATTTCGTGCAATTTGCTCTAATGACTTTTGAAGCTTTTCTTCTCTCATCAGCAAATTAGCTTCCCTCTGAGCAAATAATTCTTCAGATTCTTTCTCTGCTTGTTGAGCTTCAGATTCAGATATCACTGGTTCTTCTTCTTCCCAGTGACTTAAATCTGGTTCAGGTAATTTCTCACCTTCATCAGAAAAATCAAAGTCATCAAAAACATCAAGATTACCTGGTTCATCCATGACTTGATCATCTGCAACAACTTTCTTCTTCCCCTTATTCCTCCTGTCTTCAATGTCTGTATCCGATTTATCAGATTTACCTCCTTTCTCTCCTTGTCCTTTCTCACCACCTTGTGATTTCTGTGCCTGTTGTGATTTCTCCCCTTTAGTTGAGGAATCCTCTACAGTTTTATCAGTTGCACCAGCTTCAGGATCTTGTTCATCATCATCACCACCTGTTCTTGCAAAGAATTCTTTTTCTTCAGTAGTTGGTGTGCGATTTTGACTGATTAGATGAAATAAATGCCTTAATCCTTTAGCTTGATGTGCATTTTGCTTCTCAATTTGATCTAGTCGAAAATCATTAGAACGCTGATTTTCATGCACTTCTTCCTGTAGATTGTCAACCTTGTTGGAGATTTCAGCAATAATTTTGTCTTGTGCCACAATGACCTCACCAGAATCATCAAGAGCTTTTTCATGAGAAAGTTCGAGAGTTTTGATTTTATTAGTGAAGAATGTCTTCAAGTTGTTGATGTCACCCTTTATCGAAGTAAGCTGATTATCAACAGAGGTGGATGGAGAAGACTGTTTATCCACTTGTGCTCGAAGTAATCTAGGTTCAACTTTACTTGCTTCCAGTTCCCTTTCCAGATCTTGTATTTTTTGTAACAATGAGAGAGTGTATGTGTCTGTGTGTGCACTCACCTGAGTTTCACTCTGAATTTCACTCACCTGATGTGCATGTGTATCACTCAATTTTGTGGTAATCCTCACATCACTCCTCTCAATTTCCTTAGCTTTTCCAAAAGCGGTACCTGCAGTTAAAATCACCCTAGCCTCCTCTGGGAAGGTCAGTGGTGGTGCAATGGGAGTTCGCAAATCCCTGTCCTCAATCAGTTCCACTTGTACATTTGGATTTGTAATCTGAATTGCTTCAGTAGTAGATTGATCAAGTTGCCTTCCACTTTCTTCAGTCGAAACTGTGAGTGGAAACTCCCTTGAGGGATCTAGGAATGTTTCTCCTAGGAGGGGAGATGATGGTTCCATTAAAGTTGGCAAGGAACCAAGATTTCCCTCAGAAGTCTGTGAAGACTCTTCTACCGTAACTATGGTAGGCACTGTTTCAGACTCAATGTGCTCTCCTGTCAATGTGTCCCTATTTGCATCATAATCTATTTGTTCTCCCATTGTTAGTAATAACAAAGGGGTTGTGCCTGACACATTACAGGATGCCATGGCCCTATGGCGAATTTCAATAGTATCATCCTGTTGAGAGGATGATCCTAGTAACTGTTGCATGGCCATATCAACGTCCATATCTTGTTGGGAAGATACGGATGGGCTTACAGTTGCCTCTGAATCAGTTCTACTTTTCTTTTGTAGAGGCAGAGCTGTGGGTTCACTCATTATATTTCTTCTTTTCTTTGCTCTTTGAAAGGGAATTTTCTTTCTGGAGTGAAAGGTTTTAAGTGATGTAGATTCAGTGTTTGGCTCTATGACCGGGGTTAGAGATTGCGGTCTTACAATCCCTTGGTCAGCCCTATCAACCACTTGGGTTCCAAAAATAGATTGAGAAGTAGAAATAGTTTGAGGAACAAAAGACAATACCTGGTCAGCTGATTCTGCGATAGTCTCTGATAAGATTGGTTGATTTAATTCAGGTTCAGGGACAGATGCAGTTTCTTCCACTGGATGTTCAATAACAAGTGCAGGTGGCTGAGGAACAATTTGTTGAGCAGGTTCAACTTGTTGATTGCCTTGATCTTCATGTTCAACAAGTATGTTATCCACTGGTGGTTCAGGGTTTTGTTCAGGTTGTTCAGGTTCTGGTACAGGTTCAATGACAGGTAGTTGTATATAGTTCGACATGTATTGGGTGACAACTACAGGTATGTTTGTGAATTTAGGCTTGTTGCTGTACTCAGTGAACAATCTGGTAGTAGGTTTACCTGACGCCAGTGATTCTCCATTCAGGAATTGGGCTTGGTTTTCTAGTTCCACTAGATGATTAAAAATCAATGACAGAAATCTTGGATAATAGCATGATACTTTTTCTCCATGATCAAAATTCCTCTTTGCATTAATGATTCTGCTAACCATCGGAACACACAGTAGTCTACCAATATTAATTCTTCGGTTGTGTGCAACTGCATATCCAATATGCTGCATGAAGGATGGTAATACCCCGAAGTTCCCTTTAGTAGAATTGGCAAAGACTTTAGCTAAGGTATCAAAAAGATAATCCCATTCCTGAACGAAGTTCTTTTTATTCCAGACAGTTTGATCAGGACTGTCTTGATAGAATATACCATTCAAAAAGTTTATCAATTCTTGATCTGATGGTAACTCTTCGAAATTGTCAGTTGGAAAATTTAAGACCGTATTTATTGTATTTTCATTCACTGTGTACCGATTGTCTCCTACAGAGAAGACAAATGATCTGTTATCATTAGAAATGACAGCAGTAGTACACATGATTCGCAAGGGTTCAATTTTCAATGGAGCATCTAAGCTCAAAGCAGTGCGAACCAGTGAATTTTCATTTAAAAATCGAATCCACGGTCGAAAACGTTCAACTGAACATTTTTCTGGATCAAAATAACCGATTAAATTATGTTTAATAATTTCAAATCGATCAGCCATTTTAATCAAGATTTAATTTCTTTGAAAATTTCAGATTTTACAAAATTATGATTTAAAAATTAATTTTTCGAATTAATAAATAATTAAAAATTCGAAATAATTAAAATTTCTCCAAAAATTCTGAAAATTTCACACAATGATCCTTGTATACACACAAACACAAGTATATTTTTAGTTTTGCAAGAATCGAAACCAGTTTTTCAGAAAATCAGATCGTAAAAAACGATTTTTCGAAAACAAAAACCTTCAAAATCCGAACCAAATCACGTTTTTAAGCAATCAAACCGACGAGAATTGAACAAGGAATCGATGATTGTGCTTGGTTAGTGATTTCAGTCAAGAATCAAGACAAAATTTGGGCATGAATTCTGTGTATACGCGTGTGTATATGTATGTATCACAATAGTTCTCTAAGACTTAACTTGAGAGAAAGACTTAAACTAAAATGACTAAAAACTACTAACAACTATATATATACTATCTGATTAAGACTTAAAATTAAAAATAAGACTTAAACTTTACATGTCTTAAAACGCTGAATAAGACTTAAGTTAAACTCGCTAAGACCTAAATTGAATAAGACTTAAATTAAACTCACTAAGACCTAAATTGAATAAGACTTAAATTAAAAAAAAAATCGCTAAGACTTAAGTTAAAAAACCGACCAATAAGACTTAACCTAATTAAGTCATACCGAATTTTTATACTAATAAGACCTAAACTAATTAAGACTTAAGCTTAATATCCTAATAAGATTTAGAATTATATATAAACAAGACTTAACTAAAAATTCGAATAAGACCAAAAATTAAAAACAGAATTATTATAATAAGACTTAACATAATTAAGACTTATTAAATATAATAGACTTATTAATAAGACCTATTATTATTCTGATTTAATTTAAGACATATACTTATTAAAATAAATTAAAATATATACAAATAATTCAAATAAACACACAAAAATATACAATTAACTTATAAAAATAATAAAAATATTATAGAAAATTAAACAAATAATAAAAATAATTATAAATATCATATGCTATCCTATTAACGAAAACAAAGCAATATTAACAGGACAAACACTACAAAACATATGATAAATTAATTATTAAAATAGAAATAAATATCTACAAATATTCTAAAAATACAGAAATATGAAGTATTAAATAATATGAATATAGAGAGTGAAAAATAAATAAACAAGCAAGAAAATCAGTTGGTAAAATAATTATACAAGTGATTTCAAACAACAAATATTCACAGAATAATCACTTTCAAAATTATTAAAGATCAAATTTCAGATATTAACAGTATTAATTACTAGGACTGTTTAACATACCCAATTCACTAACAATTTTAGTGAATGAGGATTCATTAAGCGACTTAGTAAAAATATCTGCAGTTTGATCTCCAGAGCCTACAAATAGTAGTTGCACTGTACCATTCATTACATGCTCTCTTATAAAATGATACCTTATGTCAATGTGCTTTGTCCTTGAGTGCTGCACAGGATTGCTGGCGATTGCTATGGCACTTGTATTATCACATAAAATAGGGATATTTTCCAATACAATGCCATAGTCCATTAATTGATTCCTAATCCATAAGATCTGAGCACAACAGCTTCCAGCAGCTATATATTCAGCTTCGGCTGTAGAGTTGGAAACTGTTTGCTGTTTCTTGCTGAACCAGGATACCAATCTTCCACCTAGGTATTGACAACTCCCAGATGTACTTTTCCTGTCTACAACACTTCCTGCATAGTCAGAATCTGTATATCCAATTAAAGTAAAACCAGATTCATTAGGGCACCAGATGCCTAAATTAGGCGTACCATTTAGATATCTTAAGATTCTTTTGACATCAGTGAGATGGATTTCTTTAGGTTTCGCTTGGAACCTTGCACACAAGCATGTGGCAAACATTATATCTGGTCTACTAGCAGTTAGGTAAAGCAATGAGCCAATCATACCTCTATAGCCTGTGATATCTACCTTGGCAGAACTTTCACATAAACCAATTTTGACAGCTATAGTTGATGGTGTCTTTGCTGATGAGCACTCCTCCATGTGATATTTCTTGAGGAGCTCCTTGATGTACTTGGATTGACAAATAAATATTCCATCTTGTCTCTGACTTATTTGTAATCCAAGAAAGAATTTCAGTTCTCCCATCATGCTCATTTCAAACCTACCCTGCATTAACTTAGAAAACTTCTTGCATAGAAGCTCATTAGTAGACCCAAATATAATATCGTCCACATAGACTTGGACTAGTATTATATCATTCTTATGTCTTTTAGTGAAGAGCGTTTTGTCTATGACACCTCTAATAAAACCATTTTCTAATAGAAATTCAGAGAGAGTGTCATACCATTTTCTTGGGGCTTGCTTAAGACCATAGATAGCTTTGTAAAGAAAGTAGACATAGTCCAGATGATCTTGATCTTCAAAACCAGGGGGCTGTTCTACATACACTTCTTCATCTAGCTTACCATTCAGAAAGGCACTCTTGACATCCATTTGATAAACTTTGAATCTTGAATAGGATGCAAATGCCAAGAATATTCTGATGGCCTCAAGTCTTGCCACTGGAGCATAGGTCTCGTCATAATCAATGCCTTCAGCTTGAGAATAACCTTTAGCTACCAGTCTTGCTTTGTTTCTTATCACAGTGCCATCTTCATCTAGTTTGTTTCTGAATACCCATCTTGTGTCCACCACTTTTCTATCTTTAGGTCTGGGTACCAGCTTCCATACTTCTAGTTGCTTAAATTGATTGAGTTCATCTTGCATAGCAATCACCCAATCAGGATCAGATAGAGCTTCTTCTACTTTCTTAGGTTCCATGACAGACAGGAACCCAGAATAGTTACATTGATTCTGATAAGCTCTTCTTGTTTTCACACCAACATCTGGATCACCAAGAATCAGCTCAAAAGGATGAGCTCTATTCCAAACAGTTTGTCTGGGAAGAATTGATCTTGATGATTCGCCTTGATCTTCAGTATGATGTTGAGTATGACTTGTTGACCCTTCATTATCTTCCCCTGAGTTGTTGCCAGTTTGACTTATTGATGGTTCAAGAGTATCAGTGGTGTCTTGAAAATTATCATTGTTTTCACCAGCATCACCTTGATCATTACCACCAACATTTGGATTATTATTATTATCAGCAACAACGTCAGGTTGATTGTCATCATCTGAATCTGAGTCTGACATGTCATCAAACTTAAGCTTTTCAGATGGATCTTCATTTTGGATACTTGGGAGTTTTGTGTCATCAAATATAACATTGACACTTTCCATAGTTTTCTGTTGATCAATAAGATACACCTTGTAGGCTCTTCTAGTATAACCAATAAATATTGCTTCATGTGCTTTTTCTTCAAATTTACCACCTTGATCATCTCCTTCTTTCAGCACAAAGCATTTTGTCCCAAATACATGGAAGTACTTGAGAGTTGGTTTCTTGTCATGTAGAGCTTCATATGGTGTCTTCATTAAGTCTTTATTGATAAGTGTTCGATTCTGGGTATAGCATGCAGTGTTGACAGCTTCAGCCCAAAAGCTCAATGGAAGCCTTGATTCACTTAGCATAGTACGTGCAGCTTCAATCAAGGTTCTATTCTTTCTTTCAACTACCCCATTTTGCTGAGGAGTTCTGGGAGCCGAGTACTGTCTAGTTATACCCTTTTCAGTGCAAAAGTCATTCAGAACTGCATTCTTGAATTCAGTTCCGTTGTCTGACCTTATAGCTCTTACTGGACGATTAGAGTCCAGCTCAATTAACTTAATGTGATCAACTACCAGTTGTGGAGTTTCATCTTTTGAGTTCAGAAATAATACCCATGTGAACTTTGAGAAATCATCAACAATCACTAGAGCATATCTTTTTCTTGACATGGACATCACACTAACTGGACCAAACAAATCCATATGGAGTAGTTGTAATGGTTCAGTTATTGATGATGTGTTAGTGCTCCTGTGAGTTGCCCTTTTTAACTTTCCTTTTTGACAAGCATCACATAGACCTTCCTGAGTAAATTCAATCGAAGGTAAACCTCTCACCAATTCTCTTTTAACTAGAGAATTCATTGTTTTGAAGTTTAGGTGAGAAATTTTCTTGTGCCATAACCAACTTTCATCAGTGAATGCCTTTGAATAAAAACATCTAATTTCTTCTGTGCTTCCAGAGTTCATATTGGCTATGTACAAGTTTCCTTTTCTTACTCCAGTCAACTGCGTCCTTTCATTTCTTTTGTGTGATATTAGACAATTCTTCTTGTTGAAATGAACTTCATAACCTTTGTCACAGAATTGACTAATACTGAGCAAATTGTGCTCAAGGCCGTTCACAAAAGAGACATCTTCAACGATAATATTTCCAGCTTCTAATCTGCCATATCCATCAGTTTTACCTTTGCTGTTTTCTCCAAAGGTAACGACTGGGCCGGCCTTCTCCACCACATTTGTCAGCAGGGCTTTATCTCCGGTCATATGCCTTGAACATCCACTGTCCAGAATCCACATGACTCGTTCAACCTGTTTCAAACCTTGCAAAGACAAATTGGTTAGACTTTCTTCGGAACCCAAATTTGATTGGGTCCGGAGTACTTAAAGAATTAGCCTTTATCAGGCAAAGCAACACTTTTTATTTTAACAACATTTTCTTCAGGTACTGGACATTTAACCCTGTAAACAGCTTTAACTTGATTTGGTTTCAGCTTGGGTAACCATGTCTTCACCATATCCTTAGAAGGACTTAGAGTCCTAGTCTTAGAATCAGGTGGTGTTACAGTCCTGGATCTAACATAATTATTTCTGCTCATATGCTGTGTAGGAGCATTCTTATCAACACATGCATGATTACCGTTAAAGTAAGCAGACATTATATTAAAAGCACAAGACATGCAATTAACAGCATTACATTTCTTATGAGCAGTATCAATAACAGGAATAGCATGCATGGTAGATATGTTGTTGTATTTATTCATGTTGTTACTTCTACTACTAGTTTTCAAGGAACTAGTAGACTCACCAACTCTTGCTGTTTTCTTAAATACAGACTTTCTATCTTCATCATTTTTAACAACTTGATTATTTTCTAAGACTATGCCATTAGCTTCATCCTCAATGCGCATCTCTTCCTTAATGATTAAAGATGTTGTATCCAAAGGTTCTGCTATGGATGTCTTAAAGAGTGGGTTACTAACACCCTTAAGCACTATTGGTATACCCCTTTCTACAGCACTGACACGATTAGGGGTAATAATGCTTGTTCGTCCAATAGCTTCATTATAATCAAACCCAATTCCTACGGTTTGATTAATAGCTTGTTGGTTAAACAACTCTTTAGCCACTTTACATGAATTAGAAGTAGCACTAACCTTTATTTCTAGTTCAGCTATTGTCTCACGTTGTTGAACCACTATCAACGCTAGAGACCTCTCAAGTTCTTTTAGAATTCTTATTTCTGATTTTTGTTTATCATGGCAATTTTGTACATCGTATAATTCTGATAATTGATTTCTAAGATCTGTATTTAACAAATTGATCCTTTCAATCTCTCTATTAGCATAACCTAGTGAATCACTAAGTTGATAAATATATTGACTTTCATAACATGATACCTCAGATGAAGTACCACTGGAGTTATCAGATTTTGCCATCAGGGCAAGATTGCCATACTCTTCTTCTTCAGAGTCTGTATCATCCCAGCTCTTTCCAGCAGCCACATAGGCTTTACCTGTCTTCTTCTTCTCAGATCCAAAGTCTTTTCTTTGGTTTTGTTTTGGCTTCTGACATTCAGTAGCGAAATGTCCAAGTTCATTACAGTTGTAGCATCTAATTTTACTTCTTTCAACTGTTCCAGTTTTGTAACCTCCTCTGTTACTTGAGGATGAAGAACCTCCTCTCTGGAACCTGTTATAGTTAGATTTGTACCTGAACTTGGGATTCTTCCTAAATCTGAAGTTACTGAATTTCCTTACCAACAAAGCCATGGACTCATCTTCCAACTGATCTAACTCTTCTAACGAATAGAAGTCTCCTTCATCTGGACTAGCATTCGTTTGACCAACTTCAACTTCAAGCTTGCCACTGTCAACACTATAAGATTAAATAACCTTATCTTCCACTTCCTGTTTGTTCTCAACAATAAGAGCTGTAGAAGTATTATCAACTCTTCCTTTTCCATAAATCTCCTTTTGTTGAGATTGTTCCAGTTCATAGGTTTTTAAAACGCCAAAGAGTCTTTCTACAGTAATTTCACTTAGATTCCTCGACTCTCTGATAGCTGTAATCCTATGTTCTAGATGAACAGGCATTGACAGTAGAAATTTTCTGTTGATCTCTTTCTGAGTGTAGTACTTTCCATGCATCTGTAAATTGTTGACAAGTTTGTTATATCTTTCAAACACATCTTGAATACTTTCATTGTATGCTGATCGAAAGTGTTCATACTCAGATGTCAGAATTTCTAGACGATTCTCCCTAACTTCCTCTGTTCCTTCATTCACAGTTTCAATGGTTTCCCACATTTGCTTTGCAGTCTTGCAATTAATCACATTACTGTACATTACAGAGTCTAGAGAATCTATTAAGATCAGTATTAAATTAATGTCAAGTCCAGCTTCCTCTCTTTCAACAAGAGTGTATTCAGAAGAATCTTTGTGTACAAACCTTGCAGGGGCAACAACTTTTCCATCAGTAACAACTTCAGGAATTAATCCAAAAGGTATTATTGGTCCTTCTCATAAGACTTTCATGTATTTAGGATTTGCAACCTCGAGGAATATTAACATTTTGTTCTTCCACATATCATAACTGTTTTTGTCATATATGGGAATTTTCACAGTTCCAACTTTAGAAGACATGATGAATTTTTTAAGAGAGTTAAAAAATTCGGGGATGATTTTTAATCGAGTAAAATGGGATCTTTGATTTGTGTATCAATCAATCGGCTCGGATACCAATTGTTAGGTCCGATAAGATTGTAGAAGGGGGGGTTGAATGCAATCTTTACCTTTTTATCGAAATTTGTCCGTTAGATAATATTTTAGCAAAGACAAATTTGTGCGGAATTATTTAACACAATTTTTCAAGTTGAATATAACTGTATAGTAACTTGATGTGGTGTTACAAAATCAGTATAACAACTTATCAAGATGTTAATAACTAATTAGAAAATTCGACATGAACTTTTCTAATTTAGTTAATAATAATCAAGATAAGAACTAGGAAACTTAATTCGCTAGTAGTACAAGAATCACAAATAGACAAGTTCTAGCGGATAGAATATTACAAAGATGAAGAACTTGAATTTCTGGGAATTGTTTAAGCTTTGGTGTTCTTGAGAGAAAATTCTGTTCTGCTGGATATTATGTTTTCTGCTCTGTTTTTCAGTTATGACTTAATCTGCTGTGTTCTGTTCTTTTGTATCAGTAATAAGTCTTGCTAGCTTTCTGTAGGATATTTAACTGCTCCAGCATGACTTAAACTGCTTCCAAGACTTAATTTTTCTTCATTAAGACTTACACAAACCTCCATTAAGACATAAACCTGGTCGGTATGACTTAATAAAAGTTCGGTATGACTTAAAACAGCTGGCAGGTGGTCGGTATGACTTAATCAGGATATTTGTTTCGGTAAGACATAATCTTCATAGCTCGGTAAGACATAATCTTCAATTCTGTCGGTATGACATAATTTAGGTCATACCGAATTTAGCTTCACCAAGACATAATCCAACCTTCTTTCTTTAAGTCATATTGATCCATTTAATTAATTAATGATTAACCAATTCATATTTAATTGATACAATAATGAATTTAATAAATTAATTAATTCTTCTAGAATTAATTCATTTAATTAAATCAACTAAATGATTTATATCAATTATAAATGAATTTAATTAAATCAATAAATAATTAATTTAATTCTTACAAACCACTGAAGGTAGTAAAGAATTACCACTGACTTGTGTTGACGTTCGATGTACTGTCTGGTTCATGAACGACTAACTTCAATGATGATTCTTCACTTTTGACTTTTGGTTGTGGTTTGTTTCTTCTCTCAATTCTCTTGTACTGTTACTGACATTCAAACTATTATTCGAAAAATCTCTGTCATTGTTCAAATGAATCCATTCGCTTCAATGCTATACTGGGGCTTGATCAGATAACTGAATCGTCTTCCAGTGTACGACATCAAAATTATAGATTGACTTTTCTTCTTTCTTCTGACAGATAATACTTCTTGAGATTCCTGTGACAGTTCATATGTATATTTACTTATTACAATTTGGTTTAAGTTGATTAGGATCCTCTAACTACAAATAGGCTGAGTCATATGCCTTTCAAAATGGTTGGTATGTTCTTGTAGAGTACGAAAAGGCGATCGTTTTGGTGTATGGCACGTTATTGAACGAGCCTGGAATGGACTGAATCGTTTGGTCAAAGATTTCGTCGATAAAACGACGTCGGCGCTGTTGGGAGACGATGAACAGTAGTGAAGCATACGCATGTTGGACATGCGTATCTGGGATCACGCATGCTCAACATACGTATCCTCAGTTACTGTTCATAAATTCAGAAGCAATTTTAACAAACGCCACGCATAGGTACGATGCGTGGTCGACCTCCACGCAATACTAACATGCGTATACCCTCCACGCATGTGTGTATTGCGCGGTCCGTGGGTAAAAAGGACGGACTGTTTCATTCGTGGGTATTTTGGGCAGCTGGAATTAAAATGTGGGCATTTTGGGCATTATTTCTTGTGTTTAACAAAAAATCGATTTATTGAAAAAGATTGTGTAACTATTAAAATTTAATATTAATAATATAATATAACGTAAATATATATTGAATTTTAGAGGGTACCAGAAATCCAACGAGGATGCATGAAGTGGGTACTTGTATTTGTATATACATTATCTTCAAAATTTCGTTAAACAGTCTCTTCACGAGAACAGACGATTACAATTTACTGTTTGTTCGACTCGATCATTGGTATAGATGTCGTATGACTTTTTATTATTGAATTAATATCTTTGTTCTTCAAAAAAGAAAGTAAGATGTATTTTATATTGTTTAGTTACTCCCTTTCTCTCACGAATTGTTAATAAGTAAAAAAAAACAATTTCATAATTTGTGTATTAAAATAGCTTGAAATGAAAGAAATCGCAATTTCATAAATTGGATTAGAATAGTTTTGAGTGCTTAGCCGATACAGTTGTGTAAAAATATCGGGTGGGTTTTTTTTTTTTTTTTGTGAGGAAAATTTTGGGTGTTTTTTTTTTATCACAAATTTTGGGTGTTTTAAATTGTATGTATAGGTCGTGAAAGCGTTTCTGAAGCAACACAAGCTGCACACTGACAGGGTTAAGCATACAACCCACTGCTTAAATTTCATTCAAATTCATAGCAATTTTGTTTGGTTATGGGTTTACGATCAGTGTTTGATGCTTCTGCTGTTAGAACTGAATTTGACAACTCTGGAATCAACACCCACTTCATCCCTTTAATTTGGAAGTTAGTACAATAACCCTCTCTCTCTCTCTCTGCCTCCCTCCCTCTCTCTCCCTCTCTCTCTCTCCCCTACCCTCCCCCCCTCTCTCTCCTTCTCTCTATCTGTAATTCCATATTTATTGAATAATTGATGTATTCTTGGTGTTATATTATCTGGGTTGTGAGTAATACATTATGTGTGTGAATGTGATTATGTATATATATTGTTTGTGTTGATGAATGGGTTGGTGAGTTCTTGATGTTATCTAACTTGGGTTTGGTGCAAATTGCTTAATTTTGTTGAAAAGGTACTTGCTTAACAACCCTAATTGTGAATGGGAAGATATTCCATCTTTGCCCTCAGCAGCTTATACATTACTTCGCTCGAAGTTCACAACTTTGAGCTCTACTCTTCACTCTGCAACTGATTCCTCTGACCAAGTTACCACCAAGATGCTCATTAAGTTGCAGGTAAATTGTTTTATAACTTTAGTGCCTCGTGATGTTAAAAATGATAATTTTGTTTTTGATGTGTGAACGTTTATTTGATGTTCGTTGTACCGATTTAGGGCATCTATATAGTTTAAACGTATGCTTTTCTGAACTTTAGTGTAGGTATTATTCGTTTTTAAGAAAACTAGAAGATCAGTATGACATTGTAATATATCATATACACATTGTATTAAGCTGAAGAAGGTCACAAGGTTCTAAGGCATTAATTAGATAGATAAAGTCTCAACTAATTTCAGACAGACACAAAAGTTTAGTCTGCTTTCAAGTTTCAACTATTTTACTAAGCAAGTAAGAAATTTGCTAATTCATTGTGCACCCTTTGGCTTTTTCTTAAATCTAAAACCTGACTTGGATTGAATTTGTACTCGTGCAGCATTTTTATTCTAAATATCCAAATGATTATTCCTTTTCCCTGAAGTTTTAGCCATTAGAAATGTAAGACTAACCTTGTTCTACATATCATGTATAAAAGATGTTGGTCATATGAAGTAGTTACTAGTAGTCTAGTATTATGACTAGACATGATAAAAACCTGTCCTCTACATACTTTAAAAATAAATTTTAAACTTTGCTAGTTAAGAGGAATGCAATGGAGCGGGAATGGAGTGAATTTATAGTTTTCATTATTTTGTTTATTGCATTTTTCACAATTTTGTACTAGAAAATCCAGCATTTTAAAATTGAATGCTCATTCCTTCCTCCCTCCATCTCTTTACATATCTTATGATTGGAAATTTGCATTCTCTCCTTCCCATCATAGTATCTTCTTCCACCCATAATTTATATCATATTTTTCAGTCGACTATCTCCTCTGTTTTGTTCCTTTCACCAAATGGACTGTGGTCTTCGATTTCACGCATTACATTCACACTTAACTCATTTATAGGTCGAGTGCTCTCTTCTCTTATGTTCAGAGCGTGTTTGATAGTGTTATAAGTTATAATGTTGATGACGCCATGATGGGCATTTATTACTTGTCTATTAACAGATATTGGTAGTCATTAGATTTATTTTACTTGCAGAATGGTGCATTTGTGGAGGCTGTGATCATGCGGTATGATTCAAGTTTGGGAATTCTTGGTGGGAAACCTCGTCCTGGTGGTCTGAGGTCAACGTTGTGTATATCCTCTCAGGTTATATTTTCCTGTCCTTATATGGTGCGCTGATTTTTGCCTCTTGTTTTTTGGAGCTTGAAGTAATTGTGTTATTAATCTCAGCTAGCTTAAGCTATTGCAGACTTTGAATGCATAAATTAATTGTTCAGACTCTTCACAAATTTATGCTATTTACTATTTGTCATATAATTCGCCCCAAGTAGTTATCATGAAGATGTTCAATGAATTTACAGTAAAACTATTTTTTCAATCTTTTCTATGTTTTTCTCTTGCTATAGGTTGGTTGCAAGATGGGATGCACATTCTGTGCAACAGGAACCATGGGGTTCAAAAGTAATCTGTCATCAGGAGAGATAATAGAACAGTTGGTGCACGCCTCTCGCATTTCAAAAATTCGTAATATCGTTTTCATGGTAAATTTATTTTGTGATGATATATCCTCCATTTAGTCTTCTATATCTCCCTTTAAGACATAGAACTAGTAGAGGCAGAGCATTATTAGATGGATGTGTGCAAATTAGTTTTTCCTATGTTTTCATTAATGATATGTTTTCATTATTTGACATAGTTTTTTATAAGTTCGTTAATTTCTAGAAACCTAATTGATCTTTTTATCATAAAAACAGTTAGACGTTTAAAGATTTTGTAATTATAATTGGCAAAAACTGTTTACTATTTATAAAATTACTGATGAGTTTTGATGTTTTGTTACTTAATCTTATCAGTTCTTTTTAGTATTAATTTGATTGATTTAATATCACGTTTAGAGTCTTGCATCATTTAGGAATGGTCCACTTATCTTTCACTGGTCTTTGTATTAGACCAAACATTGTTTTCTTGGGTATACTGTTCTCTTATATTGAATATATGCCCATTATTTGTGCCTGCTCTGCATCTTCATGCGTTCTGCCACACATTGTTTGGATATCGTTCTTTTGGCTTTGGATGGGGGAGGGCAGTGCATTTTTCATGTGAGGAAACTGGTGGTGCTGTGCTGGTTCACCGAGACACGTCTAATTGTGCAGTGATGGATAGCAAAAAACCCTATTAGTTTTGGTCACTTTGGCAGTATTATACTTAGTTTTGGCATAAATATTTTTTTACAGGATCCCCCTCCCCTTCCCCTCTCTCCTCACACACAAAACACACCGTTTTTGAATGTATGGGTAAAATTATTCTACAGAAGAAATTAAATAAAAAGTTGTTCTAGGGTTCATCCCAAGCTCGTGATATGTATTTTAAGCTGACAGCAACTGTCTTAAAGGTCTTTCAAATTTTGTGCAGGGAATGGGAGAACCATTAAATAACTATACTGCTGTAGTAGAAGCTGTACAAGTGATGACAACTTCTCCATTTCAGCTATCACCAAGGAAAATTACCGTCTCGACAGTATGTACTCTTTATTTTTGCCAATATGTATTTGCTCGTAAAATTCCTTTCAAATTTTAAAGTAATGAAGGATATTACCGAATCCTAACAAGAGTTTTACTCGCTAATACCACCGTCACAGCTCTCAATTTGCTAAGTAGTTTAGGCTTTCGGTGCATATATAGAACTCGTAACTACCTGCTTCAAATATTTATAGTATAATAATGTTCTTTGACTTAAAACTTCCACAGGTTGGAATTATCCATGCTATTAAGAAGTTTCATGGTGATCTGCCAACTGTGAACCTGGCTGTATCTCTACATGCGCCAGTCCAGGATATTCGTTGTCAAATAATGCCTGCAGCCCGGGCTTTTCCTTTACAAAAACTTATGGATGCACTGCAAGAATATCAAAAGAACAGGTTCCTGTTTGGTTTCTTATTCTTTTGCATACTTTTTTCCTTTTTTTCGTTATATTCCTTTATTTGCCATGATTTATTAACATCTTCTCTAAATCCTTAGCCAGCAAAAAATCTTTATCGAGTACATAATGCTTGATGGGATAAATGATAAAGAACAACATGCTCATCAGCTTGGCAAGTTGCTTGAAACGTTTCAAGTGGTAGGATCTTACTGCTGAATCTTTAATTTAGAGTTACTCCTTGCGTATTTTTTTTTTTTTTTGACAACTACTCCTTGCATAAAGTGTGGAGTCAACTAGTTATTCAAATTTTCGCAAATGATGCCCCTCAGTCATTCTTGAAATAAAAAGTAAAATCACTTTAAATTCCTTAGGTAGTTAGGTCTATGTTTTATATGTACATATGTCAAATTATGCTAGTTTTCTGATATTATGTAACATAAATTGTGATTTGAATTATTATGAAATATAAAGCTAGTAAAAGTAAGCACCAAGTCAGCATTTTCATGTATCAATTTTGATTTCTTCTTGACATATAGCCACTTAATCGTTACTGTTATAAACTGTAAGGCTACGTTTGTTTTCTAGGACTACAATCCTCGGATTCTTACATTTGCGCTCATTCTATCATGCCTTTCAAATAATACCGTGGACTAGTTTTGATCAGTTCCTATTTCATTTTGGGGGACTATTAATACAATAACACCCTCTCCCTATGAATTATTAATACTATGAAAATTGATGAAAAAAAATAGTTGAAATTTAGTCCATGGGATAACTCAAGGATAAAATATAGTATGGAATTAGGAGTTATTAATCCCATGAAACAAACATAGCTAATAAAGTCATAACATATACACTGGTAGTTCAAAACGTATAAAGAAAGTAATTATAAATTGTAGAATTTAACTTTAGTTAATATCTTTTTACAAAGTATCGTAGAGGTAATTAAGAGCTAGATCGGATATAGAATGACTAGAAACTATAATAATTAGATCACGAGATTTAATTGTAGTTAAGATTTGTTTTGTTTCATATTCTTTCCCGTGGAAGAAATTGATTATAATTATTTTCGTAGGGGGAATTGTGTCCATAAAGACCTGATGTTTTATACAGAGTTGTGGCTTCCTCTTATTACTGTCACACTGTTTAAATAGTGTATATGATAGACAGTAGATACTGATACTGCTGCAAACTTGGAGATGCTTAGATATCAATTATTCAGGAGATTATTGGAGAATTTGAATTCTCTCCCATTTGAATTTTCTTACCTGTTGTGTGTTATGTTGGATAAACTTTTCATTTTTTCGGTGTGATATGTTATTCTAACATATTGGCATTTTGGTTTCCACTACGTGTAACTCCACTTTTTTTTTTTGGGGCAGGTTGTTAACCTGATACCTTTCAATCCTATTGGTAGTTCAAGTGATTTCGGAACAAGCAGTGAACAAAAAGTTGCTATATTTCAAAAAATACTTAGGGGGACCTATGAAGTACGAACTACTGTTCGCAAGCAAATGGGCCAAGATATAAGTGGTGCATGTGGTCAACTTGTGGTTAACATGCCAAGTAAAAGGTCTGGTACAAATGCAGCTCCATTAGCTGACATTGAAGATCTTCATCATTAATAGGTACAGTTTTGAGGTAAGAGTTTTGCAGCTTATGATGCTATATCTCGTTTTGTTCTTACCTAATATGTTTAGATTTGGAGCTTTTGTCCTGATGTCAAGTCTATCAATTTTCTATGAGCCTTTGTTCTTTAGTAAAAACTAGCAGTTATCATATTAGAAACTCTTAATATATATAGCTATTAAGAAATAATACTTATTACTTGGTGCTCAATATATATAGCTAGGGGCCCTAAAGAGGGAAATTGTTCTATTACTTGCAGGTGTGTGCTTGTGGTTGGTGCTATATCTAATAATAAATATTATTTTGTTCACTACAGGGGTTTATGCTGGTGGAATCTTGATAAAGTTTGAAAGACGTATGTGTCATTTGGAGGAACACGTACAGTTTGCAAGTTGCTTTCAACAACTGGAGACTGTTCGAGAGTCACATTATTCATGACATTTTTGTATTCTTGCATTGTATGGTGTACCAATATACTAATTGTTAGAAATGGTGTAAAAGAGTAGTAGATATCTATATATTAGCAACGGTGAAACTACAGATGGATGTGAACTTTGAACCAGTTTTGGTCGAAACTATAAAATATAAGTGTTTTTTAAGCAGCCTTCTAAGCGAGATTTTCTCACTTTTAAATAATAAAGACTCAGAGATGTAATGATTGTTGTGTTTGCAGAAGATGAAAATTGAATACATCAAATTTAGGTGTTTGCTTAGTCTCAAGAATTTTTAAATTTCATTTTTGATTCTTTTAATTTTCTAGCATATTTTTTTATTACAGGAATATACATAAGTGGAAAGTTCATATAGAAGATGTTATAATTGCAAGAAAAATGGCTTTTATATTTTTAATATTAACTTTTCGCTTACGAATTTTCTTAATTCTCATAATCCATTTTCCAAAAATAAGGTTTTTTCGGCAAATAAACAGAATCTTGCTTCGCTTGTCTACCATATTTGCAGATGAAGGTGTCACAAATGGGAAGCAGGAGTATAACAATTATTCAGTAGTGGGCAGTTGCTATATTTTAGTTGTAATTGTTTTATATTGTTTTACTTTATTTAAATTAAGGAGTATTTATAGTGGTGGTAGTAACTGTAAGAAGTAGTTTTTGGAAATGGAATTATGGTTCTCTCTTCTCTAACTTCTCTTTCTATTCTTCTCTCTAAATCTCTTCTCTCTAAATCTGTTCTTTTCTTTCTTATCTTCTTAAAATTCTGCAATTAGTTCTAGCACAGGTTAGTGATCCTGTCAATTGGTATCAGAGCTCTTTCTTGGGCGATGGAGACACGAGCGCAATCGATGGAGACAACCCTAAAAAAAACTGAAGCACAATTGATAGAGGTTCAAAATCATGGACGGAAGACAGATGAAGACTTACAGAATTTGAGCAATCGGATGGATTCTGCTTTGCAAGTATTGGCTGCTTTGGCTGCCAAAGTGGAGACACTCACTCATAAAATTAGTTCCGATCGTGATGGAGTATGTTCAAAAAATGGGAACGAGGATGGTCGAAATGGAAGTTCGCCAGAGGTTGAGTTAGTGGGTGAACGAAAGGGGTATAAGGATGGAGATAAGAATCAACCATGGTTCCAATCTCGAGCACCAAGTCCAGAATTTCCTTCCTTTGATGGATCAGACGCAAGGGAGTGGATTAATACCAGTAATCAATATTTTGAGTTGTGTCCCATGCCAGATGAAATTAAGGTCACGTATGCTACTCTGCATTTGCAAGGTAAGGCAAAATCTTGGTATATTGCTTATAAAACATCTCATAAGAAGGTTGAATGGCCTCAATTCTGTGCTGATGTTCTTAGTAGATTTAAAACTGATGAGTTTGAAAGTGTGATTGGAGAATTAACTAAACTCCAGCAAACTAAATCTGTTGAGGAATTCCAAGTAAGGTTTGAAGAGTTATTACCGCTAGTTCAAGTCCAGAATCCTCATTTAACTGAAAAGTTTTTAGTAGAAATGTGCATTAGTGGACTTAAAAAGGAGCTTCAAGGAATGGTTAAGTTATTTAAACCCTCCACTACTGACCAAGCGTTTAGTATAGCAAAAGTGCACGAATCCACATTGGAATTAGAAAGGAAGAGTAAAGCTCAAGTGTGGAAGCCAATATACAGTGCTACTAGCGTAAGCACCAATAAGGCACCGGGGTTGTTACCGACACCTGTTTTAGTTCCGGAGAAAAAGACTAGTGATACTGCTGTTAAACTTAATCCTCAAGGAAAGATGAATTGGCCAGTCAAACATATTAACAGGGAGGAAATGCAGAAAAGAGCGGAACAGAACTTATGTTATTATTGCGATGAAAAATATTTTCGTGGCCATAAGTGCAAGCGTAAGCAGTTGTATGTATTAATAGAGGAAGATGAAGAGCAGATTGGGAACGTTACACAAGATAATGATGATGCTACTGAACAACTAAAGGAAAACGTTGAATGTGAGATCTCTATTCACGCATTGTCAGGAACAGCTTCGGCAAATGCACTTCGACTAACAGGTGAGATTGGGGTACATAAGATTCACATATTAGTAGATTCAGGTTGTACCCATAGCTTCCTCGATGAAGAGATAGCAAAAAAATTGAAGTGTCAGTTGGAACCTATAGGCAAAATGGTGGGGCATACAGTTACAGGTAGTCAAGTTGTCTGTGATAAAATTTGTAGAGGCTTTACATGGGGAATGCAGGGATATACATTTCAAACAGATATGAGAATAATTCCTATGATGGGGTACGATGCTATTCTTGGAATGAAATGGTTAGAAGAAATCAGCCCAGTGAATTTTGATTTTCAGAAGAAAACTTTCTCTTTCCTTCACGATGGTAATCATATTCAACTCCAAGGAATGAAAATAGGCAGTAGAAGTTCAGTAGCGATGGTCTCAGCTGTTGACTTACAACAACAATGGGAAAGTGGACAAATCATGATGTTAGGTTGTTTATATGCTATTGAGCCTAAAGATAGTGCTAATTCCACAAAACAGCACCTTGAGGAAGACATGAGAAAGGTACTGGAGAGGTATGATGAAGTGTTCCAGGAGCCCAAATCATTGCCACCTCAGAGAAAGTTGGATCATCACATTCCATTAAAAACGGGGGCAGAACCTTTCAAGATAAGAGCGTACAGATACCCTCATGTGCAGAAATCTGAAATTGAGCGTCTAGTGAATGAAATGTTAAACTCTGGAATTATACAGCCTAGCAATAGTCCATTTGCATCTCCGGTGATATTAGTAAAGAAAAAGGACTCTACTTGGCGTTTTTGTGTTGATTACCGGGAATTGAACAAAGTTACCATCAAAGACAAGTTTCCAATTCCTTTGATCGATGATCTTTTAGATGAATTGAAGGGGTCAAAGTATTATACGAAAGTAGATTTACGGGCAGGTTATCACCAAATACGGGTTGCTCCTGCAGATATATTTAAAACAGCATTTCGTACACATTCGGGTCATTATGAGTTCCGGGTCATGCCTTTCGGCTTAACTAACGCTCCTGCAACGTTTCAAGCCTTAATGAATCAGATTTTCAAACAACATCTCCGAGATTTCATTTTGGTATTCTTTGACGATATCTTAGTTTATAGCTCTGAATGGGAAGCACATCTTAACCATGTGGAGAAGACACTACAGATTTTACGGGAGAATCAACTTTATGCAAAGAAGTCCAAGTGTGCCTTTGGACAAGAAAGTGTCGAGTATCTAGGCCATATAATTTCCAGTGAAGGAGTATCGGTTGACCGGGCAAAAATAAAGTGCATGCTAGAGTGGCCAGTGCTGAAAAATGTCAAATCATTGCGAGGATTTTTGGGTCTAACGGGCTATTATAGGAAATTTGTCAAGCACTATGGCATCAAAAGCAAGCCGCTGACTAACCTTTTGAGAAAAGATAAATTTCAGTGGTCTGATGCAGCTCAAGTGGCATTTGATTTTTTAAAACAGGCTATGTCTCAGACTCCAGTTCTAGCTCTCCCGGATTTTTCACAGAAATTTATTGTTGAGACTGATGCAAGCATGGAAGGTATGGGGGCTGTATTAATGCAACAAGGCCGTCCACTAGCTTATTTGAGTAAAAAATTCTCTGTCCGGCAACAAGGTTTGTCAGTTTACGAAAAAGAGTTAATGGCGATGGTGTTCGCCATCAATAAGTGGAGATCATATCTTATTGGGCAGAAATTCATAGTCAAAACGGATCACCAAAGTCTAAAATTCTTTATAGAGCAGCGTTTGTCTACCTTGATGCAGCAAAAATGGCTCAGCAAATTGATGGGATTTGATTTTGATATTGAATACAAGAAGGGAACTGAAAACGTAGTTGCAGATGCTTTATCTAGAAGGGAACAAGAGGTAATGGAGGTGGCAGCAGTCTCTACACTTGTACCGCAGTGGAAGCAAGATGTCATTGCAACTTATGAAGTAGATTCTTTGGCTAGTGATTTTATGGCAGAGGCAGCGGTGGTACAACCAAATGACCGGAAAGTTACCATGGATGGTGGTATTATTAAAATCTGTTCACAAATATATGTGGGAGTTTCACCTCTAAGACAGCAACTTATAAAAGAATTTCATGATAGTTCTTGGGGTGGTCATTCTGGGGTCCTTCCTACTTATAAGAAGTTATCAGCCATATTTTATTGGCCTAAGATGAAAGAAGATGTGCGCACTTACATAGCAGAATGTGTGATTTGTCAAACATGTAAGAGTGAACAGGTTCCATATCCAGGTTTATTACAACCATTGGAAACTCCCTCTAAACCATGGACAGACATTTCGATGGATTTTATCGAGAGTTTGCCTAATTCAGAAGGGTACACTGTAATTTGGGTAATTGTCGATAGATTTTCGAAAGCTGCACACTTTATTCCTTTAAAGCACCCTTATACGGCACACGCTTTGGCTGAGATTTTCATGACCCAAATTTTCAAGTTACATGGTCTGCCATCTAGTATTGTTAGCGACCGAGATCCCATATTTCTTAGTACCTTTTGGCAAGAATTATTCAAGAAAATGGGAACACAATTGAAGATGAGTTCGGCATACCATCCTCAATCTGATGGCCAGACCGAACGACTTAATCAGTGCTTGGAGACATACTTGCGTTGTTTGTGTTCAGAGCGGCCTAAAAAGTGGTACCAATGGCTGGCAATGGCAGAGTGGTGGTATAACTCCACTTACCATTCATCTATCAGGATGAGTCCGTTTGAAGCGATGTATGGGTACCCTCCTGTACAAGTTCAGTTCCATCAATTGGTTTCAGGGGGAACAGGTGACCTGAACCAGTTTGTACAGTCTCGTGCAAGCATGTTAGCGGCTATTAAGGTCAACCTCACTCTGGCTAAAGAGCGAATGAAACATTTTGCAGATCTTAAACGAAGTGAGAGGGAATTCAATGTCGGAGATTGGGTATTTCTTAAGTTGCATCCCTACAGGCAATCTAGTCTTGCAATGCGCACCAACCAAAAGCTAGCTCCGCGCTTCTATGGACCATTTCAGATTTCCAGCAAGATTGGTCAGGTTGCTTATAGACTCAACCTGCCACCGCAATCTCTAATTCATCCAACCTTTCATGTATCTTTGTTGAAAAAGAAGGTGGGTCAGGCAGATGTAGTAGAACCAACCCTTCCTCCAGTTGGCACAGATGGTCAGTTACTTCGTAATCCCATTGCTATTCTTGATCGCAAGGTTTTTAAGAAAGATAATCGAATGGGCATTCAGGTCTTACTACGGTGGGAAGGGCTAAATTCCGATGACGCAACTTGGGAGGACTGGGACAAAATCAAGAAACAGTATCCAGCTCATATTCTTGAAAAACTCTCTGTCGTTTAGATTCTTGAGGACAAGAATCAATTTGAGGGGATGGTATTGTCACAAATGGGAAGCAGGAGTATAACAATTATTCAGTAGTGGGCAGTTGCTATATTTTAGTTGTAATTGTTTTATATTGTTTTACTTTATTTAAATTAAGGAGTATTTATAGTGGTGGTAGTAACTGTAAGAAGTAGTTTTTGGAAATGGAATTATGGTTCTCTCTTCTCTAACTTCTCTTTCTATTCTTCTCTCTAAATCTCTTCTCTCTAAATCTGTTCTTTTCTTTCTTATCTTCTTAAAATTCTGCAATTAGTTCTAGCACAGGTTAGTGATCCTGTCAGAAGGGCGGTCTCTGCAATCGCGTTTCTGGTTTGATAAATCAACTAAGCTTACTAGCAAATGAAAATAAGTACTAGACACAAGTATGAAATTAGATGATTATTTAATTCAATTACATATATTCGAAGGCCATGTACTATCTCTTCAATTGCAATCCCCACCAACTTGCTCAGATCATTTTGCAACCCAGAAATAACACCAAGTCACCAACTATGACAAATCCAACAAAGATAAGAACAAATCACAAAAAGGGTCAAGAACAATAATATTTTAGACTCATAAAAGAACAATCTTAAGACCACAATCTTTTTCCTGACCAGTTTCAAGTTTACATTAATTATAACCCAAAAGCAGAGTGCAGTCTCATGCAGGAACTGAACTATGACGACAAAAGTGCTTCAACTTTGGCAATCTGCTCTTCCTCTTTTTTGGAGGTCGGACTCTTGTTAGTCTCATCGTAAAGGTCATGCTTCCACTTCTCAACACGAGCACCACTTGGATGGTTTCCTGGCCTTCTGTTGAAGTTCTCCCTTCCCCTGTATGTATCACCACCAGCATATCTCTCTCTCGGTGAAAAGTAACCTCTCTGTGGGTTGCTTCTATATGCATCTCCACTGCTTCTATTTGAGTTTCCATTCCGTACAGGTGGTTTTTCAGGTCTGTTCGTACGACGGGAGTCCTGACCTCTATCCTCTCTTCTGTCACTTCCTGGGTTAGGGTAGTCGTTCTGACTTTGCTTTAGGGTCTCAGACACTGTTTTCTCAGCACTTTTGGATTCAAGAGGAAGTTTTTGCTCAGTAAATGCAGGCCTTTTCTTTGCAGGTGGTTTCCCTTCAGACTCCCTTTCATAGAATCGGTCATGGCGCCAAGCACGATTGTCATCTCCACGAGCATGTGACTTATCATCTTTCTCCAAATTACTATTAACTGCAATCCTGTCTGTTGTCCTTTCGCTCCGCTGATCCTTTGAGTCCCTAAACCATCCCCTCTCTTCATCAAAAGAGAACAAACAGTTGGTGAGAAGATACTCCATTCGATTCTGCAAACATCTTTTAAAGGAAAAAAAAAAGACATTGTTTTTTAATTTTTTTAATGGAAACAGAGAAATCACATTTTTTAACACATTACTACATACATATACACACACATGCATACAGTACGTTCTTATTATTATGTTAATGTTTGAGGATGACGAATATCCGTTATAATTACAATAGCTTCAATTGAAACAACAGAACAGATGCTCGAGAAAATCACAGAAGGGTTTCTAAATTCTTTATGCCAGATTCTAAATGTTTCACCTTTAGACTATTAACATTAGTTGAAATAAAAGCAGCAAGAACAGCATGTCTTAGTAAGTCTGTACATCCTATAAATAAAACAGTTTAACACACCACCATACATGCATAATAATCACCATGCGGATTAAACAAGAAATTTCTTACAATGTGAAAAATAGGCACACACAAATATAATCCAGCTAAAAGATAGATCTAATCTTACAAGGAGCAATGAACTGAAAAATATTGAACTTACCACTATCATCCTTGCGACTGTGGCTTCGGCCAACATGCCTGGCACTGCCACGCTCATCGTGCTGTTATAAGACACGCACACGCAAGCCTAAGATGGTTATATACACAAAGGTAGATGAAGGCACCAGGCCAAGCAATAATCCAGTACTGCTCTACATCAGCCAGAATTCATATATTTATTTTTCACCCAAAACAAAACATCATTAACTGCCTATAAATTACAAGAAATCCAAGTATCCCTCTGTATAACTAAAGTATAAAGCAAAAGTTAAATCGGTATATACTTGTGTGCCTTTATGTGACTTTTTGTGTAATATGTTAGGTAATTATAGCTTTTGACATGATACAGATCCTCTTCTGTTCTTGAAGTAGAGTCTTTCTTGATTTCCTTAACTAAGACTTTTTTGCTTATTTAAAGGCAAAAGCTTCGGAAATGTAGCCCCATTTCCGTCATAATTAAGTAAATATAATACAACCCCACAGCACACAATTAGAAATACAATATGGGACGATTGTATCAGGTTGTTTTTAACGGTGTAGTAGAAAGGCTAACAGATATCTGCAGATTTTACGTAGCATTTAATTTGCTTATCATATGACTTCACATAAATGAGTCTTATACACATTAATGCTCTTACTTTGGAATTCTGCCTTCTTAAGTGTCTATTATATGGATCTATTGTCCAGTATTACTTCACACTTCTGTACCCTTAATTCTTAAATAATTCTGATTCACAGAACTTATTTCTAAGAAATATTCAACTCTTTGAACAAGCAAAAATGGTGACAATTTTTTTTATAATAATTTTAGTACCCACAGGCCGCAAGTCTAGTTGATTTAAATAGCATTTATCTAAGAAAGAACTTTGGAACCCAAAGACACTACAAACTGAACTAGCAATCAGCAAGAATCAAGTGCAGCAATATATGGTTCAACTTTAATCAACTTTACCAAATTAAGGAAAACTTATGAAACAGACCTGTGGGATCCATAGATAACAGCAAAGCCAGATCAGTTCATTTTAAGGATAAAGTGTATAAAAAAAATACTAAAATATAGAACCTGAAAGTACAACTTGGATTGTTGAGCTTCATCTCGATTGGTTGGATGTTTCTTTCCATCTCGATTACCATCAGTTTTCTTGTCAGCATCCTTTCCAACTACCCCAGCTTCCTCCTTTCCATCAGGTGCTAATGGAGCATCTAGAGGTGCAGCATCTTGCAGGCGGCGGGAGTGCTTTCGATCTTGATCTTCAGCCTCCACTTTGAGCTTGCTAGATGATCGCTCAGTGACTGATTCACCATCCCTTCTTGTTCTCTTAGGACTAGAATATAATAACAATTCAATAAAATTATTTACCACATGCCGGTTATATCATCTCTACTTTCAACAAAAAGATTGAACTTCAAATAGCATACCTGAATTTTCACGAATACCCAATTCTAGCCTTTAAACAAATTTATTTCTACAATAACATTATCGCAATTTGCAAATTACCTTCCACAACATTCGATAACGCCCAACTAAATTAAGACCAATCTTTTACAACCAATAATTCCATGACTAATACTAACACTACCCTTATACATTAACAAATGTTATAGCCTTATCAGCTTCAACCAACTTAAGAAGACAGCAAATGTAAATCGAGTAAAACATGCCCAATAAACTAAAGAAGACAGCAAATGCAAATCGAGCAAAACATACCCAATAAACTAAACCGATTATAACAACTTCTCGAGTTCATTGAGTCACAAAACTACCAAACCCTTTTAACCGAAAACATAAACAAACTCATTCCAAGACAAGTACAACAAATTCCATCAGACCCATTTAGCCATTTGCATCAAATAATAATATAAGCACATTACACACACACACACACATGACAAAATGAGTGAACAATCAAAGTTAGCTCAAAAAAGTATAATAATACAATTCCCAATAAAATCTTTAAGCTAATGGTGTCATATATTCACACAAACAGTGTATTAGTAGGTGATGCAAAAATTAATAATTTTAATAATCTTGAAAATGAAAAAGGAAAAAAGGAGGAATGTAAGATGGGGGGGAACCTGGGTTCTCGATCAAATCTGGAACGGTGTCGTCTTGAATCAGAATCTCGACCACCTTGTTCTCGCCGAGAAGACATAGTAATAGTAGTTCAAGAATGGGGAAAACTAAGTTCTAGGGCTTATTTCACTCGATCTAATTAATACAGTAACGGGGATGAAGTAATAATGGATAAAGTCGTTATATTAATATTTGATGGGAGCCAGTCTATGGTAAACATACTGCATGGTTGATCCACGGCTCTGTTTTAAAAAGAATCAACATTGTATCGAAGAAATTTTTTGTGGTACGGAAAAATTATCAAAATGTCCCTATCTCTGATATGAAAATAGGGAGCATTTTGGTAATTTCTCAGTACCGCAGAAACTTTCTGCGGTACGGTGAACAGTAGATTTTTTGTGTGAAAACAGGGGGCATTTTGGTAATTACTCCGTATCGCAGAAATAGATTTTTTTTAAATCAGGACCGTTGGATCAACCATCCAACGGTTATAAAATCGTATGTTGCCAAACAGTAGTTTGGCAACCCGGTGCCAGTGACCGGCTACCATATTTGATAGTGTATTTTTACTCGTAATAAATTCAATAAAGTAATATTTTCCCCCGATCTCAAGCGTACAGAATCACATACAAACTTTTTAATATACTTGATGTTTTTTTTAGTGATTTAAAAACACATTTGTTGGAGTAATTTATACAAAAAATTATAGAAAACTTTGTGGTTATTGTATAGAATAATCTTGCAATTAATTATGTTTATAAAATTTTAAATGTGTATTAATATATTAATTTTAAATTATGAAACAAAATCAGTAAAATTTTAAGACATTATTGTTAATATCAATTTTTCACGAGTGTTGTGAAATAATAAATTAGCATGTTATCAAAATCGATAATGTATTAAAGCAAATGTTGCAAGTCGAGAAGATGAGAAAATTATGATTTTGATGTGATAGTAAAATGATGGATATATGTTTTTGATAGGAACGAATCGAAAAAATGTGATAATAGACTACTACGATTATACAAAATACATATCAATTTCAGTGAAAATATCAATTTCAATGAAAAGAACGAAAATATATTTTCAAAAATAAAATTAAGTTATACACATAAAAAATAAATTAAGTTATGCGTAAGTCAGCAACTTTTTCTGAGTATAACGCGTATGGATTGGGGATGATAGCGAGGGATGACAAGGGAGAGGTTATTCAAGTAAGATCGTTGTGTAGTTTTGGTATGGTTCCAGGTCATTTAGCTGAAGCAGTGGCTATAAAGGAGGCACTCAGTTGGATCCAGGAAAATGGTTGGAGCAAAGTTGTGGTGGAGTCGGACTGTCTTACAGCTGTTCAAGCAATCAGAAGTAAGGTGCCTATGAAGTCACCTTATGGTCATGTTGTCCAAAGCTGTCAAAGGATGTTGGGGGAATTAAACACAGTGTCACTGTTTTTTGTTGAACGATCTGCTAATATGGCAGCACATGAGCTAGCTCGTATGTCATATTCTTTTCCAGATCGAATTTTCGATGGGATGTCTGTTCCTATTGAAGTCAAGAATGTACTGAGAAGTGATTTATTGCCTTAAATAAAATTATTGTTGGTCAAAAAAAAAAGTTATGCGTAAGTCGTCTCCTTGGTCTTGGCTGGGAACTTGAGTAAAGTAAATCTTTTGGGGGTTCTTGAATTTAAAAGTTCAAACTTCTTATCTTTTTTTTATTTATTTTTAATGTACCCATTTGAATCGAATGAAAGGAAATTTTTACGTTCAATTTTGAAGGGGAATATCTTATTGAGGATTCAAGGAATTGACGGGGACCCACACAAATGGTGAAATATGTGGTTTAATTCGATAATGCAAAGCGAAGAACCTTATCGGGGCTTGACATGTCGGGAATCCTCTTGAAAGAGAGGGGTGCCTACGGGAACGCAGACACAGGTGGTGCATGAGTTGTCGTCAGCTCATGCCGTCTTTCACTGTTTTGTTTTTTATTTGTAATTTCGGAGTTAGTCTTTGAATGTAAAAAAAATACAGAAATAGATGTAGAATTCACTTCAAATTCAAAGAGTTAACAAAAGAATAATGCAGATGAAGAGATGTCAAAGAGGCTTCTTACTTCCCAAACAGATACTCCTACATCTATATATAAACACTTGTTTATCAAGAAGATGCAAGAAAAGCACTTTGAATAGTTCATTAATTGCCGTAAATGATTTAAAACCACTAGTTCATTATCTAATGGATCTTTCCGTTCTAATTCTCTATATGAAAGTTATCAGTATTTATCAAATCATTGTGTATCTTGATTAACTGGAGCGTTTCTTTGTGGATTCCTATACGAAGGTTTTATAGATCTGTCTTGGAGTATTTCTTGATCATTTCCTCAAAAAGAATGATTTCCTCCAATTCTATGAATTTTTCTAAAATATTTTTTTCTTGAATATCAGTCAAAGAAATTTCAAAAATAAATCGACAAAATCCAGAGTGATGTCTCTTTCCCCTTCAAGTTTACCTACTATGATATCATGATGAATATGATCTCCACCAGACATATGTAAAGTTTTAGCTAGTACACGGAATTGTATACCATGATTCCTTTGTCTGTCAATAACTAGAAAGGTAGTGATTCATTCCTATAAAGCTTCCTTCCATTTAATCGTGAAAGTCTTCTCAAATACAAAGAAATGATTTAGTTCTAGAGTCAAAGATCCTAGTTCTCAAAGGAGCAATCGAAAATATTCTAGAACATCCTGAGGATTAGGTATTACTCTTCCAATGATAATAGTTACAAGTACTTGCTGTAATATGAGCCGATTTATAAGTAAGCACCTTGATAACTCCAAATCTTGATCGGGTTCTTCCTCGACGTCTCTTGCTCGAAAGTGGTGTGTGTCTGCAAAACAACACTGGAGGGGGGTTTTGGCCTCGCGGCGCCTCCGGCGTGAGAATAAGAGTTGACTATGGAAGATAATAATAATCAAGAAATGAGAGTATCACAAAAATAGTTGGTGTGTGCACGTAAAAAAGTGACTAATCCCAAACTTTTTTTTTTTATTTGGGATATTTATAGCCTAAGAATTAGGGTTTGAGGAATGCTACCTTTAATCAGGAGCATTGGGTCCTAAGTAGCACGGATACCTGGACTACACGAATGTTGAACACGTGTCCTAGTAAGGAATGGGTGAAAATTGTGTTGGGATTGTTCCCGGATATAGTTGACACATGCCAATGTCATTGTCATGTGGGGCACCTTGTCTAAATTGTAGTATCACGTG
The DNA here is from genome assembly GCA_036435485.1 of Saposhnikovia divaricata. Classification (NCBI taxonomy): domain Eukaryota; kingdom Viridiplantae; phylum Streptophyta; class Magnoliopsida; order Apiales; family Apiaceae; genus Saposhnikovia; species Saposhnikovia divaricata. The sequence goes on from CM071595.1 coordinate 128,024,779, forward strand.
TCATAGATCTCACTAGTCTGAGCTCCACTAGCTTGGGCTAGGGTGCCACATGTCATAGCAGTCATCAATCTGGGCCCCATTAATCTGGATTCGGGTACCTTATTCTCTCGAGTTGGGCTTAGTATCAAAATTTGAACCCAAAGTTGAGTCATATTAAGTATTGAGCTACTTTTAACCTATCACACCTCTTGTACAATATTACGTATTATTTGTTATTTTAATTATATAATACTTTATCGAATTTCAACTCTTAACACAAAATGTCGATAAAGTTGGTTGGACGTTATTCGAACTTGATAAATTTAACCAAATATCGTATGATATGATAAAATATCATATGATATGATAAAATTGATATGATATGATATGATAAATATATATTACTTGATAGTGACTTCATGTTCGAACAAAAAAGAACATTTTTCTTTATACTTATTCATCTTTGCAGGAAATACATGTCAAGGGACAATTTCAAAAAAAAATATATATAAATTTATACGAGAAAATCAATATAGGTTAGATAAAAAAATTCAAAGTCAACAAATTTTTTTTTTTTTGCCACAGTGATTCTATTATCTTAGTATCTGTTCTGATACGTGGTAGGGGAGAATCGAACCACGTGGTTCGACAAGGCATAGTCCTCATTTACCACATGAGCTACACCATCACCCCTAAAGTCAACAAATTTTTAGTGACACTCAATTTGATAAGAAAAATATCTATTTAGAAAAATGTCTATTCAATAATTTTGAATTGAACTTGGTTTAGATAATAACAAAACTCGAACCTAGTTTGTTTACTATCCAAGTTCAAACAAGTAACGATTCAACTCGATTTAGTTCATTTATCATCCAACTTCTGCAAAACTGATTTAATTACAGGATTCATAACTACTACTTTTATTACAGAACACTTAACTTGCTAACGCTTAGATCAGGCTCAATCCAAACTTTTCTGATTCACTCTAACATTCCTCATTTGTGCGACTGCTGTTGACAGTTTTTGGATATCAAACGAACCTCCACATAAATAATTTTAATGTGGCCGATTTTTCCTATTTTGCAATCAGTTTTGCTATAGCACCTATTGCTTTGTCCGTCCCTTCCACGTGTGATTTTTATGTTATGTACTAATGTGCCTAAAGTGTTAACTTTGATAATATGCAGTGGAAATAAGAAGATAAACAAAGTAAAGAAGACATTCGTTTGGTTGGAGCGCTCCATTTTCTGCATTGACAATGAACTGAAAGTGTTTGTACAAACTAGAGAGAAAGCTTAGAGACTACATCTTGAATGTAAAACTAACTACTTGAATATAGAGAAGTACATATCTATATATAGACTAAGTAAGTGAATAACAAACTTCATAACAGACTTGTTGATAAGAGTCTTGCCATCCTGGATAATACTTGACAGCTTGGACACTTGACAGCTCAACATACACTATACTCAACATCCCCCCTCAAGTTGGAGGTTGGAAGAATCTGGAAACCTGCAAACTTGAACAATCTTGCAGTACAGAAAAGACAGTGGCAGAAAAAAAAAACAATGGCAGGAAGAACAACACAGCTGGACTTGGCACATGTTTGAGCTTCTTGACAACACTCGGAAACCAGCACAACAACTTGTCACCAGGAGTATGATCAGGATATGGTCAGGATTTGTGTCTTCAAATGACAATAGGAATCAGAATTCAGTTTATCAGGAGTAGCATGACTTAGTCTTCATCAGAAATAGAGTTTACAATTCATGAAACTTTGACATCAACTTTGCTCTTGACAACAACTTTGTTGGTAGATTACATGACTATATCTCTGTAGCACAAGCCAATATGGCAAATAGCAATAGAAACCCACTAGGGCAAACAAGTTCACAAGGAGCATCAATATTGCCAGCACCAGAGATCACACCGGGCCAACAAAGTGCAGCAACAACAATAGAGTTTAGAATTTAGAAATCCACAAGGATTTAGAAGGCTGTCAATGCAGCAAATCTCAGCAAGTCAATCAGAATTTGTTGCCAAAAAACATGGACAACAATCAGAATCAAATCAGAAAAATATGACATCGTAGAGTCGTAACATGAACTCGAACGGCCATATCAGGAAAAGGTTAGAACCTACAAAGAGGCTTTGAGAAACAATCAGAACCTACAAAGTAGGCTTAGAACTTACCAAGAAGCTCAGAATCAGAACTCACTAAGGAGTTTTAGGAAAAGAATCAACCAAAACCGATACAATAGTAGCAAACCATGTGAGTGTAGAAACACGCAACTAATGTTCTCATATCAATCTAAGACAGTGTAATACCACTTCTGATTCACTCAAACTCAGAAATTGAACAAACTAGAACTGTGATGCAGCTTTGATTCGCTGAGGCATTTCGTTGCGACATGATAACAAACATCTGGACTTCTACTACTGCTCTAAACAATCAACTTCAACACCACAGCAACAACACAAAATAACCACAAGCAACTCGCCACAATCAACCAGAATACGCATATGACTACTATATTTGTAATTTTCTGTAGTAACAATCAGTAAATCATACTCTACTACTCGATTGCAACAAAAGAACAAAATTGAGAAAAACAATTGAACAAATTGAGTTAACAAATCTCGATTGAAAGAGATAACAAAAGTGTATAGGGAGATTTTTTTTTTAGTCACACAAATCATCAAACAGTTGTGAGGCATAGAAGAGATGTGTTTGATATGAAGAAAAACTAAGAAATGAGATGATTGATTGAGGCTCTGAATCGTAGAGAGAAAACATGATGAGAGAGATTTCGTCGCAAGAATGATCGAACAAAATCGATCGCAACTTAAAATAACCGTTTGACAATAACAAGCAACAGACAATAGGAGATATAGATCGAGAGATCTTACAACTCGAAAAATCAATGTATGAACTCTGTATAGAATGGAGACAGTTTGACGAACAATCAAGATATAGAATGAAGATCAATGAGATTCGATTAGACACTTAATCAAACAGATTCTGATCAACTAGATTTTGCAGAAAGAACACAACAAATTTGTGCATCAGATGATCAACTAAGAATTATGATGAATAATACAAACAATATATCGATGAACAATCGAAACAGATTGAAGAAACGCAGATATTTGCAGAATCAACAGCAAATCGATCAATAAAATTCACAGAAACAATGATTTAAGCAAGAAACAACAATCAACAAGATCATGAACAAGTAAAATATACGTATTCTGTAAGTATATTTCAGAAAATCAGAAGAGATTACACCTCGAGAGAGATAATCGGAGATAGATGAACGAAAGAGATGATCGGAAAGAATGTCAGATCGCCATTAAAATGAGCTCTGCAAGCTCTGATACCATGTTAACTTTGATAATATGCAGTGGAAATAAGAAGATAAACAAAGTAAAGAAGACATTCGTTTGGTTGGAGCGCTCCATTTTCTGCATTGACAATGAACTGAAAGTGTTTGTACAAACTAGAGAGAAAGCTTAGAGACTACATCTTGAATGTAAAACTAACTACTTGAATATAGAGAAGTACATATCTATATATAGACTAAGTAAGTGAATAACAAACTTCATAACAGACTTGTTGATAAGAGTCTTGCCATCCTGGATAATACTTGACAGCTTGGACACTTGACAGCTCAACATACACTATACTCAACATCCCCCCTCAAGTTGGAGGTTGGAAGAATCTGGAAACCTGCAAACTTGAACAATCTTGCAGTACAGAAAAGACAGTGGCAGAAAAAAAAACAATGGCAGGAAGAACAACACAGCTGGACTTGGCACATGTTTGAGCTTCTTGACAACACTCGGAAACCAGCACAACAACTTGTCACCAGGAGTATGATCAGGATATGGTCAGGATTTGTGTCTTCAAATGACAATAGGAACCAGAATTCAGTTTATCAGGAGTAGCACGACTTAGTCTTCATCAGAAATAGAGTTTACAATTCATGAAACTTTGACATCAACTTTGCTCTTGACAACAACTTTGTTGGTAGATTACATGACTATAGCTCTGTAGCACTAGCCAATATGGCAAATAGCAATAGAAACCCACTAGGGCAAACAAGTTCACAAGGAGCATCAATATTGCCAGCACCAGAGATCACACCGGGCCAACAAAGTGCAGCAACAACAATAGAGTTTAGAATTTAGAAATCCACAAGGATTTAGAAGGCTGTCAATGCAGCAAATCTCAGCAAGTCAATCAGAATTTGTTGCCAAAAAACATGGACAACAATCAGAATCAAATCAGAAAAATATGACATCGTAGAGTCGTAACATGAACTCGAACGGCCATATCAGGAAAAGGTTAGAACCTACAAAGAGGCTTTGAGAAACAATCAGAACCTACAAAGTAGGCTTAGAACTTACCAAGAAGCTCAGAATCAGAACTCACTAAGGAGTTTTAGGAAAAGAATCAACCAAAACCGATACAATAGTAGCAAACCATGTGAGTGTAGAAACACGCAACTACTGTTCTCATATCAATCTAAGACAGTGTAATACCACTTCTGATTCACTCAAACTCAGAAATTGAACAAACTAGAACTGTGATGCAGCTTTGATTCGCTGAGGCATTTCGTTGCGACATGATAACAAACATCTGGACTTCTACTACTGCTCTAAACAATCAACTTCAACACCACAGCAACAACACAAAATAACCACAAGCAACTCGCCACAATCAACCAGAATATGCATATGACTACTATATTTGTAATTTTCTGTAGTAACAATCAGTAAATCATACTCTACTACTCGATTGCAACAAAAGAACAAAATTGAGAAAAACAATTGAACAAATTGAGTTAACAAATCTCGATTGAAAGAGATAACAAAAGTGTATAGGGAGATTTTTTTTTTTAGTCACACAAATCATCAAACAGTTGTGAGGCATAGAAGAGATGTGTTTGATATGAAGAAAAACTAAGAAATGAGATGATTGATTGAGGCTCTAAATCGTAGAGAGAAAACATGATGAGAGAGATTTCGTCGCAAGAATGATCGAACAAAATCGATCGCAACTTAAAATAACCGTTTGACAATAACAAGCAACAGACAATAGGAGATATAGATCGAGAGATCTTACAACTCGAAAAATCAATGTATGAACTCTGTATAGAATGGAGACAGTTTGACGAACAATCAAGATATAGAATGAAGATCAATGAGATTCGATTAGACACTTAATCAAACAGATTCTGATCAACTAGATTTTGCAGAAAGAACACAACAAATTTGTGCATCAGATGATCAACTAAGAATTATGATGAATAATACAAACAATATATCGATGAACAATCGAAACAGATTGAAGAAACGCAGATATTTGCAGAATCAACAGCAAATCGATCAATAAAATTCACAGAAACAATGATTTAAGCAAGAAACAACAATCAACAAGATCAAGAACAAGTAAAATATACGTATTCTGTAAGTATATTTCAGAAAATCAGAAGAGATTACACCTCGAGAGAGATAATCGGAGATAGATGAACGAAAGAGATGATCGGAAAGAATGTCAGATCGCCATTAAAATGAGCTCTGCAAGCTCTGATACCATGTTAACTTTGATAATATGCAGTGGAAATAAGAAGATAAACAAAGTAAAGAAGACATTCGTTTGGTTGGAGCGCTCCATTTTCTGCATTGACAATGAACTGAAAGTGTTTGTACAAACTAGAGAGAAAGCTTAGAGACTACATCTTGAATGTAAAACTAACTACTTGAATATAGAGAAGTACATATCTATATATAGACTAAGTAAGTGAATAACAAACTTCATAACAGACTTGTTGATAAGAGTCTTGCCATCCTGGATAATACTTGACAGCTTGGACACTTGACAGCTCAACATACACTATACTCAACACAAAGGCATATCGGTTGAAATAAATTCTTCTTTTTGATTAATCAAAACCCGTTATCAAACTGTACATCTAACCACGAATAATGTGGTTAATGTTCTAAAACACTCTTGATTTCATTTATTGACCGTCTGGCCAAATGTAGAAAATGATGGCAACTGACATGTTGGGACTACTCATCGTGTAGCATCCATTACTATCTCCTTCCTGTACAAAATGACCGGATTACAGGTTTTGAGATGGCAAATGTTGATAAACATATGCTTTTGTACACCTCTGCAATGCTCATGTTGGTGTGAGTGGCACAGTGCAAACATGATACATAAATTCTAACAAAATACCTACCAAATTTTCAAACAGATAAATGTTAAATGGTGCTGATACTTGATTCACACAAATTGAATCTCATTTCTTTGGAATAAATCTAGTACACCATTTAACAAGAAGGTGTTCGACACTAGCCTCCATTCTTGTCCCAACGCCTCCCCACACCAGCATATGACTGTAGTCCCCAAAAGTTGAACCTGTAACTTCATACACTTTCTTGAATCCGATTCTTGTATAGAATTTAACCAGCTGCAAGTGTGTCAACAGTTTAGTAACAAAAAAAAAAAAGAAAAATCATATTCCTACATTAATTCATCAAAATATAATCTTGACTTACTTGACTATTTTTACAAACACAATGGTAATGTTAGTAATAAATTTCAACATAATGTTTCTTTTTTATTTTTACAATTAGGATGTCTATCGAAAGAGCTTCTATAGCCTCCACCAGACGACGCCAGACTTGCGTACATTTTGAACTTTCTTTAAAGTACGAAATATTGGGAGGGTGTTTGGATTTGCTAATTTTCTACTTACAATTAAAAATAAGTGATTTGTTTACGAACTAACAATGCAACAAAACAGTTGTAATGACCTCATGTAAATTTTAAGAAGTGTTAAAAATATATGGAGCAGCTAATGAAGTTGTAAAACATAAAACAGAACAAACCTTTTTGTGATAAAGATCGGAATCATTGATAGCCAGTAACTCAGCAGAAGTACATCCACAATCATATCCATATCTAACAGCCACTGCACCAAGAAACACACCAATCCCAAATATTGACTTCTCCATTCCCAGTGTTTCTCTAGTCAACTTGATAGAATCCAAGTGTAGAATCTTCCCTCCAAACCACACCCTTATTATCCCTTCAGCTCTTCCAATCTCTTCTTCGCTTTCCAGCCTTTTCGCTGTTATTCGAAAAAAGGGTCCAAGAGTGTGAAGCTTCAGCTCAACTTTTTGTTGTTTGGATGAAGCTATGATGTCTCTCATGGTTGGTATGGTGATTTTAGGCTCATTTTTGGGTTCTGGCTTGTTTTTGGTGAGTGTGGTTTTGGGGTTTGTTTCGGTTTTTAATGTGATCTGGTGCAGCGATGAAGTATGTGAAAGTTGAGTGTATGTTGTGGAAGATGATGAAGTTACTTTGGAACTAAATGGTGTCAAAAATGTTAGGACATGGTTCTTGGGCATAAGCGTTCGCTCCATATCTGTTTTCTTGTAGCTTGTCTGGTTTAGTTTGGTTACCTTCAACTTTCTACAAATTGTTCTGTTTTAGCCTAAAGAATTAGAATATTAGACAGAAACACAATTTTTTTTTTTTGCCGAGTAAAAGATACACAAATATTAAACAGACGTGTTCGCAGTCCAATGGTTGAGGTTTTTTGTTTCCATATATCATCAAATGTTCCGGACTTGGAAACTTGACAAGAATTTAGGCCTCGGTATTTGCAACGGCAGCTTATTTCAGAAAGCAAGTAAAATGTTGTTTGTTAAATTTTAAAATAAGTTCTTTTAGAAAGCGTTTTTTGTTGAAAAGCTGTTTTTAGAAAAAGTATGTTCCTCCATACTTTTGAAAAAAATTATTTTTCCACTTTTACGGGAAGTAGCTATTGATTTCAACAGCAAATCTCACTAAAAACATTATTTTATATAAATTATACCCAAAACATACATATATCAAAAATATTATATACCAAACAATTATTTGATTTTCGTAACGGCACTTATTTTAATATCACTTTTTCAACAGCACAACAATCCCAAAGAGAGACTTAAATCACTCTCCCTATAAAATATCATAATGCAATGTATGTCATTCTAATTCATAATTCATATAATTTAAGCCCAATATCTATATATAATTCAAAGGTTTGATATTTGATAGTACTCTCTCCGTCCCATTCATTTTTATACATTTTTTTAAAAGTGTTTGACACGCATTTTAAGGTGCATAACTGGGGGTGTTTGGGGAATTTATTTTCCAGAATAAGTCAACTTAAAATAAGTTGAAAGTTAAGATTCCTAACTTTCCAACTTATTTTCCAACTTATTTTTGCAACTTATTAAATCTCAAACATACATTAAATACTTGTCTAAAAAAAATTATTAAAATATAAAATTTTTACCCGAAAATAAGTCCATAAGTCCTTAAAAAAAAGATACGCCAAACGGACACATAGTTTCATAACTTATTTTTATAGTTTCTCTATAAAAGTAGGATTGTTCTATTTTTATACAAAAAAAGAAAATTGCAAAAATAAGTTATGTAACTATAATAGTTAGGAACCTTAAAATGCGTGTCACGCCCCCGTCCCCCAATGTATAGAAATCATTGGGACGGAGGGAGTATAAAACAGTGGGGGAGCTACAAAAATTACGTTAAAGTACTTGATACAGACAATTTTTATCCCCTGGTACAGCAAAAATATTATAAAGATATATCAGCCTAAAAACTCTTGTTCTATTTTAGCATCGCAACTATAATGTTTTGGTTTTGCCACCTATTTATACACGATACTTAATAGTATAGTTTTGGCAGGAAAGGAACGGAGAACGTATAGAATAATGATGGAATATGGAATGATCATTCCATTCATTCGTTTAACTTTATAATTTGTCCTGCGAGAGAATGGAATGGTCATTCTTGTGTGGAATGAAACGAGTATAATTTTTTTAAAGAAAAACAAAGATTGATTAATGCTGATATTTTCCAGTCATGTTTAGCAGAGTAATCAGCCAAACTGCTGGCATGTTCAGCTTGTAGGGAAACGGACACAACAGAGCATGCTGGGCAGTGGCGGACCCAGGATTTTTTCCGAGTGGGTTCCTTGTTGAAAGCTAAAACAAAAGGAAGAGGAGGTCAAGGGCCTATGGCTGGACCGCGGCGGGTGACAACTTATGATGGCGGATGCATGGAGGTGCATTCTTGTCACTCTTGTGGAGGGGTTTTGTTTCTTTTTTTTTATTCCCTTTGTTTAGGACTGCTGCAATAGAACTATAAGAGGAAACGGGGTTGTTTTTCTGTTTTGGGCTTTTATCTATTGGGCTCCAAGTAATATTAGTGGGTTCCTAAATTAATTTTGAGTAAATTTAATTTTCAAAATTACTATATATTATGGACATGGATATAGGTCTAGTGGGTTCCTGGGCACCCATAACCCAAGCTATGGGTCCGCCCCTGATGCTGGGCAACTTCTGGCCATCGAAATGGTACTCAAGGCATTATTAAGATCAAATTGAAAGCCCTGTCAACTTCTAGGATTTACGAAAATGATACAGCAAAGTTGTTTCTTGAGAATCTGAAGCTTATTTGAAAACACAGTAGCAACGCAGGATAAACTTATTCCATTTGCTAGTAAACCGACCAATTAAACAAGTAATCAAATAGTTATTGTGCAATAAGCTAAAAGCTAGAGAAAGTATACAATAAAATCCAAATATATAACCACGTAGCCATAAAATTTTGTGTAAAGAGTATCTACAGAAACTAGGGGTTGAAGATGAAAACTAACCGTTGAGACCTGCACTGAAACTGATGTTTTCGATCAAATTGTTCATTAGGTATTGTTTCTTTAAGAAACGAAAAATCCTCCTTTCCAACAAATAAAACTAATGGATTTAGTTCATAGTTATGGGTAGCAAATATTATGTAAATATATAATTCATGCGGCAGTATGGATCTTTGGTTCACTCAAGAGGGGTGTGATTCCTGTGGCAGCTCGGAAATTTCATCACTCGCAATGGTCGACCGATACTGATTTATGCAATTCTAAATGGATTTGACTCTTAAAGATCTGTAGTCATACTTCTTTTGGGTCCTAAACCCGTGCAGTGGCTGTCCATTCTAGCACAAGTCCTTACTCGAGTACTAAATCATACAAATATTAGCTCTAAAGTTTAGTTGAGTTGGTTTGACCCAGCAACACATGCTTTGAACATGCACAATAAGATACTCCTCCTTTTGTTATTTCATTCTAGTTGGTAGTTGTGATGCGGATTTTTCAAGAAGGCTCCTACTTATACTCACGCTCACATGTATCAGACTTAAAACCTTAACCTCCCACCACAGAGAGAAAGTGTGTGATACGCTAGCAGTGCCCCTATGGTTGCATTTTGCCCTTGGTCTGATAGTATGAGCTATGTGGGGGATAAAGTTCTCTTTTCATGGTATAAAGATGAGATCTCACTCTCACCACGATGTAAAGGCTATGTGAAGGTGGCATCCCAACTGCTTCTGAATGAAAATGAGAAACCTATCAACATCACATAAGGGAAGAAGCTATTACATTTATATTATAATTGCACAATGCATTGGAATTCTTATTCATACATTTCATTATTCATGCAGGATAGTTACTTCCTTACAAAATTATAGTACAGGAGCTTCAGAGAACAAATGCAGTAAACGATGACATGAACAACTATAAACAATCACAATGTTGAACAACAAGATGCCCACCAATTATTCAGACACTAAAATGAAACTACTTAACAATAAGTAGCATAATCAAGAAAAGATTACAAACATATAGAACATAAACTGAATACTAAAAGGTCGGATCTCTGCATTTTTATCTTCCTCTCACTGCAGTAAAACAAGAAATGGCAGTAGAGATGACAACCACTGTTACATAACTGACGTCATCAAATATAGCTTCGAACCGCATCTCTTGTAGCTCCCAAAGCGTCGATACGTATGTACTTATCTTCTTCAACATTTCTACTATCACTGCCATCTGAATCAATATTCTTGTTTGATATATCTTTACACAAGTGTGTGCAGATTTTTTGTGTATATCAATGACATGCAATCGAGTTGCGTCTTTATATATATACATAACATATATAAAAAAAGTATAGATAGAGATAGAGATTGTCAATTAATGTTTGCTACATCATGTTAGATTGTTCGTAGCGAAAAGAGGAATGTTGTGAACACATGCGAACTTGCATGAAACTTTATTGATGCTTCCACGATGCTTCGCTTCTTTTGGTAGGTTCTACAATTGTATGCCAGCCTTACGAAAGCACAAACTTTTCTCGTGAAACTAAAAAAGAAACAACTTTAATCAATTTAACCGATACTTTTCTCTATTTTGGCCATTTATAATTTTATGTGTATATGTATTCTATTATAGTACTATAGGGGTTGAATCAAAGGAGAAACAAGAAAAATGTGATCTACTAAGGTTCAACACATTTAAAACTTGGGTTTATCAAACCGAGTTTATCAATTATATTTAATGGCATCGATTTTCCTCAATAAGGGTATAGTTCATGTATAGTTCAACAAATATGACACAGATTTAACATCAATATTTTTTTAAATCTTAATATTAGTTGTGTTGAACCTTAGTGGCTCTCAGTTTGGTTCTCACCGGAACAAGACCCACCAATACAATATATCACCCTTTTTAAAAGAATTTGTCTATATCAAAGGGTGATCCTTTTAAAAGGAATTTGTCTATATTAAAGGTTGATGAGACCAATGTTTTACCAATATTAAAGCTAATACATTTTTTTTATGTAGAAGAAGTAACACTAGTTACATTATAGTAAGTCAATCTGAAACGTAATTTAATTCAAATACGTTGATTGGGACATATTAAAACTTGCACATGTAATTCTTGACAGGGTCAATAAGCACTAATACATATATTGGTAGATTTCTCAATACAATGTAGTAACAAATAAACTCCTGTTGTTTGTTTGTGTAACACCATAAACACAATTAAACTCTCATTATGTGAGAACTCAAGTATTGTTGGGGGTTACGTATATTGACTAAAAATTATCATTTAAAACAACTCAAATTTGGTAGAATTATTATTTGTGATATGATTCCTAATTAAAATGAGGAAGGTAGTAATGATCATAAGACTTCGAAAAAGATCAAGATTCAAAGAAGACTTAAAGAGTTATTTTGCTATTTGGAGGCTCATATGGGAAATTAAAGAGTTGTGTGAGAGATACAAAACCATTAGTTTTTGCATCTAAAGTGAAGTGATTACAAAGTGTTGCATGCAAAGAAACTTCATACTTATAGTATAATCAGGCTAGCACTTGCATCCAAGGAGAGATACCAACACCCATGGAGGTATTGGACAAGTTAGCAAAATTCACCAACTTAATTTAAAGATAGAGTTGTGCTCTTTAAAATAGGATAATGAAGAAAATCTTCACTGCTAGATTAGATGTGTTAGTTAGGTAGTATGTCATCTTACTAATGTTGACGAGTAAATGAAATTGAATAGGAAAGAAGGAAGTATAAATTTGACAAATCTTCAATAACATATTTGCTCTGCACTTTTTGAATACCAGTGGTTATGTAAATTTGATGCTTAAATTTTCGTCAAAGTTAATTTATATTCTCATAACATAATTTTGGTGAAAACTTTGATATCAATTATTGCAAAACCTGTAGCTCTCACGAGTCACGAGTACTCACACGAAGTCTTTCGAGAGGATGCAAAAATTTTGATGCTTGTAGGCTTTTGAGAGGATGCAAAAATTAAAGAGTTGCAAGAGTTTTTGCAACAAGGTGACAATTGTATTTAAGATTTAAGAGTGTCGAGGTGAAGAGAAATTCATGCATTACGTTTATACTCCCCCCGTCCCGCTGGATTCTTTACATGGGGGCTGGGCACGGAGACCAAGGATAGTGGGTGTAATATTGTTAAAATAAATGAAGTAGTGGGTGTAATAGTGATTTTATTGTTAAAATAAATGAAGTAGTGGGTGTAATAGTGTAAAGTGTTGAAAAAGTGGAGTGAAGTAGTGGATGTAATAATGTATTTTATTATTGAAAGTTACTATTTTGGGTAATGTAAAGAATCCAGTGGGACGTCCCAAATTAGTAACTGTAAAGAATCCATTGGGACGGAGGGAGTATTAATCGCTCTAATTTCCACATTAAACCACTGTGTTATTCCTACCCATCAGATTTATTCAATAATTTCTTGTAGGTAAGAAATTAGCATTGTTTTACCATAAAATTACAATTTTTGTTGATAAAGTACAATCTTTGTTGATTAAATCTATGTTGAATTAGAGATTTTATATGGTTTTTGTGTACTTGGTCATTTTGGTTTACAACGTCCAATGTTTAAGGATGTGATCCTACGAAGTACTAAAACAAAAGTTACATTTCATGCTTATAACATCTTATCATATTTGACTATCACTTCAAAATATGTACTTAAATGTACAAATTATGATAATGGAAAATAAAGATATAGTTTATCAAAAATATAATAAATATTGGTGAAGGGTAAGTTGAGAGAGAAAATATACATATGGATATGCAAGGAGTAGGAATGAACTGAACTCACAAATGTTGCTATATTCCAACAGCATCTAGAAGCTGCAAGTGTTGGGAAACGGAAACCAGTGAATTAGCAACAATGGCTCCACTAGCAGCTACAGCTGGGACTCCAATGCCAGGAAAGGTGGAATCTCCGCAACAATAAAGCTGAGGTATCGGTGTAGGATGCCCCGGAAAGGTGTCTTTACCTGCCTGAATAGCAGGGCCATAAGTACCTTTGTTCCTCCGCAAAAACCTTTTGTGAGTCAATGGAGTTCCTACCAATTTCACCTCACACTTTTCTCGGCTAAAACCTGAACCAAGGGCACGCTCTACAGCATTCCACATTACCTATGTTCAAAATTCCATCGACAACAAAAATACATAATTAAACCAAGATTTATGAATGACATTTAGAAAATATTATCTTCAGTTTATTAACTAGTGAGTATTCAACATGAACCTAGAAGTTTTCCTGGAAATTTTGCAGTTAGTGCGGTTTCTTTGAATAAGAGAAATATAATATAATTACATAATACACCTTTGCATATTGAAATTTAAGAAGTATTCAGAATCATAGTGTTTTTGGTATTTATACCCAAGGGTCAATTTTACCTTAAGTTTTTTTCAATTGATTTCAAAATTGTGATAGTTTTTATTGTGTTGGTTAAGAGGCCATAAAGCAAAACGGTTACCAAATTTGGTAAGTTTGGGTAATTCCATGCATTTTGCAGAACCAGCCTCTCAGAAAAATGGGCAGTCAGAAGTATATTAGCAATATAATGTACTAATTTTGGCTAAACTATTTCACTTTGATATCACATTATTATATATCATTTGATTAGATTTGTTTACAATTACTAATTAAATACACAATGAAATAAATTATGTTAGAAAACATCAAATTAGCATAAAATACTTGCTAAACTTTTTTAGTAGTATAATAACATTAACTAGAAATAACTCTTCTTTACAAAGTGAACGCACATTATGTATTGTGAATAGTTTGTTACCAATGACTAAAACAAAATTTTGGGTAAAAAAATGTAAGATTTTACAAATTAAAAAGTTGGTATTTAATACGAAAACTTAGTATGAATAAATATATAGATCATACTTAGAGATAACTAATCTATATGGGCAAAGTTACATGGGAAACTTATGTTCGGCATTATGTTCTATGCTACATCATTGTAATTTGATATTTATTAAACACATATTTTGATATATGTTCTCTCTAAAGTTATGTATTACTAAAAATTACTGAGCATACTTCAAATAATTTTCAATTATTATTAACATGTTTCCATCTAATCTAGAAAATTGAACCTTAATAATTGGTTGGGTTAGGTCGAATGAGGAAATTGGGTGATTCGAGACTAGCTTCCCAGGTTTCTCAACTAATAATTGGTTCCTATTTGAACCTTGACGTTACATTGTATCAAGCTTTAGGACTGGATATGATCATATTGAGGTATTAGAGTACAGTCACATTGAAGATTGTAAGATAGAGAGGATTATGGATAGTTTTCTGAGGCGGGGTTCAGTACATAAAAAACAATGTTGGGCAAAGGAATTGGTTAACGAGAGATATTTTTGATTTTGATATAGCAGCGCTTTGAACCTAGAAATAAACAAAAAAAACGCACATCTGCCAACACCACTACAATCTTTTATTAAGACGACAAGACCTATTACGTCTCTATATTGATAGTTGAAAATTAATTAGGGGGTTCTGGCCCCTTCCTAGTTCCACCAGTGAACAACAGGAGAAAAAGCTCTCAAGGGAATGAACATCACTTTCAACACAAAAACTCTGGCCAGGGATTCCTACCTTCATATTTTTCTTTGCTCTTAAAAATAAACGATAATAAGTTCACAGCGTTTGTACATCTACGATCTACCTACAATTGATCTTATATCTATCATTTCGTGATAGTTTATGAGAGTTTCAAGTGTAAAATAGTTGGAAAGCTACTGATACTACAAAAGAAATTTTCTTCCTAAAATGAGGACCATCATGACATTCAGCCAAGTGCACAAAAGACGTGCTTTTTTACCAGACCTCATAAAGACACACAATACATTGGACAAATCAGCATCAGTGCTCAATCAGAACTGGTCTTCTAGATGTGTTGCAGCTTGCTAAACATCTCTTTCCTTGTACGACTATGTCCCTTTCTTGGTTGTTTTTGCGTTTTAAAATATTATCATTTTGAAGAAAAAAAACTTTTTTGTTAAGTATTTACAAAAAAAGATCGAGAAAATAAAGTCTAACCTCAGACCGTTCATCTTTAAGTTTTTTGTATTCGCTGCTTCTGCGATCAAGCCCTTCCCAAAGTCCAAATGGCTCAGTTCCTGGTGTATAGGCATGTAGCACATGTTTTCCCGGGGGTGCAAGGGTGGGACTAAGCACACTTGGTACAGATATCAAAACAACATTCTGATCAGCATCAACTCCTCTCTTCCAATCATTGACAACTATATGATGAATGCCCAAGTCCTCACGCATACCCTGAATGTCCATATACATTTTTCAAAATGTTTAATAAATGAATAGATTTTGTTCTTTTAACAAGATACAAATGTCAACTTTAATTTTGGTACATGCTGAATAAATTTGTCTTCTATAAATTAAGTAGAAGATAAAGTCTCAGAGACCAAAAACCAGGCGTTCTAGTAGCTAAAGAGGCCCAAAAAGCATGCACAAAATTTCTTCTAGTCCTTAAAAAAATCAACTGCCTTGGACTCTCAGGATTGCATTTTCCAGAAAAAGAGTACTCCATGCCATGAGCATAAATTCATGGTGAAAACATCTTGTGTTCAGTACTACGCCTTTGTGGGAATCCAGCAAAATATAACATTTATAAAAAGGATTGCATCTTTAATTATGTTTCAAGTTCTACTTATCAAAAAATGAATGCATCATTTTCATAGCTATGGCATACCTCCCACTGAAGTTAGAGATAAAATTGGATGGATAGTTAGATGATTGAATAAGTAGAGAATATACAAATTTCTAACAATAGCACAACCAACTGCATATCTCACATTCCTATCCATATAGCAAGAGCAATCTCCTTTTTGATATTTTCTACTTTGCACACCCGCACACACTCTATGTATTGAAGCATTGTACATGTTATAATTCAGAAGCAGCACTGGAAACTGACATATGAACGGGGATGGCTGATGTTAAGTTGAGACTAATTAATAATGACGGTATGATTGTAACCAAAAACAATCTAAAACTTAAGCATGTTCTATGGAGAATATGCCACCTCCAGTGTGGAGAAGTATCGTGGAGAAAAGTATAATTGCTCTACAGTCTACAAGCATAGACAATTCAGGATGCATGAAAAGGCAAGAAGGCAATGGCAAATAATATCAAAAGCAGTATTCCAATTTCAGTTTTGAGATTTTTTGGTGAAATCACTTCTATAAGGCGAAACAATGATTAAGCTGAAGAGTTCAATTTTGACAAAAGTGGCATTTATGAGTTAAGAAATTGCTAGACATGTAAAGATTATTGAGAAAATAATTTAGTCACAACAACTGCAACATCACACTCGATATAGTTGGGTCAAAATTTTATTGAAAATAATCATTCATGAATGCATTCAGAGATTGATTTGATATAAAGTAACTATTTTTCAAATAAGTATCATGTAAAGATACTAATGAATGAGGAACAACTAATTTGGTAAACACACACAACAATAAGAGTGGTTCAAGATAGCTAACCTCTGAATCGAAACCCAAATGGAGATGCATGAATGATTCACATTGGGGTGTCTTCTTGATCCTGTCCTCGTAGGATTTAGGAACAACTTCCTTCGGTAATAGATTCAGAGTATCCCACATAGAAGCATTGCTAACAACAGCCTTTCTTGCACGTACAAACTGTAGCACAAGTTATAAGTTTCATTTAAGATTTGAGAGAACGATTACTTGCAGAATTCTTCACAATTTTGTTTTTTGTTCCTAGTCATTACTCACTTGACCACTTCTTAGCTTCACTCCTATAGCTCTGCCATTTTCAACAACAATAGCTTCCACATGACTTCTGAGAGATATCCGTCCGCCAAACTTCTGTACACCTCGGACAAGAGCATCGACAATTGCTCCGCTTCCTTGAAGTGGGTACTCTAACGTGCAATTTGGCTTGTACCACTCTGCAAACATGTACACCTGAAAAAAAATCACTCTCAAATTAATAAATCAAAAAAAAGAAAAAAAGAGAACTCCACTTCAGATATATATAAAACGGGGGCGCTTCAGTACAGTTAAAAAATAGTACATCAAAGAAACCAGAGCAAAAATACTAATGCTCTTATAATGTAATGCATTCGGGTTGTCTGCATAAGGATACCTGTTAAGTAACCAACTCATCTAAAACCTTAAGCCTTAAGGTTTAGAGGAAGGCCCAACCGGATCTTTATGTTATATTCTAACACTCTCCCTCACTCGAAAGCCCAATTATGGGTCGAGAGTGGATCACGGGCGCTCATCTATGGAGCATAACTTGCCTTCGTGTCCATATTAAATATTGAGAATATTGGGGGTCGCAGAGAGTCGAACCTGGGGCCTCTGCGTACCTGAGCACTATACCATGTTAAGTAACCAACTCATCTAAAACCTTAAGGTGTTAGATGAGTTGGTTACTTAACAATACCAAAAAAATTAATATGAAGAATGTATATACTCGTGACTGTCAAAACTGAAGAATAAAATAAAAGAAAATACTCAACAAATGTTTATAAGCTGATCAGCATTATTAGAAAGGAATATGCTCTGACACCGTCAAGAATTAGTAGTTTCAGCAAGTAAACTGCTTCGCAGTTGGTACACAAGTGGAAGTACTAAAGTATGCTAATATTATTTAGCAGGAAGCCTGATAACATTTCAATAAGGGTCTATCAACATACTTGATTCCAATCAGGAGGAAAAGGTTGATTGACCTTTACACTGGTTCTTGGCTTAAAAACTAGTAGCGAATTCTGTCATCTATCCAATTACAATTTTAAGTGAGCACTTAAGTACATCAAAAGTGCTGCAGATTGAGAAAGTAAAATCATACTCCAGACAACACAGTAACTAGATAAAAAATTTATGTGTGTGTAAAGCACATCTATACATTAAAAAAAAATTATTTGTTAGCAGTAAGAGGGTCAATTCCATTGCTTGCAGTTAAGTGATTCGAAAAAATGCATGCTACTACAACTAGCTCCATAATTTTAAACAAAAACAATAAAAAGAAGTTTTTAGGCTTAACTTTTCCATGAAGAAAATATATAGGAAAGTTTATCTTAATATACTTACCATCTCTGCTGAAAGTATACCATCAGATTTCACCCCCGCGAGCAAGAAAGAAAGAAGATCCACCCAATTACGTATGAAAGGATCTTTTAGCTCCAAAGAGTCCACAATTTCTGAGAAAGGTCTAAGAAGTTTTGTAGCACCAAGAGCTCCCCGAGGTCCCATTTGAGCAAAAGATTTGAGAAGTGTTGGTGCATATCGAGCTGCAGCAGTGGAAAGAACACCCCAATCGCCTCGAATAGATACAGGTGGTAAAGCCATGGCAGCAGTAGACATTGGAAGTATAGCATTCTATAAGAAAATTTTCTTTTAGTTTTGAGCCATAGCAGCAGTAGAAATTGTTTGTATCCCATTATTTCACAACTCCGAAGTTCAGTTGCAACAATATAGAAGAATGCTACCGTATAAAGCGGAGAAAAGACATCGACTTCATAATTTTGTTTGTTTAGTGAAAAAAGAAAGCAAGACTCTGTGGCTTAAAAAGGAAAAATCCAATATCGACAGTGATGAATATTGATACTCACAAGAAGCTTCTGCCATTCTCGTACAGCATCCGGACCCGCATACTTCTCAAGATCCTGAAGATTAGCTTTAAAATTAATAATTTGCTCTATTTATTTTGGAATAATGAAGAAGTCAATACTACCATTCTTTTGGTTAATTGTCAATGAAGCTTGGGTGCTTTAAGAATAATATCATCAAGCATCTTACAAGTAGTTCAATACTAATACACACCTTGAAAAATTCTGTAGGACCGATTCGTGATAAGAATTCTCCTTCAGGTACATAAACTTTCCAGGAGTCATACTTGACACATGGTATTGGCTCACCTAATGCATCCAGAACCTGAAATTTATAAATGTATGGTAGGCTCTTTTTGTGCTTAAAATTTGCATAAATATTACGTAAATAGTGTAGAATATTTAATAGTTTTACTTGTAATATATCTTCTATATAAACAAACAACAATTTATCAAAAATTCAGAATCTTGCAGCACTGAAATCATTAGCTGTCAAACTTGTGCCAAGGGATTAATAGCTGCTAGGGATGAATATTAAGCACATTTACTCAATTGTATAACCTAAATCTAATGTGAAGATAATTAATGATGTATATCCTCCCTACGTGTTCGTGTAATATCAGTCAAGCTCAATTATTTAAAGTTTGTGAGGGCCAACATGTATTAGATCATCATCATCATGTCTCGGATTTTTCATATACTAATCTCCATGCTTTCCGAAGTCAACTATTTTTGGACCTATAGATTAGGCCAGTCTGATCAGTTACG
Source organism: Saposhnikovia divaricata (assembly GCA_036435485.1). Lineage (NCBI taxonomy): Eukaryota > Viridiplantae > Streptophyta > Magnoliopsida > Apiales > Apiaceae > Saposhnikovia > Saposhnikovia divaricata. The sequence continues at coordinate 128,044,903 of CM071595.1, forward strand.
GTAGTATTTTAGGTCTTTCTTAGGCAGTTAGGTACACAATTCGTGGACAAGGTAACGCGAAGCTGGGTGGGAGTGATATCTAGGTGTTCTGCGACTGTATGACATATCTTGGCAGTCAGCAGAGGAGTTTGAATCACTTCTTGTACATGAAACTATAAATTCTGGAGTATAGAGTTGAATTGCTAATACAGGGCCACATCTTTGCACTTGTACGAGTGATTAAAATGTGAAATGCTCAAGCCTTTACGCCCCATATAGAGAGGTGCAATCACTTTGAGGCAGAGGTTTGATGTCTTTGTCTATTGTAGGAACTAAGAACAGACTCTTTAACTCTTTAGCAGTCAAGCCCTTAAAAATGATAAACATAAGCAGAGGTGCAATTACAGGTTTTCACCCGGATACCACGACAACCATAAGCAGTAGTACCATTTACACTAATATGAGATCGAGATCCCTAGCAGAACTGCAGAGCATTTGCATATTAATGTTGTAGTCTATAGAAGATGAAGTGGTTCTCTTAATAAAACAGCTAATAAAGCGGAGAAAATTACTTGTGCTAAGGGATTTGCTTGAAGACCTCTTGATTGAAGTCCAGAAAACAAAGATGGACCAGAGTCAAACTTGTAGCCCTTAATCTCAAAAGAATGAGCGGCACCACCTGGCAAATCATGACTTTCAAGTACTAGAACATCTTGCTCGTACCTAGCAAGCAATCCAGCACAGCAGAGTCCACCAATGCCACTCCCAATAACAATAACATCCGCTTCTGATTTGCCTGCACATTATCCTGCCATACATTAATATTCTACAAAAGCCCTAGCATCATACATTTTTCATCAGCAAACACCAAGTCCAAGTAGCTTATAACATTGAAATAAATTCAAGGGACTTAGAAATCTTTCGACACTGTCAAAAAATATGAAATGTATTCAAGGCTCTTATCACTCGTATAGTTTCTTTTTCTTATCTCCGGAGACCACACTTCTTCTGAATTGCAATCAAGAACATAGCAAAAAAAGCTTTTCATAAATGAAAACATATACATACACACAAGATTATAAATACTCCATTTGAAGCTTACCATATTACTATTTAGATCTTTATATAACAATCCACCTTACATAAACAATCTAAAAAAAAAACTCACTATTTACTCATTTTGCAACCGAATTAGCTCTCTTTAAAACTCGACATTTGACTCGACTCGACTCGAAAATAGAAACAATAGATAGAAGGGGTTTAAAGGTACCAGTGGATGATAATAAATTGGGAGTAGGCGCTGCGGTTGTTGCTGAGCTGGAGTTTCGCGCCAAAAAGGAGGCTCCTCGCTTACCTGTACTTGTTGTTTTAACTCCACCATTGAAATTCAAACTGGGATTGGTAATAAAGCAGTGATTATGCACATGAATATTTGTGTCTGTACATATATTCATTTTAAACATACTAAACAAATTCAACCACAATCTGATTTAAACAGATAGAATTAGACATACACATTAGATATACAGGAACAGGAGGACACAGATGAATGTCCCTACTCCCTAGTACTTGCTGTTCGGTTTTAGTAGTTCAAAAATTGACACGTATCTTCCACCTCACCTTGAGCTGGTGGAAACTGATGCGGTTTTATGGTAAAATCGTAACCAGAATCGTATACACTCGGTTTTTAAAATTAAAATCTAGATGTTGAAAAATGAGATCTTATTATTTTTTGTGATTTTGAGATTAAATCGAGATATAATATGAGAAAATTCAAAGAACGAAAATTATAGGCAATTTAAAAAAATTTCCGAATCATTAAAAACTGTAACGCCCCCAAATCCACCCTGACCGGGAACTCGGGTCGTCACATTGTCTCAATATGATAACACAATAACAATACCAAATTTTATTACAACGGAGCATAAAATGTCCCACTTCGCAGGTCCAAGATCGTCTTCACAACATAGTACAATCCAACTTGATACATCTCGAAATAATATGTTACAAAAATTCACAACAGTAGAAATATAAAGATTCCATCTGGATCTTCTAATTATTGTCGCCATAGCCTTGCGTTTTTCTGTAGCCCTGGCTGGACGTCTCGTCTCTTTCCGTCTTGACAGTTGAACAAAATGTTGTAAAGCAAGAATGAGCAACTATAGTGCTCAGCAAGTTCTCTTCTCGCTCGGTATATAAATATAATAAGGTTTACCGAAATAAATACTCAAAATTTTAATATCGGATATCACCATATGATTTGGCTCAAATTCATCTTGAAAATATCATACTCGAAAGACTCAAAACTCATCTCAAAACAAAATACTCAAAAGACTCATTACTCATCTCGAAACAGAATACTCGATAACTCATTTGATATAACTCTGATAACTCATGATTTAAGAATGAACTGGTCTTCCACCTCTCCGTATCTCGGTGGGGCGATCAACTAACCAACCAAGAATACCGGCCTCCAATGACACCGCACTTCGCCCGATCACGGCTACAATACGATATCAACAATAATATATATATGTATGAATGCTAGCATCATAATGGTTATCAATTCAACGATGGCAACAAAGTGCCTAATTATTCTCGGGTCCGTAAAACGGTACACGAGTCTCTCTTTCTCTATAATGGGCCTCTTGCCCAAAATTGACCAGTAGAATACAGAATTCCTGAATATTTGGGGTACAGATAACTTGAAATAATTCTCCCAGAAAATATTTACAAATCTGGCGGACTGCCAGTATGACTCGATTTTACCACCAATCCGAACAATGGACTGATGTAAATTCTCAATAATTTATTGGTTGACACGAACAAAATGCCAAACCTTGACAATAAAATCAACTATCTCGAATTTATGAGAATAGTCTTAAGATTGAAGTAATTGGGAGTCGTACTGAACAAATAGTACTTCTCAATATTTATAATACTCAACATTGATGAACGTTTAAATAGAATATTTTTCACTTGATCGACGAATAAAAATCTCTAACAATTATAATTTTTAAACTCCTATCGGTTAGTTCAAACGAGGAACTAACTAAAAGATAATCAATAAATAACGATTGCATTTGTACAATAAATTCAATCGAAAAGAATAAATTTAACTATCTCGGACGAATGAGATTAGTTTCACTGAATCAAAATAATAGTCGTCTCGAATTAATGAGATCGACCCGATAGCAACTAAATTATTTCTACGCTTATAGGGATTATAATTCTCAATATACTAAATTAACAGCATAATAATATTTAACGAGAAATAATGCTCAAAAGAAATTATTTCATCATACGAAGCAACAGATAAATCTCAACATATAATATCTCGAAAATAATTAAGGAATTAAGTAATACGAAAAGAAATTCACAGTTTCCAAAAGTTAGGGTAGGAATGAACTTGCCTCGATTTCGAAGTGCAAATGAATGCAGATAAAAATTATACTCTACCCGTGAACTTGGCGTCGATCTACGTCTCGAGAATTATTCTCTAAAAATGGCAACCAGAAATACGTGAGCGATTCTTCAGAATAAAATATTCCCGATCCGATAATATAATTAATAATAATATAATATTTCATACAATCTCCGGAATAAATAACGGAAATTAATTCCGGGATAAATAAATATTTCTTCGAACACAGGAATTAAATCTGGAGAATATATCCTATTTTAATATCTGGAAATCTAAATCCTTACTCAAAATGAAAAATTCAACAATCCATTTTTATATTCAATTTAAATCCAAAATTATTATTCTCATTTTTAAAATAATTCATCAAAGAATTCCACTTTTAATAAACCTCACAAATCTTAATTTATTTAATAAAATATTAATCTCTAAATTAAATCTGACTCGATCCGGTTAATTAAAATAAATCGGAAAATATTAAAAAAACAGCTTTCCAAAATAAAACATATTTTAATCCATTATTCACAAATATACCCCTTTTATTGACAATATATTAAATCTCTAAATTATTTTCAAAATCACATAATAATACTTATTTAATTAATAAAGTAATAAATTCTAAATTACATCTAAAATTCTATTTAATTAATAAACCAATCACCATTTTGTTTAAATAAATCATTTTTAATAAAACTATTTAATCTTCTAAATTTAATAACGTTCCAATTTTAACGGCCAATTAAATCCTTTTTAATTAAAACCCGAATAAAACATATGATCATAAATTTGGTACGTTATTATTGTTATTATTAACGACGACAGCGGCGCGTGGGCCCCACTCGACACCACCGCCGCCGCCTCCCCTCCCCAGCTCTCTCCTTCATCTCTCCCACCTCCACTCTCTCTCGCCTGCACATCTCTATGTTCTCTCTCACTCACAATCTCTCCACATCCCTCGCTGTCTCTCTCCTTCTCCTTCTCCATCTCACTCTTCCCTCCCCTCTTAGTTCATTTGTCTCCCCCTCTATGTACTCTCTCAATCTCCCCCTCGGTTCATCTCTCTCTCCCTCTCCGTTTTCTCGCATTCGACAGCAACACAACAACACTCGACACCTTCCTTCCCTGCCTCTCCTCTCTATATCAGCCTCCACACACCAAAAATCAAACCACACCACCACACAACATCACCTCCTCCTAATCTCTCTTCCCGCATCCCTCTCTCATCTCTCGTTAATTTCCGACAACAATGGCCACAACAATCTCTCTCACCGTCTCTCCCTCTCCTTCGAATACACACACCCAACAAACAATCACAGCCCACACTACCACAACTCCAACACCACTAATCGACACACAAACCCAATAGCAACCCATTCGAACAACACCGGAATTGATAATACACGCACAGTGACGAATAAACAATGAAACTACAAGCATTAATCGAACATAAAATTAAAACGAAGCTAAAGAAGAAAAGAGAAAATAAGATTTTACTACCCTGTGACTACTCTGTTTTTGTGTGTATATGATCTGTGTTTTCTGATTAAAATAGGAGTAGCAGCTGGGTTTGGTTTAAGGAGGAAAGAAACTAACTACTCGGTGTTATGGTCTGGGCTTTTTGTTTGGAAAAAATATGAAAGAGACAATTATGCTACTGGCCTGGCTGTTGTACCCATACCATTTATAAAATAAAATTGTAACCCACAATAATGTTGAATAATGATGAAACCGGTAGTGTGCTTATTAATTAAATAAAAAGAAATGAAATATGGGGAACAAATTAAAATGTCATAATAATGACCATGTTAGTGCTATTTTCAGTAAAAAAAATGATGACCCCTCCATCAGCTTGTTTTCTCCCGGCTGGCTAATTAAAACGATACTCTAAATTTTGTTTCCCAAAATAAAATCGATCCACAACTAAAATTCTATTTTTCTTAATTTTAACAAAACCCAAATAAATATAATATAATTTTACTTGCGTATGAATTTCGAAATTTTACAGAAACGCGTTAATTAAAATATACTAGTGCATTAAAATTTAAATATCGAGTAGGAAAATTAATTCAAAAATTCATGGTTATTACAGTCTTCCCCCCTTATAGGATTCCGTCCTCGGAATCAAAACTATGCACTAAACAATTCAGGATATTTATTCCGCATTTCACTTTCTAATTCCCACGTGGCTTCCTCAACTTGATGGTTTCTCCAAATTACTTTCACTAAATTCACTTTCTTAGTTCTTAACTCTTGCACTTTGTAATCTAGGATCTCTACTGGCTTTTCTTCGTACGATAAATCAGGACGTATCTCCACTGGCTCGTAGGTTATAACATGTCTGAAATCAGAATGGTACTCTCTTAACGCAGAAACATGAAACACATTGTGGATATGCTGAAGGTCTGGAGGTAGGGCCAACTGATAAGTTAGTGGTCCTATCTTCTTAAGAATCTCAAAAGGTCCTATATATCTGGGGCTTAACTTGCCCTTCTTTCCGAATCTCATTACTCCTTTCCAAGGTGAAACTTTCAACATCACTTTATCTCCCACTTCAAACGCTTTGTCTTTTCTCTTTTGATTTGCATACTTCCTCTGTCGATCTTGAGCTGCGACTAACCTTTTTCGAATAACCTCGGTTGCTTGCTTAGTTTGTTGAAGTAATTCCGGTCCTAGTATCTTTCTTTCTCCTACTTCATCCCAATATAAAGGTGATCTACACTTCCTTCCGTACAAAGCTTCATAAGGTGCCATACATATGCTCGAATGGTAACTATTGTTGTAAGCAAGCTCGACTAGGGGCAAATGCTCATCCCAACTTCCTTTAAAATCAAGTGCACAAGCTCTTAACATATCTTCAACTGTTTGAATCGTCCTTTCACTTTGTCCGTCGGTCTGTGGATGATATGCAGTGCTCAGATTTAACTTCGTGCCAAGACATTCTTGAAAACTTTTCCAAAATCGAGAAGTAAAACGGGCATCTCTATCAGATACAATTGAAACAGGTACTCCGTGACGAACTACAATCTCCTTTAGGTATATGTTCACCAATCTCTCAACGGAATACTTATCACTAATTGGTAGGAAATGCGCAGATTTAGTGAGTCGGTCGACAATAACCCAAATAACATCGTGGCTGGCTCTAGTTCGGGGCAATCCTACGACAAAATCCATGGTAATATGCTCCCATTTCCACTCGGGTATCTCTAAAGGTTGTAGAAGTCCACTTGGTCGTTGATGTTCTGCCTTCACTTTCTGACATGTCAAACACTTACTTACTCATTCTGCAATCTCCCTCTTCATGTTGGGCCACCAATAATTCAACTTGATGTCTTGATACATCTTTGTGCTTCCTGGGTGAATGGAATATCTCGAGTTATGCGCTTCGCTCATAATTTCCTCCTTCAACTCTGTAACATTAGGAATCCATATTCTCGATGCAAATCGCTTAATTCCCTTTTCATCTTTTGAACTTAGAAATTCTTCTCCGGTCAACTCTGATTTTCTTTCTTCCATTACTTGTTCTTGACAACGGCGAATCTTCTCGAGTAACTCCGGTTGAAACTGAATGTTGTAAACTCTTTCATTGTTTTGGACTGGGACCTTGACTTCTAATTCCATTTTCTCAAATTCTCTGACCAATTCTTCTGAGGTTGTCAACAGGTTTCGTCTCTCCTTTCTACTTAATGCATCAGCTACAACATTAGCCTTCCCTGGGTGGTAGTTTATCGAGCAATCATAGTCCTTGATCAATTCTAACCATTTTCTCTGTCTCATGTTTAATTCCTTCTGCGTGAATATATACTTTAAGCTCTTGTGATCTGTGTAAATCTCACATTTCTCTCCATAAAGGTAATGTCTCCAAATCTTGAGTGCAAAAACAATAGCAGCAAGTTCCAAATCGTGAGTAGGGTAACGGGACTCATACTCCTTCAATTGTCGAGAGGCATAAGCTATTACTTTTCCGTGTTGCATCAAAACACATCCTAAACCCTTGTGAGAAGCGTCGCTGAAAATTACGAAATCGCCTTTTTCATCAGGTAAGGTCAACACCGGGGCAGTAGTCAATCTCTTCTTCAATTCTTGAAAACTATCTTCGCATTTGGGGGTCCATTCGAACTTTTCACTCTTTCTGGTAAGTCGAGTCAGTGGCGTAGCTATCTTTGAGAAATCCTTCACGAATCTACGATAGTATCCAGCAAATCGAAGGAAACTTCTAACTTCGGTTGGAGTCTTGGGTCTCTCCCAATCTGCTACGGCTTCTATCTTTGCGGGGTCTATAGACATCCCTTCGCCGCTTACAATGTGTCCCAAAAATTGAACTTCTTTTAGCCAGAATTCACACTTTGAAAATTTCGCATATAACTTTTCCTTTCTCAGCGCTTCCAAAACTAAACGGAGGTGTTCAGCATGTTCCTCAGGAAACTTCGAGTATATCAAGATGTCATCAATAAATACAATCACTTACTTATCTAAGTATCTCTTGAACACATGATTCATTAAATCCATAAAAACAACTGGAGCATTCGTCATTCCGAAAGACATAACTAGGAATTCGTAATGTCCCTACCAGGTCCTAAAGGCCGTCTTAGGAATATCCTCAGGCTTGATCTTTAGTTGATAATAGCCGGATCTCAAATCATTCTTTAAGAAATGTATAGCTCTCTTAAATTGGTCAAACAAATCGTCGATTCAAGGCAGAGGGGACTTGTTCTTTATGGTAACTTTGTTCAATTCACGAAAATAAATACATAGTCGCATAGATCCGTCATTCTTCTTTACAAACAATACTGGAGCTCCCCACAGGGATACACTTGGTTTGATTACACATTTTTCTAGAAATTCTTGCAATTGTGTTGCCAATTCCTTCATTTCCACTGGTGCCATTCTGTACGGCGCCTTTGAGATTGGTGCGGTTCCTGGTGCTATGTCGATTGCTAATTTTATCTCTCGATCCGGCGGTATTCCAGGCAACTCGTCAGGAAAAACATCTTCAAATTGATTAACTACAGGGACTTCTTCGATCGTAGGGGTCTATTTCTCGGTATCTATCCCATGAGCCAGATATGCCTGACATCCTTGCCAAAATAATCTTTTAACTCGAATTATTGACAACAAAATCCTTAGTCGGTTTCCATCCGTAAAACAAAATTCTTATACCATTAGGTCCACTTAAGATAACTCTCTTCCAATGACAATTTATTTGAACATTATAACGTGATAACCAATCCATCCTTAGGATTACGTCAAATTCCCCTAACTTAAAAGGAATGAAGTCTACATCAAAACGCTGCCTATGTATCTCTATATAGCCATTCAGACACAATCGGTTCACTGGTATAACTTCCTGATTATTCATTTCTATATTAAGAATTCCCTCTAAGAGCACAGACTCAAAATTTAAATTATTCATGAAGTCTTCAGAAATAAAAGATTTTGTAGCTCCAGAATCAACTAGAACACACGCATCCTCAGAGTTTACTAGAAGCGTCCCTGTTATCACATCGCTATCATCAATGGTATTCCTTACAGTCATGCTAAAAGTTTGCACTGTCGGCTTGTTATTAGAAGGTGTTGTAAATCAAGGCACTGGATTCTCCTTCGAAGGTTGTCTAAATTCTCGGGACATACTTAGCTAAGTATCAACTCAATAATTCTAACTTAAGATATTACCATCGTGCCTTCAATAGTTCTCTTTTGCCTTCCACCAATAATTTTTATTTACCATAACATATTAACAGAGATAGTCCTAGCTTATTCAATACTATACAAAGAAAATATTCTACATTTCTCTCAACCATGTTCTCATTTCTTTTCCTATATGAAAAACTATCACTCTTTCATCAACAAGTAATATATCATCAATGTATACTCAGTATCAACTCGCTTCTCACTTTTAAAGGATTGTTCCGCATTCAAACCAAATTCTTAGCACTTTAACATATAACCATGGGACACTACGTAGACTTTCGAAGATCTGACTAGCGAATAATTAGCGTAATAGTCTATTCATAATTATAAATTGGTACTCAAACTCGAATTGCTGAAATTCTCTTTTCTGGGAGTAACGTTTCATCACATTCAAATTTCAGTATACCTCTTTGAAATTCTTAGACACCGATCATTTTAGGATCCATAAGAACATTGAATAGAGATAACTCATAAAGGAATTAATGGTAACAACAACATGTGAATACTCAATTCTTGATAGTGATAATCTTAACAAGGGATTAACTGAGAGATCATGATGATCATTGAACATCTATTTTGTTGCATGTGTCATTAGGACAACCGTCATAGTACACAAGGTGGCTAGCCTTTAGTACTCTAATGACAAACAACAGTACAGACGGTGGCGTCCCACCAGACTTCAATCACAGAGACTGAAAGTCTTCCCCTATATATATGGTTGTTCATCTTAATATCTCAAAGGGTATCAAATATAGGAATGGGTATTAAATGGATTTGGATTTATGAAAGTACATGATGATGGGTAACTTAACCTCTAAACAACATAGGTCCTTTTTCAAATATGGTAGAAATTGTCTGAGTAAATTCGAATGGTAAGATTTATCGATAATCATTGGTAAGGAAGTTATTTAAAAAAAAACGATTTCCTAGCTCAAAGTAAGCTCGTAGGAACAACTATTGATTCTCGAATAAAAGCGACACTTGCAGACCCTGGTAACTCGTCAGGGAAGAAAATCTCAAAAAGGGAATGTACGAAAAACACATCAACACAGAGAACTATTTCAACCTCTATAAGTTAGATCTCTAGAAAAATAATGTCAATCACGAAATCGTTTAAGAATTTAGCCTCAAACTTGGAACACATAGTTGCATCCCTCTTTAAGTCCATCTCTGGTGCACGCACCTCATGTTAGTCCAACTCTGACCGGTAAAGATATTGACAACATCTACAAAATGTGCTAACTCTCTGCAGGGTAACATCCAATCTTAACAATAATGGAAACTTAGGCACCCTATCTTAAATCAACTGGGAACTAGGGATCTGTGCGGATAAGGTGTAGGAGATCTGTCTCGAACAGGACAAAACCAACATTTCTGAAGTAGACATCTACCAAAGTACAAAAAAATTTCGGTCACAAACAGGTTCTAGTCGTCTAGATACGTATATAGATATATAAGGGTGTAAGGCACTTAGTGCTAAAATCTCAATATCGTATTATATCTCTAAACTCTCACGCCGTGTCATATTCCTAGGCTCTCACGTTTTCCTAAAAATATAACTAAGGCTCTGATACCAAAACTGTAACGCCCCCAAATCCACCCTGACCGGGAACTCGGGTCGTCACATTGTCTCAATATGATAACGCAATAACAATACCAAATTTTATTACAACGGAGCATAAAATGTCCCACTTCGCAGGTCCAAGATCGTCTTCACAACATAGTACAATCCAACTTGATACATCTCGAAATAATATGTTACAAAAATTCACAACAGTAGAAATATAAAGATTCCATCTGGATCTTCTAATTATTGTCGCCATAGCCTTGCGCTTTTCCCTTGCCTCTGTAGCCCTGGCTGGACGTCTCGTCTCTTTCCGTCTTGACAGTTGAACAAAATGTTGTAAAGCAAGAATGAGCAACTATAGTGCTCAGCAAGTTCTCTTCTCGCTCGGTATATAAATATAATAAGGTTTACCGAAATAAATACTCAAAATTTTAATATCAGATATCACCATATGATTTGGCTCAAATTCATCTTGAAAATATCATACTCGAAAGACTCAAAACTCATCTCAAAACAGAATACTCAAAAGACTCATTACTCATCTCGAAACAGAATACTCGATAACTCATTTGATATAACTCTGATAACTCATGATTTAAGAATGAACTGGTCTTCCACCTCTCCGTATCTCGGTGGGGCGATCAATTAACCAACCAAGAATACCGGCCTCCAATGACACCGCACTTCGCCCGATCACGGCTACAATACGATATCAACAATAATATATATATATATATATATATATATGTATGAATGCTAGCATCATAATGGTTATCAATTCAACCATGGCAACAAAGTGCCTAATTATTCTCGGGTCCGTAAAACGGTACACGAGTCTCTCTTTCTCTATAATGGGCCTCTTGCCCAAAATTGACCAGTAGAATACAGAATTCCCGAATATTTGGGGTACAGATAACTTGAAATAATTCTCCCAGAAAATATTTACAAATCTGGAGGACTGCCAGTATGACTCGATTTTACCACCAATCCGAACAATGGACTGATGTAAATTCTCAATAATTTATTGGTTGACACGAACAAAATGCCAAACCTTGACAATAAAATCAACTATCTCGAATTTATGAGAATAGTCTTAAGATTGAAGTAATTGGGAGTCGTACTGAACAAATAGTACTTCTCAATATTTATAATACTCAACATTGATGAACGTTTAAATAGAATATTTTTCACTTGATCGACGAATAAAAATCTCTAACAATTATAATTTTTAAACTCCTATCGGTCAGTTCAAACGAGGAACTAACTAAAAGATAATCAATAAATAACGATTGCATTTGTACAATAAATTCAATCGAAAAGAATAAATTTAACTATCTCGGACGAATGAGATTAGTTTCACTGAATCAAAATAATAGTCGTCTCGAATTAATGAGATCGACCCGATAGCAACTAAATTATTTCTACGCTTATAGGGATTATAATTCTCAATATACTAAATTAACAGCATAATAATATTTAACGAGAAATAATGCTCAAAAGAAATTATTTCATCATACGAAGCAACAGATAAATCTCAACATATAATATCTCGAAAATAATTAAGGAATTAAGTAATACGAAAAGAAATTCACAGTTTCCAAAAGTTAGGGTAGGAATGAGCTTGCCTCGATTTCGAAGTGCAAATGAATGCAGATAAAAATTATACTCTACCTGTGAACTTGGCGTCGATCTACTTCTCGAGAATTATTCTCTAAAAATGGCAACCAGAAATACGTGAGCGATTCTTCAGAATAAAATATTCCCGATCCGATAATATAATTAATAATAATATAATATCTCATACAATCTCCGGAATAAATAACGGAAATTAATTCCGGGATAAATAAATATTTCTTCGAACACAGGAATTAAATCTGAAGAATATATCCTATTTTTAATATCTGGAAATCTAAATCCTTACTCAAAATAAAAAATTCAACAATCCATTTTTATATTCAATTTAAATCCAAAATTATTATTCTCATTTTTAAAATAATTCATCAAAGAATTCCACTTTTAATAAACCTCACAAATCTTAATTTATTTAATAAAATATTAATCTCTAAATTAAATCTGACTCGATCCGGTTAATTAAAATAAACCGGAAAATATTAAAAAAACAGCTTTCCAAAATAAAACATATTTTAATCCATTATTCACAAATATACCCCTTTTATTGACAATATATTAAATCTCTAAATTATTTTCAAAATCACATAATAATACTTATTTAATTAATAAAGTAATAAATTCTAAATTACATCTAAAATTCTATTTAATTAATAAACCAATCACCATTTTGTTTAAATAAATCATTTTTAATAAAACTATTTAATCTTCTAAATTTAATAACGTTCCAATTTTAACGGCCAATTAAATCCTTTTTAATTAAAACCCGAATAAAACATATGATCATAAATTTGGTACGTTATTATTGTTATTATTAACGACGACAGCGGCGCGTGGGCCCCAGTCGACACCACCGCCGCCGCCTCCCCTCCCCAGCTCTCTCCTTCATCTCTCCCACCTCCACTCTCTCTCGCCTGCACATCTCTATGTTCTCTCTCACTCACAATCTCTCCACATCCCTCGCTGTCTCTCTCCTTCTCCTTCTCCATCTCACTCTTCCCTCCCCTCTTAGTTCATTTGTCTCCCCCTCTATGTACTCTCTCAATCTCCCCCTCGGTTCATCTCTCTCTCCCTCTCCGTTTTCTCGCATTCGACAGCAACACAACAACACTCGACACCTTCCTTCCCTGCCTCTCCTCTCTATATCAGCCTCCACACACCAAAAATCAAACCACACCACCACACAACATCACCTCCTCCTAATCTCTCTTCCCGCATCCCTCTCTCATCTCTCGTTAATTTCCGACAACAATGGCCACAACAATCTCTCTCACCGTCTCTCCCTCTCCTTCGAATACACACACCCAACAAACAATCACAGCCCACACTACCACAACTCCAACACCACTAATCGACACACAAACCCAATAGCAACCCATTCGAACAACACCGGAATTGATAATACACGCACAGTGACAAATAAACAATGAAACTACAAGCATTAATCGAACATAAAATTAAAACGAAGCTAAAGAAGAAAAGAGAAAATAAGATTTTCCTATGTTAGGAATATGTTGTACTTGATGATAACTTCACAATCAATCAAATTGTTTAAGGTTTTGTAGCTGTCAACGGATGAGGATTTATAACTCTATCCGTTGACAGGTAGCTCATCAACGGATGAGGTTTTGTAGCACACTGCAGTATCTCTATGTTATCAGTTGATAGTGTTTTTATCCACAGTCATGTTGACTATCAACGGATAGGCAGAATAGGGTAGCCAATTGTAAATAAGCTATGCTATGTAATTCTGTCTAAGTGAAAGTGTATCAACGGATGAAGACTAAACTCTATCAACGGATACAACTCAAATCCACTCTATCAACGGATACAACTCAAATCAACTCTATCAACGGATACAGCTCAAGTCCCAATATCAACGGATACTGCTCTATACATCATCAACGGATGTCACTATACATCATCAACGGATGTCAGTATACATCATCAACGGATAATCATTGACATTGTTTTCTATGATTAGCTGGAGATTAGCAGTTGATAAGGACATGTTTGACTGACAGATCACATGAGTTGAAAGTAGATACAAAAAGCAGTATGGCAGCCATACTTTGGAAACACAGAAGAAAGAAGCATTCTATTTACACTATGAATACAAGAAAGGTGCAGGAGACATGTCTGAACACAAGGACAACCTTTCGGCTACATGTGTATTTGGAGTGTAGTAGCAAGTCAACTAGAATTAGATTAGTATTATCTTATTCCAGTAGTACTTGTAAAACTTGGGATATATAACCAAGTGTAGCAACTCTTTGTAGGTTAAGAAAATAGACATATTTGCTTAGGGTTTCTTGAATATTCTTAGAAGCAAAGAGTTGTAAAACGGCAGCTGTGTACATTTTGTATCACAGAGTTTTCTTCAAATAAAAGCTTCAGGTGGTGCATATTAACCACCTGATTTTATATGTATTTGTGTTTAAATCTTACATTGCAATTATCTCTTCATAAGTTTCTGAAGTTCTTATCAGAAATTTATAAATATCAAGAATTGTATTCAACCCCCCCTTCTACAATTATACAAGTGTGTAATCTGGGAATAACAATTGGTATCAGAGCAAGCTTCTAACATATTTGAAGTTTAAAGATCAACACACTTCCAACATGTCTAAGAAGGATTATGGAGTGAAGATTCCAGTTCTTGATAGAGAAAATTACTTTCACTGGAAAGTAAAAATGCGTCTACATCTCTCGTCTATTGATGAGGGTTTTGTGGATTGCATTGACAAGGGTCCTCACGTTCCAATGAAGACAACAACAAGAGTTGGCCTGGTTGATGATGTGCCTGACACTTTTATTCCCAAACCTGTTTCTGAGTGGAGTCTTGAAGATATTGCAGAAGTCCACAAAGACAAAAAGGCCATGAATATTCTGTTCAATGGTCTAGAAACAGACATGGTTGACAATGTTATTAACTGCACTACCGCTAAGGAAGTATGGGACATTGTTCAAACTCTGTGTGAAGGAACAGAACAGGTAAGGGAAAACAAGATGCAACTACTAATCCAACAGTATGAACATTTTCACTTTAAGAGTGGAGAAACATTGAATGATACATTTAGTAGATTTCAAAAGCTACTAAATGGTTTGAAACTGTATGGAAGAGTCTATCAAGTTAAAGATTCTAATCTCAAATTTCTGAGATCACTGCCCAAGGAATGGAAGCCAATGACTGTTTCTCTAAGAAACACTCAAGAGTACAAGACATTTTCTCTTGAAAGGCTCTATGGAACTTTAAAGACCTATGAGCTGGAAATGGAGCAGGATGAAGAGATTGAGAAGTCTCAAAAGAAAAGTGGGTCAGTTGCACTCGTTGCCAACTTGGAGCAAAAGGAGGAAAGGACAGAAACTGCTAATTCTACACCAAACAGGGAGGTTTGTAAAGGTAGAGCAGAATCAAGCAGGAGCAAGGAAAAGGTGTCTGAGGAATTGAATGCCCTTCAGCAGGATGAATTGGATGAGATAGATGAGCACTTAGCTTTTCTATCTAGGAGATTCTCTAAGCTGAAATTCAAGAGAAACTCTGGGATGGCCAAGCCATTTAACAAGGATTTTTCCACAAACAACTATGTGGATAAATCCAAAATTAAATGCTACAATTGTGGAATTGCTGGTCATATGATAAGTGAATGCAGGAAACCTAGATCTGAGAACAAGGGAAAGCCAACTGAGGTTGTTGACTATAAGAAGAAATATTTTGATCTTCTCAGGCAGAAAGGAAAGGCATTCTTGACCCAAGAGTATGACTGGGCTGTTGATGACAATCATTCTGATGATGATGCTGAGTTAGTCAACCTTGCTTTAATGGCTGATTCTGGAGAGCAGGAAGCAAGTTCAGCTAGCAATCAGGTATTTTCTACTAATCTCTCTGAGCTCACTAAAGAGGAATGCAATAGTGTTATAGATGAAATGTCTACTGAACTATATCACTTAAGTGTTACTCTTAAATCACTTACTAAAGAGAACAATAGAATTAAAGAGTCTAATCTGTTTTTAAGTGATAGAAATGCTGCTCTAGAATCTCAATTTCTAGAATTTGAGAAAATGAGAGTTGATTGCAATAATGTTAAAAGTGAACTTGAAGCTGTGTTAAAAAGAGAACTGATTTTAAAAGACCAGCTTGAAAAAGAACAAGAGATAATTGCTAAATTTCAAAGTTGTAGGAATATTTCTCAAAACATAATAGAAGTTCAGGGAATAGAATCATTTGTGAAGGATACCTGGACTCAAAGGAAAAAGGAGCTAGAACCTGGCCTTGAGGATCTAGAGACTATTTGTGAATCAACGGATAGTGATCATCCGTTGACAGATGAACCGTCAACGGATGAGAGGTATCCGTCGACTAACAAAAAGTCTGTTAGTAAGAAGGAACTTAGGAAACTGGATATCAAGTATGGTCCAGTAAACAAGAATTTTGTTAATGGTGAGTGCAGCAAAACCAAATCCAGTGGGAAGGCTAAGACAGGTGATTTACACAACAAAAAGGCTGTTGGTAAATCAGACAATGAAAAGGTAGAAATTGAGGGCAAAAAGAAAAAGAACAGAAATGGTAAGATAGGCATCAACAAGAAAAACAATTACTCTCCTGACAAGTTTGCTCCTAGGAAAACTTGTAGTAATTGTAATAGTGTCAATCATTTATCTTCTAATTGCAAGATTGTCAACAAGGCTCCTGTTCATGCACCTCAACCAATGCCATGTATGCCTGCAATGCCTGGTTTGTATCAAAATGCTAGTTTTTCAAATCCATATGTGAACATGCCATATGTGTCTAATCCATACTTTCAATCTATGAATGTGCCACAAATGTCATGGAACCTACCTAGCATGAATAATATGTATGCAAATTTTTCACACATGCATGCATCCAATATTCATGCAAATGAGCATTTGTCCAACCCCATTACTCAAGCATCTACACCTAAGTTGAAGAATGCTAAGAGTGCAAAGTCAAAGGCTAACAAGAAAGGACCCAAGGAAGCTTGGGTACCAAAATCAACTTGATTTGCTTTTGAAATGTGTGCAGGGAAACAGAAGGAATCTATGGTGCCTAAACAGTGGATGCTCTAGGCACATGACAGGAGATTCAACCCTGCTCACAGAATTCAAGGAAGGAGCTGGCCCTAGAATTACCTTTGGAGATGACAGCAAAGGATATACTAAGGGATATGGCCTGATCTCAAAAGACAATGTCATCATTGAAGAAGTGGCTTTAGTTGAAGGTTTAAAGCACAATTTGCTGAGTATCAGTCAGATTTGTGACAAAGACTATGAAGTAAAGTTCACAAAAGAAGCCTGTGTTGTTTCTGCCAAGGAAGACAACAATGTGGTATTGACAGGCTTTAGAAAAAGAAATGTTTACATAGCTGACTTCAATTCAGCATGCTCAGAATCCATTACTTGTCTCTTCAGCAAAGCAAGTAAGGATGAGAGTTGGCTATGGCATAAGAAGCTGTCACATTTGAATTTTAAAGTTATGAATGATTTGGTAAGAAAGGATCTTGCTAGAGGAATCCCTCATTTGGAGTTTGTCAAAGATGGGCTATGTGATGCCTGCCAATTAGGGAAACAAAAGAAATCATCTTTCAAAAGCAAGACAGAGTCATCCATTGTTAAGCCTCTTCAATTGCTGCATATGGATTTATTTGGTCCAGTAAATGTCATGTCTATTTCAAAGAAGAAATACTGTCTGGTGATTGTAGATGATTTTTCTAAGTTCACATGGACTTTCTTCCTGCACTCCAAGGATTGTGCAAGTGAAATCATTATCAATCACCTCAGAATGCTAAACAATGGTTCTGAAGACAGAGTACAAAGGATCAGGAGTGACAATGGTACTGAATTCAAGAATTCCACAATGAAGATTTTCTGTGAAGAGAATGGAATTGTCCTTGAGTTTTCTGCTGCCAGAACACCTCAACAAAATGGGGTTGTTGAAAGGAAAAACAGAACTCTCATTGAAGCAGCTAGAACAATGTTAAGTGAATCAAGATTACCAACATATTTCTGGGCTGAAGCTGTCAACACTGCATGCTTTACTCAGAATATTTCCTTGGTCAATCAAGCTAGAGGAATGACTCCTTATCAGTTATTAACCAACAAGAAACCAACTTTAGCTTTTCTACATGTCTTTGGATGTAAGTGTTTTGTGCTAAGGAATCATGGAGATAATTTATGCCAATTTGAAGCAAAGGCAGATGAAGCTATTTTCGTTGGATATGCAGCAGGGAAAGCCTACAAGGTCTACAATCTAAGAACCAACATTGTTATGGAATCTGTACATGTTGTGTTTGATGATCAAAAGATTCTAGGCTTAAATGATGAAGGTTGCCATGAAAAGTTGGAATTTGAGAATGAAGGTGAAGGAAGAATGTACTATGATGATGATGAGGAGAATGAAGATCATGACCACAGAGATCCACCTAGAGCTGTTATACCAACTAGAAGTGATGCTTACACTGAAAATGAAGCATCCGTTGATAGTCATTCTGGAACATCCGTTGACAGTCATTCTGCAACATCCGTTGACACTATTAGAGATGCATCCGTTGACAGAAATTCTAAAGCATCCGTCGACAGGCAAAATGATGCATCCATTGACAGTCAACTTCATAACTCAGCAAGGACAACAAACTCAGGGGGAGTTTCTCAAGGTCAAAATTCAATGCTAAATCAACATGATCATGGAAATGAAGCAACCTCATCAAGATCAAATCTTCCACCTGCAAGAAAATGGACTAGAAATCATCCATTTGAGTTAATCATTGGTGAATCAAATTCAAGAGTCCAAACTAGAAGGGCCACTCAAGCAGAATGTCTATACAGTAGCTTCCTGTCTCAAGAGGAACCTAAGAAAGTGGAAGATGCCCTTCTAGATCCAGATTGGGTGTTAGCAATGCAAGAAGAGCTAAACCAATTTGAAAGAAATAAAGTATGGAAACTTGTGCCCAAACCTGATGATTGAAGTGTCATAGGTACTAAATGGGTTCTCAAGAATAAGACAGATGAAAATGGCATAATTGTGAGGAATAAAGCTAGATTAGTGGCAAAGGGCTATTCTCAAGAAGAAGGAATAGATTTTGATGAAACTTTTGCTCCAGTAGCAAGACTTGAGGCAATAAGAATCTTTCTAGCCTATGCAGCACATGCCAATTTCAAAGTCTATCAGATGGATGCCAAAAGTGCCTTTCTAAATGGGGAACTGGAAGAAGAGGTCTATGTCCATCAACCTCTTGGTTTTGAGGATCCAGAATTTCCAGAATATGTATATCTTCTCATGAAAGCACTTTATGGTTTGAAGCAAGCACCAAGAGCCTGGTATGACACTTTATCTCAATTTCTTTTGGAGAACCACTTCACTAGAGGTACAGTAGATAAAACCTTATTTCATAGGGATATTAATGGCTCTTCAATACTTGTTCAAATCTATGTAGATGATATTATTTTTGGGTCTACAGATGAGAAGCTTTGCAAAAAGTTTGCCAAACTTATGCAAAGTAGGTATGAAATGAGTATGATGGGTGAATTAACTTACTTTCTTGGCCTACAAGTAAAGCAAGTTAATGAGGGCATTTTCATAAGTCAAACAAAATATATTTATGATCTCTTAAAGAAAATTGACTTAATGGATTGTACATCTGCTAAAACACCTATGGCCACTGCAACTAAGCTTGAGTTGAATACTAAGGAAAAGTCTGTGGACATCTCAAGTTATAGAGGCATGGTAGGTTCACTTTTATACCTAACAGCTAGTAGACCTGATATAATGTTTTCTACTTGTCTTTGTGCTAGATTTCAAGCTGATCCTAGAGAGTCTCACTTAATAGCTATTAAAAGAATTTTCAGGTATCTCAAGGGAACACCAAACCTTGGCATTTGGTACCCAAGAGAATCTGGTTTTGATCTAACTGGCTATTCAGATGCAGATTATGTAGGTTGCAGAGTTGATAGGAAAAGTACTACAGGTTCCTGTCAATTTCTAGGAAACAGGCTTGTGTCATGGTTCAGTAAGAAACAAAACTCAGTCTCCACTTCTACAGCTGAAGCTGAGTACATTGCGGCTGGAAGTTGTTGTGCACAGATTCTATGGATGAGAAACCAACTCATTGACTATGGTCTAAAAGTTGAGAAGATTCCAATTTTCTGTGACAACACAAGTGCTATTGCCATCACAGGGAATCCAGTGCAACATTCGAGAACCAAGCACATTGACATCAAATACCACTTCATTAGAGAACATGTGATGAATGGTACAGTAGAAATGCACTTTATGCCAAGTGAAATGCAGCTTGCAGATATCTTCACCAAGCCTCTTGATGAATCCACATTCACAAGATTGGTAGGTGAGCTAGGTATGCTTAACTTGTCATAATTTCTAGTGATATTTGATTTCAATGAATTGAAGCTGGAAATGTGTTTCGCTTTACTTGAAAGTTAAAACTTTCAGAAAAATTTTCTGCAGAAATTTTGCCTAAGGCAAAATTAGCTTATCAACGGATATCCTTTTATCCGTTGATAGTATAAACACATTACTAGATTTTTGCATGTCAACGGGTAACAGGCTATCCACATCATCAACGGATAAACTGTATCTCAACCGTTCATTCTATATCCGTTGATATACATTTCTTTTTAACCGTTGGTAACCGTGTATATCTAATCATGGATGTACTTATTCTCTTTTTATTTATTATCTGACAGTTACTTTTGACCAATGGAGTAATTACTTTTAATTATTTCATTTTTAATTCTTGAAAAATATAAAAGGCGGACTTGTACTCTCACATCTCACTTTTATTCATTTTCAAGCATATCAAAAGTTAACTGCATCTTCTTCCCTAAAACTCTCTGTAACCAAAGTTCAATCACTTCAATGGCGCCTATTGTTAAGATGATGTCCTCCACTGGGTTTACCTATGAGAAGAACAATTTCGCGGCCTTTGTTGACACAGTGAATGCTCCAGAAGCTTACCACACTTTGATGAGTTTCGTGAAGAAATGCAAACTGTCATATGCTATGACGGCCACCACTCCCTTAATCCACGAGGTAATTGAAGAGATGTGGACATCTGCTGAGTACAATGGCACAGACGGTACAATTGCTTTTTCTTTAAAGGGTAAAAACTATGTGGTTAATTCTGATGTAATAACTGCTTGTTTAAAATTGCCTGAGAATAACTGTCTGAAAGTACCTACTGATGCTGAAATTGTTGCCATGCTTAATTCTATTAATTATGCCCTTAGTACTGAAAACTTAGGGAAAATTGCTAGAAAAGGAATGGTTAAAGAATGGAGTTACTTCTGTGATGCCTTCATTAAAACTTTTTCTGGAAAAATTAGTAATTTTGATGCTGTTACCCAGTCCATGCTAACAATGATTTGTATGCTTTTAAATGATAAATTCTATAATTTTGGCACATTAGTTATGTATGAGATAGCTGCAAAGTTGGGTAAAAAGGAAACTAGGAGCAAGAATATCTACTTTTCTAGATTTTTAATGCTCTTAGCACTGCATGTGTCTGAGAATAAGCTATCCATTGCTAACCCGGATAGCAAGTTCCAATGTTTTGTTCAGGAGAAGAGAGTCTTAAGTGACCTGATTCGAATGAACCTCAATGCAGGAGTACAGTTGGTATATCTACCAATTGTTCAGGTAACTATCTCTAACTCTGAAACCCCTATCTCCAACCCCCAAATTTCTTTGCCTTCTAGTGTCACAATGGAGTCTGTAGTTGTGACCAAACAGGCTCCTACCAAAGTGATCAAATCCAGAGTTCCAAAACCACATTCTAAAAAGCAAACCTCAAGTGTCTCTCAAAAGACACCTGTTGTAAAATCTACCAAACCTCTTGAGGGGAGTGTGAAGGTGGTAGTGAGTGGTGAGGGACAGGGTGAACATCAAAGAAGCCCTAAGGATAAGGAAGGAGAGATGAGTGCAACCACCATTTCAGTCTCTCAAAAGACTGCTAATGTAACTACAGGCCAAATTATAGTTACACTCTCCCAAAAGAGTGTGACTACTGAATCAAGTTCCCCACAAGGAACACTGCACAAGAGGGTTAGGGACACATATAGCCCAATCTCAAAAACCTATGGAAGAAGAGTGAAATCTAAAACCACAGGGGAATCACAGGGTGCACACACTGTACAGGAAACTGTACCTTCTCAAACTCAGTTTGATGTGGCTTCAATAAATGTGGAGTCACAGCCCCTTGATCTTAATCTTCAAATCGACACACATTACAATCCACCATCACCAACTCCATCTCTGGATGTGGATATGATATCTACATCAATTCCTGATTCTCCATCTTTAAGATTCTTGGAGAAGCCCCACTCTGTAATTGGTGGTCATCATCTTTTAGATGATTTGTTGGACCATCAATCTTCCCTTCCAGAATTCTCAACACAGACTGTGGCCTCGGACTTAAAATCAATCTCCACAGATTCAGTGTTGGTTTTCTCTTCAACGGATATAATTATTCCTTCCTCAACGGATATCCTTCATCCGTTGACAAGTGTTTCTCCATCAACGGATGCACCTCTATCTAGCCATCCGTTGACAGCTATAACTACTCCATCAACGGATATTCCTTATCCGTTGATAACTCACTCTACCACTGCTATATCTGACATTCCAGTGTCAAGTGTAGAGGAGTTCTCAGTAGTTGAAACACTTTTAGGTTTGAGGGAAGGGAGTGAGAGGCTGCCTTGTGAGCAGGCAAAAGGAGAGATAAATAATGAGAGGCTGGCCATTTCTTCCGGTCAGGCAAAAGGAGAGTTTGAGAGTTCCACCTTAGTAGGTGAAGGTGAGGGTGTGAGAGGTGTGAGCCAAGGGGAGCCCTTGATGCAAGAAAAGAGAGATGAGGGGAGAGAAGGGACTACAGGAGAGATAGGATGGAAGAAGCAGCAATTGCTAGTGAGTCAATGAGGGTTGAGGATGCATCCAAGGAAATGGAATTTCAAAGAGAATATCAGTCCATGATTGACTCCATCTCTTTGGATGCTGAAACCTTTACTCACCCTGTTCCTGCCTATCAAATTCTGGCACAACAGGGCAATGTGGAAGCAGAGGAGGCAATGCACCTAGTGCACACCTCACAGTCTCTACTTAGAGCTAAGGAATCTATAGCAGCTCTGCCAACCACTGCTGAGAGTGATGAATTTGACAATTCTGAAGATGAAGACAGCCAGAGCTCTGAAGATGAAGGTGGTAGCAGTATTCATGATTTTGCATTTGCTCAAAACTACACCTATCATCAACTTGATATGGAAATCATAAGGCAATATAAATCTGCCCTGGCTGAGCACCCAGAAGCAGATCCACAGAGAAAGGTTGTTCTTCAACAGGCAATTGACTCCCTAAAGTTACAAAAGATGCAAATGGTGATTCAGAGATCCAATTTAGAGGAGGTCAAACAAGAAATCAAGGATGTGAAGATCTCTGTGGATTCCAAGCTAGAGCAACTAGCTCCTACAGCCACTCAGAGGGTGTTGCAACAAAGGTTTCTCAAAGAAGACAACCTGGCTAAGTCTGTGCAACTTCTCAATTCAAGAGTGGAAAAGATGGAATCCCAGATGGAGCAATTTCTTCAACATCAGAAACTGCAAACCCAACTGCTAGAAAAGTTAGTTGCAGCCCCAACTTCTAGTCAAACCCTTGATGCTAACAAAAAGGGGGAGAAAGTGGAAAAGGCTGTGGCAACTACAAGTCAAATCTTAATTTCTGAAAGCAGGGAAGCAGCAAGTCAGGGGGAGCAGCAGCCTACCATAGTGGTCAATCCACAAGAATTCATTGTCACAGCTTCCCCCAGCAAATCCAAACCTGAACAAGTAGCTCTATCTGAAGAGTTTGATCTCTCAAACTTGACAGAAGAGGAAAAGCTAGCCAAAATTGAAGCTCTCCAAAAGATGAAAGAGGAAAACTATGAAAGGATAATGAGGACAGAAAGATTGATCAATCAATCTATTGCATCAACTCTGTTCTCTAGCCAAACCTCAGCTCCAACAATATCTACAACAATTCTGAAGGTGCTCACTCCAGCAATTGTGGCTCCTACATTCTATGATGCTGAGCCTTCTCATGTTAAGGAATTTGAACCCTACATCAAATCAAGACCCTTCTCACCACCAAAAGCAAATGGGAAGAACAAGTTACAACTGGACTTTCCATTTCCCAAGGATGATGAAGAGAAGTTGATGGGTAAGGCAATCAAGGAATTCAAGGAGAAGACTAACAGTTGTGTTAGAGAATGGATGGCTGTAATCATAAGGAATGGAAAAGTTCTAAACATATCCAACAGCCATCCTAGATTTGTTGAAGCCAAGAGAGAAGAGACTTCAAGGCTGCTAAGAGAATCTCAACCAAACACTGAATATCAATATGAAAACTCAGATGAGAAGCAAGCAAGGCTGGCTCAAGAGTTATTGGATGAGGTAGAGGATGAATTGAGGGAACCTGAGGAAGTCCCCAAATTCAAAAAGAAAGGGAAATCAGTCCCCAAATCCAAGAGATTAAAATCAAATGCAAGGAGGCCTGTCTCTCCAGAAACTGAAAACAAAGAGAAAGTTGGTACATCACAACCTATTGATGTAAAAGTATTCAACCCAGATGTAAATTTCCATGGTGAGCCTATAGTACCTAAAGAGGAACCAATGAATCTTGACTCCATTGAGGTTCCTTCATTCTTGCTGAAGCCTCAACAGAAGCCTACATAGAAGAAAAGGAAACCAAGGAAGCAACCTTCAAAGGAACCAATTCAAGTTGCTAGGGTACCTGCAATTGTCAGGCAGCCAATCTTGGAAAACAAGGATGATTTTATCTATCAGGCAGATATTGAAGAATACTCTGACATGAATCTTTATCTGGATGAATTGTCAGAAGTAAGAGGAATTGACAAATATAGACATTTGCCTGAAAGATTGGTCTTTATATACAAGGGAGGAATGGAAAGGACATGGCCACTACAAAGGGTTCTTGGAGAAAATTATCATACCTTAACCAAAGTGTTCTCTGCAATCAAGAGATACACAGGGTTCTCCAAGATAGCAAAAGGGGAGATACTGGACAGAATAGAACAAATAAGGAGGGATTGGAACTCACCATCAAGTCTACCAAGGAAAATGAAGATCCCATACAATGGACAGAAAATCCACCTCCAACCTTTCTGGATGATGGAGTTCAGGGATGAAGATGGTAACAGGAGATTCTTCAGGTTAGAAGACCAACTACCAAAGGCTAGTTCTCAATACCTGAGATGGCTACAACAGAAGCTAAATCCAAAGGTAGATGAAGAAGATGCCTTCTATAGGCAACTCCAAATACAGATTGAGTCCAACTCTGCCAAGGAAGGAAAATCAAGGGTGATG
Organism: Saposhnikovia divaricata; assembly: GCA_036435485.1. Taxonomy (NCBI): domain Eukaryota; kingdom Viridiplantae; phylum Streptophyta; class Magnoliopsida; order Apiales; family Apiaceae; genus Saposhnikovia; species Saposhnikovia divaricata. Next base: position 128,070,573 of record CM071595.1, read on the forward strand.
CCAACAAGAGGAAAGAAACAGTCCTAATCTGCTCAGTCTAGAGGAGCACTTCTCTGTAAATTTCTCAAACTTTCAGTTTTTAATTATTGTAGCTTAATACAATTTATGCATTGTTCATTATATATCTTTAGGAATGTTTTGTTACCATCAAGGTCCTGAATTTATGCTTTATTGTCATCAAGTATAAATTGGGGGAGATTGTTAGGAATATGTTGTACTTGATGATAACTTCACAATCAATCAAATTTTTTGAGGTTTTGTAGCTGTCAACGGATGAGGATTTATAACTCTATCCGTTGACAGGTAGCTCATCAACGGATGAGGTTTTGTAGCACACTGCAGTATCTCTATGTTATCAGTTGATAGTGTTTTTATCCACAGTCATGTTGACTATCAACGGATAGGCAGAATAGGGTAGCCAATTGTAAATAAGCTATGCTATGTAATTCTGTCTAAGTGAAAGTGTATCAACGGATGAAGACTAAACTCTATCAACGGATACAACTCAAATCCACTCTATCAACGGATACAACTCAAATCCACTCTATCAACGGATACAGCTCAAGTCCCAATATCAACGGATACTGCTCTATACATCATCAACGGATGTCACTATACATCATCAACGGATGTCAGTATACATCATCAACGGATAATCATTGACACTGTTTTCTATGATTAGCTGGAGATTAGCAGTTGATAAGGACATGTTTGACTGACAGATCACATGAGTTGAAAGTAGATACAAAAAGCAGTATGGCAGTCATACTTTGGAAACACAGAAGAAAGAAGCATTCTATTTACACTATGAATACAAGAAAGGTGCAGGAGACATGTCTGAACACAAGGACAACCTTTCGGCTACATGTGTATTTGGAGTGTAGTAGCAAGTCAACTAGAATTAGATTAGTATTATCTTATTCCAGTAGTACTTGTAAAACTTGGGATATATAACCAAGTGTAGCAACTCTTTGTAGGTTAAGAAAACAGACATATTTGCTTAGGGTTTCTTGAATATTCTTAGAAGCAAAGAGTTGTAAAATGGCAGCTGTGTACATTTTGTATCACAGAGTTTTCTTCAAATAAAAGCTTCAGGTGGTGCATATTAACCACCTGATTTTATATGTATTTGTGTTTAAATCTTACATTGCAATTATCTCTTCATAAGTTTCTGAAGTTCTTATCAGAAATTTATAAATATCAAGAATTGTATTCAACCCCCCCCTTCTACAATTATACAAGTGTGTAATCTGGGAATAACATCCTACCCTGTGACTACTCTGTTTTTGTGTGTATATGATCTGTGTTTTCTGATTAAAATAGGAGTAGCAGCTGGGTTTGGTTTAAGGAGGAAAGAAACTAACTACTCGGTGTTATGGTCTGGGCTTTTTGTTTGGAAAAAAATGAAAGAGACAATTATGCTACTGGCCTAGCTGTTGTACCCATACCATTTATAAAATAAAATTGTAACCCACAATAATGTTGAATAATGATGAAACCGGTAGTGTGCTTATTAATTAAATAAAAAGAAATGAAATATGGGGAACAAATTAAAATGTCATAATAATGACCATGTTAGTGCTATTTTCAGTAAAAAAAAATGATGACCCCTCCATCAGCTTGTTTTCTCCCGGCTGGCTAATTAAAACGATACTCTAAATTTTGTTTCCCAAAATAAAATCGATCCACAACTAAAATTCTATTTTTCCTAATTTTAACAAAACCCAAATAAATATAATAAAATTTTACTTGCGTACAAATTTCGAAATTTTACAGAAACGCGTTAATTAAAATATACTAGTGCATTAAAATTTAAATATCGAGTAGGAAAATTAATTCAAAAATTCATCGAAATCTGACATGTATTGAATTTATTATGAATTTTATAAGATAGCTAATTTGTATTGGACAGAATTATAAGAAAACTTATCTTAATTCAGAATAGAACCACCGTCTTCATCGTTTAGCTTCTCCATTAAAGCAGCTCAAGATCCATAATAACCCCCCATGCGTATGAATTGATTGTCCTCCACAATCAAAAAATATCCCCTCCTTCTAGCGCCAATTGTTAACGAGGAATTTGGTGATAACAAATTTCGGAGATTGCTGAAATAACGAAATCATGAAAATAAGGGGATTTGGGATTTTGGATGTTTGGAACCATCGGTACGGTTTCGGGTCTGGGTTTGGATTCAAAAAGCTTGGTTCGGTTTCGGTTAAAAAACCACATTATATTAAGATGAAAAAATTATTATAAATTAAATAAACAAAACTTATTCGAGCAGGAAGAATAAAAATTAATGATTTCTGCCTTTAGCCTATCAAGTTCGTTTAGCTTCTCTTGAGCAGTTGCCACAAGAATGAAGGAAAAACAGAAGGCCAAATATTTGGTTTAGTAATACATATAATTAAATTAATGTATAAAGACATCTGTATATGCTCTAATATAATTTTTTTTGGCAAGAACCAAAGGAGGGAAACAAAGTTTGCGAACAAGTCAAAGGAATATAATTCGGCTAGATTTCAACTATACCTTCTCGGCAGGCTGGTCCGTCTTCCGAGATAATTTTTTAAAAAGATAATCTCTAATTCTGAGAAGCTCATTTGCTTCATTGCGAATGTCATCAGCTTGTTGGTTGTTCGTATATAATAATTAGTACGCATACATGACTGTATCCAAGGTTATAAAAATCGGAAATCGGTTCGACTCGATTTGATCTTCAAAATCAGAGTACTCGGCCGATTTTTCGAGTACTCGTTTTCAGTATCCGAGTACTCGTCCAAGTACTCGGTTAAATCTGAATCGGTTGATCACCGATTTTCAAGTACTCGTCCGATTACTCTTCCGAGTCAACCAATTTTTACAACATGACTGTATCCAATGAAATTGAAATGTTACCGTTTCTGGAGAAATCTATCATATATCAACTAATTCAAAATAGGGAAAAGAAACCCAAGCTGCCAAACACTATACTGATTAGTGAATAGTGATTGCTAAACGTTGAGAAAATGACCAAATTAACACAAAAAAAATAACACACCTGCCCAAAATACCCATTAGCGCGTGGGATGTCCAAAATAACCATAGGTGTACGCATTTGGATTATGCGTACATGGCCTACGCATTTTCCTTATGTGTATGTTTTGTTTTTTTTACCCTTTTCCTCTGCTAGAAAGCAAACCATAACTTGCATAAAGTAATGGGCTACGCATATATGGAATGCGTAGTGCAATGATAAGTGATGGCAACTTGGCAGCTAATCTTTGGGATTAAATAGTTTTTATTTGGGTTTAACGGGTTCCATTTGGGGTTTAGAAATATTCAATTTTTTAATTAAAATTTTAAATTTTATTTGCATTCTCTTGGGGTTCCAGTTAACCTTTGGGGTCAACAGTTCCCATTTGGATTTTAGAAATAATCAAAACGATAGACAAATCGTATACGAACATAGGGTTTAGGGTTGTTTACAACCTTAAACCTCAACTTATCCTGATTTTTAAAAAATCAGGGCTGGTCCCAGATTTTTTAAAAATCAGACCGCCGGACTCCGTAAGAAATATTTAATTTTTTAACTAAAATTCTTAAATTTTATTTGTATTCTTATGGTGGTTGAGCAGTTAACCTTTGAGATTTAACATTTTCATTTTGGGTTTTAAAATTATTCAGAACGACGAATAAACCATATACGAACTTGGGGTTTAGGGTTGTTTAGACCAGGGGTGAGCAATGGTCGGGTTGGTCGGGTTGAAAAGACTAAACCACCCAATCCATATTTTACGGTTTTGGAATTTAACAACCCGTTACCGTAACCGTTACCGTTAGTACTAAAAAAAACCGTCCAAATTATAACGGATTGGTTTGGGCGGGTTGGGTTTTAAACCACTTAAAAAATTTAAACTTGCAAAAAATTAATCGACACAATTGTACAATGCATCAATGGACTGACATCACAAAATATCATCAAAATATGGTAATTAAGTTACAAAGTCTTACGGACCAACAAAATAACGTAGTTTAGGTAAAATGATAGTTGAGAAAAATAGGGTTACAAACTTACCGATTTAGTCTTTTTACATATGTGATATTGTAGCTAATTGTAAGCACATTTTTTTCTTTTTATATAATTATATATTAATTATTAATTTGAATTATATTTCTTAAATAATAATAAAAATTAATTATTATATATTATTATATATTCGGGTGGAATGGGTTATATTGGTCGGGTTGACAAGGCAAACCGAACCCAACCATTATTTTTCGGTTTTTAAAAAATCGAAACCGTTACCAACCCGAACCGTTACAAAACCGTAAATTCTGGTTTGGACGGTTTGGATTTGGCGGTTTGGGCGGGTTTGGAAAATTTTGCTCACCGTTAGTTTAGACCCTAAATACTAACTTATCCTGATTTTTTAAAAATCAGGTCGCCGGACTCATTAAAATATTCAATTTTTTTAATTAAAATTTTAAAATTTATCTATATTCCCTTGGGTTCAACTTTTCCATTTTGGGTTTTATAAATATTCAGAATGGCGAATAAATGTATACGGACTTTTTTATACCTAAATTTAAATGATATTTAAAAAAACAGAAAAATTCTTGTAAACCGCCCAGCCCGGCACACACAAATGAAATGTACGAATAAAGCAAATGCGTGGTCTAATTTTAAAAAAAAAAACGAATACGCATGTGCCCATTGCGTGGTTCCTCCCACCCCCGCATTTCTTATATGCGTATATGGTGTATGCGTGCAACATATGCGCATGCAAGTGTCAGTTCCTGGAAATTCAGTGTACACGCATTCTGGATATGCGTGTGCCAGCTCCGCATTTTGGAAATGCGTATGCCTCTTGTCATTTTGGGCATTGTTTCCGCGCTTAGTCATTTTGGACAATGTGATAATTTTTGTTATTGGGGGCTTTCACCCCTAAACGTTTATGTATGTACAGTATTTAATATTTCTAAAAATTTATATAAAATATAAATAATATATTTATTTATTTAATAGTCGGATCGATTCAGTTTTTTGCGGTTCGGTTCCAACCTAAAATCGGAACCGAAAGTTTCGGCTTTTAAAATTCAAAAACCTCAACAGCGGGTTCGGTTTCGATTTTCACTTTGAACATCTCCACCTATCTTTCAAGGCTATGATTCAAACATATAATTTTAATACAAAAAAGTAATAAATTATGAAAAGAAAATTCATTAATATTTTAATAATCTTAGATATAACAACTTTGCACTAAGTAGCGGATAAGCGTGCATTTAATCTTAATATTATCCCTATATTTAAGTTATTTTGTATTGATTTAGATTTTTATTTAATAAATTTTAATGTTTTATTGTAGGTATCAAGGAGTTATAAAAAAGGAAGGCTTGGAGCTCAAATAGCAAGAGTTGGAAATTATTTTGATTAAAAATCGGATTTTATGGATCACTTGCGCAGTTTACACTGTTTGGGCCATATCTGGAGTTCTAGAAATCCGTTTTAGACGATTCAACAGCCCAAAAAAAGCTTATGAGAAGGGATTTAATTTAGAAGTGGTCTTTTTATCAGAATCCAAACACGTCAGCCCAGAAGCAGAGCCCAAAAGTCACCTATGAATTTCCTTTCTTGGAATTCAATTTTCACTGGGAAATATCATTGTATTTGTAGTAAATAATTAAAAATTCTTTTATTAGAGATTATTATTAAATAGATCAGACCTAATACAGAGAGACACCGTACAAGAGAGGGAAAGAAGAAGCTTGAGGAAGGAGATTCAACCATTGAAAACGTTCACTTGGATTGTTTTTCTTCATCTTTTTGTTCAGAATTCTCTCCTTAACTATTTTCATTATGAATATGTGCTATCAAATCTTGGATGATTTTGAGAGTTTGATTATGAACTAATTTTATAAAGTTGGGATTTTTAGGGAACCCTAGCATGGGATTATTGGTGTTTTGTTATATAGTATTGTATGTGATTCTGCAGTTTACTCGTTCAAGTATTTTTCATGCTAATACTTGCTATTGTCTGATCAATTCTAGTAGGTTAACGAGTTAATTATAATACCAAGAGTGTTATATTTAATTGACATAAGACTTGAGTGGTGCATGCTTATATATCTTTGATTATAATATTGTTGCGGTATAGACATATATTGTGATCACGCGCATAGCTTTTTGAATTGGTGCATAGTTACATTCTGAAAATTAAATTGGCATAGACATATGTTAGTTTATTTGATAGAAATTATACCATATTGATTTCGAGAGAAACCTATGACCATTGAATTCTAGCTAGCATAGTGATTTCGAGAGAAACCTATGACCATTGAGTTCTAGCTCGTAAATTGTGAATTTGCTATTGTGTGCTACGCAACACTATTACCGATTTTCATATTTTAGGGGGAAGTAATTATCCTGACTTATCTTCTCATATTTGAAACTCATTAAACTCTCTTATCTAGTATAGTTTAGTTGGTTAATTTAGTTCTTATAATTAGTTTAGTTTTAAAAATCTTTAAATAATTTTTGTGCTCGATAACCAAGTTTTTAGATTTACTTGCGATTGATACAAATTTGTAGTCCTTGAGGAATGATATCTGGTATTTACTATTTGCTTGTGATTGTGTACACTTGCACATCTAGATTTTACACAATAGTAGCATAATCACGGAAATATTACAAATATATAGAACATAAACTTATCACTAACAAGTTCGATATGCATTTTTCATCTTCTCCTTGCCGTACAACAAGACATGACAGTAGATATGACAACCATTGTTATATAATCGACAACATCAAATACAGTTTCAGACCGCATCTCTTGTAGCTCCCACAACGTTGATAAACATGAACTTATTTTCTTTAACATCTTTACGATTAATGCCATCTGTATCAATATTCTTCTTTAATATATTTTTACACAACTGTGTGTATGTAGCAATGATATGAATCGAGTTGTGCATCTATATATACACACAAAATACATAGAGAAAGCATAAATAAAGATAAAGATTAGCACTGACAAAAAAAAAGATAAAGATTAGTAATTAATGTTTGCTACAGCATGTTAGATTGTTCGTAGCGAAAAATGGAATGTTGTGAAGAAATGGGAACTTGCATGAAACTTTACTGATGCTTCCCGATGATTCGATTTTTTGGCAAGTTCTACAACTGCATTCCAGTCTTACGAAAGCGCACACTTTATTTGTGAATCTAAATAAAGAAATCATTTTAATCGGTTTAACCGATACTTTTCTCTATTTTAGCCATTTATAATTTTAGATTATATATGCATATATATACTATTAATACGAAAGGGATGAGATCAAAGAAGAAAGAACTAAGAAGCAATATGAGAACTACTATGGTTTAACACATTTAAAATTGGATTTGTCAAACTGATTTAATTGATTGTATTTAATGATATCGACTATTTGGGATGTATCATTTTACAGTGAAAATACTATTTATGTCATTTTGAAATTTGCACTTATTGAATTATCATGCATACAGTTGCACAACTTAATTTTAATATGTTACCATAGTATTATAAATTATTTTCTTATTTAGTCGACATGCATAATTAAATTAAATATTTAAATTAATATTAGTTATGTGTGATAATTTAAATTACGTAACCTAGTTTGAAATACAATTTACTAACTTCAATGATTTATGTAAATTATAACAAAATATTTAATTATTAGATGGTGATTTTATTTAAATTATTAAAAATGAATAATGTGGAGAAAAATTTCTTTGATTTTGGCAATAAAGTAGTAGATTTATTTACATAATTGTGTGTATGTAGCAATGATATGAATCAAGTTGTGCTTTTATAAATGCACACAAAATACATGGAGAAAGTAGAAATAAAGATAAAGATGAACAATTAATGTTTGCTACATCATGTTAGATTGTTCGAAGCGAGAAAAGGAATGCTGTGAATAAATGGGAACTTGCATGAAATTTTTTTGGCAAGTTCTACAACTGCATGCATATGTTTTACGGAAGCGCACAATTGTTCTGTGAATCTAAATAAAGAAACAACTTTGATCGATTTAACCGATGCTTTTCTATATTTTGGCCATATGTAATTTCAAATTTAATTTATGTGCATATATATATATATATATATATATATATATATATATATATATATATATATATATATATATTATAATAGCAGGAGACCGGAGAGCCTTGCACTCAGAAGCTTCAAAATACTTTTCTTGAATTTTCACATTTTTGATTTTTTTATTAAAACAATCTTCTTGCATTTAATTAATCATTAATTATACCTATTAAATATATATTAAATACACTTTATTTCATATTTTATATAAAAGTTTAACAATTTTATTAGTACATTATAATTATTATTTTGTTATAAAATATTAATGATTTATGTAAAAGTACCATTATTTTAAGTTAAAACAATAAAATAAATTATTTTTATCGTGTCATTTCTAATCCTTATTCAAAATAATTGCAATTTTTTTTGACAACAATTAATAAACGATTTCAACTTTTCAATAAATTCGTAATCAATAATCGTGAGAATCATGATAAGATACATAAGTATAAATATTTTTCGATTAACATCCAAAATTTAAATAAAAGTATTATCATAGAATTTATTTTTATACATGAATAACTTACACACGGATGTGACCAACTCTATTAAATTGAATCAAGTCGGCCCTTTTTTTCGTCGATTAAATCAATAACAAAATTACCCATTCGTTGTTTGATTATTTTGTGTTGGAAAAATTAATATTTTAACTAAACACATTTTTATACTATTACTAATCAATTAATCAGGCATGTATGTTATGAGATGGGAGACGATGTTTAAAAATGTTAATTAGTTATATTTAATAATTACAAATTATAAGAATTGTGTTGACATTGTAGTTTGGTATGGGAAAAAGTAAAAGGTTTGATATTTGTTATTTTAAACAAATTCTCACTTTTTGATCATTGAGTAAGGGTGTTATAAAACGGGTATCGGTTTTAAAAACAATTATATGTACATATTTATTATAAAATTTAATAAAAAAACGTATTAGAATATGTGAGTATCACTTTGTAAACAAATAAGGTGAAGAAGGGGGTGACGGTGTTGTAGGGTAGGCAGGGGAATGGAATGGTCGGGTCTAAATATAAATGAGTACTGGTACAAATGTTGGATCTAAAAAAATATTACACCCCCCCGTTAATCTTCAATATTACAAACAAAAAGTTCTTATAAAATGCTTAAAAAAATTAATTAAATGTAGAGATACGAATGTCGGATCATTCCAAAAAACATGAAGCATGACTTACAATATGCATTTGAATTATGCTTTTTTCGTCATAAAAGCAAATATATCGACAAGTGAACTTTTCATTATACAATCAAATTTACTAACAAATTAAGCAATCACGTATTTCATAATGTCATCGACAATAGAAGAGATTCACAAATGTTATTTTTACTTATTCAATGTCAAACTTTGCAAAAGTATGTCAATATTGGATTTCAAAAGTATTTTTTATGCGACAAAATAAGTGTCGTCAATACTTCGAAATTATTATTATTATTATTATTATTATTATTATTATTATTATTATTATTATTATTATTAATATTCAAGAGTTTAACCGAAACATGTTTTTTTTTACCTAATTCTTTTCTCTTTAATTTTCAAACATTCAAATTTAATTACATTTCAAACAATTTTTAATTTATTATATCAACTTTCAAATAATAAAATTTAACAAACAACAATGCTATGTGTACAATTTTTAATAATATTTTCGTGCCGCGTATAGCGCGGCTTTGTTACCTAGTATAATTAATACAAAAGGGATGATATCGAAAAAGAAAGAAGTAATATGAGAACTATTATAGTTTAACACATTTAAAATTGATTTATCAAACTAATTAAAATAATTGTATTTAATGATATCCACTATTTGCTTACAGTGAGGATACCATTTATGTTATGTTGAAATTTAAACTTATTAAATCATCACACATATAGTTGTACAACTTGATTTTAATATGTCACCACAATGTATAAATTATTTTCTTATTTAGTCGACATGCATAGTTAAAATAAATATTTAAAGTAATACGAATTATGTGTGATAACTTAAATTATGTAACCTAGTTGAAAATACAATTTATTAACTTCAATAATTTATGTAAATTATTACAAAATATATAATTATTAGAAAGTGATTTAAAAAATGAATAATGGGGAAAAAGATCTCTTTAATTTGGACAATATCATCGAAAAATGCGAGTTAAAGTAATAATTTGATGTCAAATAGTTTTCAAATTCTCTCGAAGATAAGGAAATTGAGCGCCTCACACTTTAACAAGATACTCCTACAATTCTCTTGATTACGGTTTATAGCTTGTGTTCCTTTATATCATTTTTTTTTTTAAAATGAGAACAAATGAGTGCAGAAAATATGACAACAAAGTACCTCGATTTTTTTTTTCAGAATAACTAGCTAGGTACCCCAAATTGATATCCAAAAATTGTTCTTGAATAATGTGACATAGTTGACGTGGCAGATTGAGAAATTTTGATTGGGTAGGTTGATGTGAATGCGTGGGGTCAATTTTATTATGATCAATTATAATAAATACACTTGGCATTTGGAAATTATTTTGGGTACCAATTTGGGGTACCTATAATTTCCTTTTTTTTTTCATGCTTTTATAGGGAAGAAATGATCCAAAATTGCATTATAAATATCACATTAATATGTTTGAAATTTCATTTTACAAATTTTCCAAAATACAATTTTGGAAAAAACAAAAAACACATGTTCAAGTCATGGACTTTCACTCAAAAAAACCAAGAAAAACACTCATGGACCAAAGCCCAAATGAAAATATTTGGACACCAAAAAATAAAAAAAAAAATCTATATGCATGGGTCAATTTTATTATGATCAATTATAATAAATACACTTGGCATTTAAAAATTATTTTGGGTACCAATTTGGGGTACCTACAATTTCCTTTTTTTCATGCTTTTATAGGGAAGAAATGATCCAAAATTGCATTATAAATATCACATTAATATGTTTGAAATTTCATTTTACAAATTTTCCAAAATACAATTTTGGAAAAAACAAAAAACACATATTCAAGTCATGGACTTTCACTCAAAAAAACCAAGAAAAACACTCATGGACCAAAGCCCAAATGAAAATATTTGGACACCAAAAAATATAAAAAAAAAAATCTATTGCACAAAGAGAAAACCCTAAATAAAACAGCACTAATATATAAATGTGGCCTAGCCATCATATACAGTGTTATATACATAGAGATACAGCATACAAACAACAAGAAAATAAAGTATCACAAAGGGGTTTTCTCCATCTGTCATTTTCTCAAAGAGGGGTGGTCCACTTTGAGAAGAAGAGGAGAGTTGAATCCTCTCTCTCTGTCAGCAGCAGCCATTCAACCACCCCTCTTTACTATCCCCTCACCCCCCCCCCTTCAGATTTCTGGTGAGTCTTGCCTTTCAAATCTTGTTTTTTTTTTAATCATTTTTGTGTGTTTGTGTGTGTTTTGGTTGATGGGGTTTTGTTGTTTTGGTGCTAGTAGGCTTTATTGGTTCTTGAAACAGGTTGGATTGCTGTAAAAAAGTGATCTTTATTATCACTTATGTGTGTTTGTGTGTGTTTTGTTTGTTGGGTATTTGTTTATTTGGTGCTAATGGGCTTTATTGATTCTTGAAACAGATTGGATTGCTGTAAAAAAGTAATCTTTTTGGTATCTGAGAAAGATGGACAACAGGATTCCACCAGGAAGCTTTTTTCAGTACTCACCAACTGGAGTTCATGGCTCAATGCATAGGTCTTCTTCTCCTTCAGATCGTGAAAGGTAAATTTTGGGTTTTTATATTTGTGTTTGTTTTGGACTTGTGTTTATTTGTATACCAAGATTGGAACTTGAGTGGTTTGTTTTGTTTTTCGATACTTTCGGTTTAGAATTTGGTTGTAGAATTGGGTTTTTGTATAAGTTTGTATGGAGTTGTTGATTTGTTTGTTTTCGTAATTGTGTTGATTGTGTGTAATGGTTGCCAGATTTGTAACCCTTAAACTTGATGTGCTTTTAGTGTGTAAACATACACGGATATTTTTTTATTTTTGTTGGTATTTGTTATCTACTTATCTCTGAATTGGCCGGTGACTGTATCCAAATTGAATGTATTTTCTGACCGTCAATTTTTTATCTTAAGTTTTGTATCTTAATTTCAAGTGTGAAGGTCTAGGTAAGGGGGGGTGACTTAATCTTTATGATGGTCTGAATGAGAATTTGTGTTCCTTCAGTATTTTGAGAGATTATGCACTTATGTAGTTACTTTTTATTGTTCTGTGTCTCTTTTGTTTGAAGGGATTTCTGATGATATCATGCTTGCATCTGGTATAATGTGTTACATTTATGTATTTTTTTCATTTAATGGAAATGAAAAGATGTTAATGGAATGAATAATGATAGTTTGATATCTTCTTTACGAAAGAGATTGTTTGTGAATGAGGCTTGCTTTCTACACACCTTACATAACTATTTAAGCATGAGATAAAGCTTCTTTTATCTTGTATTTAGGCGCACGTGCATAATGAAGCAGTTAATAACTTATAATTACATATAAAATTAATTGGCTATTAAACATTATCTTGTTGCCTTTATGATGTACCCTTGTTTCATCTTGACTTATCTGGTATTTATTTGCAGATATCTGTCAGAACTATTGGCAGAAAGGCAAAAGTTGGCGCCTTTTATGCAAGTTATGCCTGTGTGCAGCAGGCTTCTAAGTCAAGGTTGGTCCAAAAAGCGGTTCTTTTTGCTCTGTTATTTCTATATTTGTGGAACATTAGTAAGTACAATTTCTGTTATCGGCTTCATGGTAAAGAAAGGAATGAAAATGCGTGGAGAGCAAGCTTCCGCCTCCTATGCCTACTTGTACTTATATTTATTGGGGAATAATCTGAAGATACGTTACAGTTATTGTATATGTGGCAGAAGTTGCGATTACTACTATAAGTATTAGGCTATTAGCTCAAGATTTTATAATCGTAAGTTAGCTAATATAGGCATGTAGAATATGTCAGGTTATTGATTTCATACCAAATTGACAAGCAGTAGTACTAATTACACTGTCATTCTTGATTGTTAGGTTTAATATGCTCTGCCCAAAACCCAAATTAATGAGTTTCCATCAGCAAGCCTAGAACTTATATTATTAGGACATTATCTCAATAAATCATAGTCTCATATCTGTCTGGATCATATTTATAAATTATGATCCTCTGCTACCATAACATCCCTATAATTTTATTGTGATGAAGCTCATACATGATACATGTCCTTGAGGAAATGATAATGGAATGTTTTTTTTCCTATTTCCATTAAGGTTTGACAATATGTTTGTCCGTCTTTGGAATCTTTTCAAGAGTACATTATGCGTGCAAACCTTATTATCAACGTCTCTAAAATTCTACTTACTTTAGTGACTGACTGCCACCTCTTCTTGTTAATTAAAACTTGTTGATGTCTAATTGCTCCTTCATTTTCAGAAATCATGCGTGCTTCAGGATTTGTATCGAACCAGAATCTTGTGGATCATGAAAGATTGGGGAATGAACGCTCATATAGGTCTTTTGGCCAGCAGCCTAACGGAGGACCAGTTGATATGGAGTCTTGGCCTCCAATGCAAACACATCAAGTAATATTTTTACTATTATTCATGCTGACATTATAACTTTGCCTTTTTTACTTGGGATACATGTCTCTTAGTATTAGGTCGGAATAAAGTATCAGCTAGCTTTTCACCCTCTACACCATCGTTATAAAAAATGTATAATAAGTACATGATGATTTATATTATATTGGCCCCAGACACATGTTATTCAGAGAGATTTTATTTATTCAAAATGTCTAATGGATGATAGTAATGCTGGGACAAAGCCTGTGCATTGTAGCTAGGTAGATATTAATTTCAAGGATCATCCCATGCTTTTCCTCGTAGTAAACCTTAAACAACAGAATTGTCATACCATCCTTTCATGAAAGAAAGATGTTGTAGTACTATTATCATAGTAGGGTCATAATTGTGCTTGATTACTAGGGACCATTAATATATTAGGATGCTATATCATAATTTAGATATAGAATTGTATCTTTAATCCTGGAAACCTAGAAGCATGAAGTAGATATGACAAAACAATCTTGCTAGAACTTGATAGGAAATTAAAATTAAATATAATAATTGTCTTTGCATCAGGACAATGGCCTTCTACGAAGGATGGATCCATTTCAAGCTGCCTCTTTAGGTTGGCCTTCATCCCCAGGTTTCGCTACACCTGTTATTAAGCGAGTTATTAGACTTGATATTCCGTTGGAGAAATTCCCAAATGTAAGTACGGATACCCTGCCATTACTTATTTATGTTGTTTGCCTTAATTTTCCTTTTGGTTCCCTTCTTCTGATTCAATAGCATGGCAGTTCAATTTTGTTGGTCGGATTTTGGGACCTCGTGGAAATTCTCTGAAAAGGATAGAAGCTATGACCGAGTGCAGAATATTCATTAGAGGCCGGGGCTCGGTGAAGGATTCAATGAAGGTAGCTAGAAGCCTATCCTCTTTTAATACTTACTGTTAAACAGTGAACTTTAAAATTGCTTAATAAGACTGACAATGAGATTTGGTCAGTGTGTCAAAAAAACTTTAGTGTCACATGGTGGTCATCAAACTAGAAAGTATTAATGGCTAGATCGCCTAAATTTTGTATCTACCTGTTTTCATTATTTATGACAAAAAATTCTTAATAAAGGAAAGACATGTTAAATTTGTAATGCTATGACAAAGAGGTATTCACTTTCCGTTTGACGTTAATGTTCTGCATTCAAAATTATACAAACACTCTGTGTGTGCACCTTAAAGCGCAGTAGCTGGCAGTACAGTGGAAGCAAAAGAAAGAAAAAAAAAAAAGAATGACTATAGTCCATCATCCTTTAGTATAAACTTTAGTGGTTAAGCTGAACTTTATATGGAAATTGTGTAAGTTGAGTGTTAATAGATTGATGTGATGTAAAATTGAGTAGCATGTGTCTTCTTGGATGTATTGATATGTTTGCTGCAAGGACATGTTCAATGCAAAACAGTAGGTACAGAGGTTAGGAAATCAGAAGCCAATCACTTTTTCAATCTATCTTTCCTTTTTATATTTTCATATCTTACATATCTGACATTTTTTGCTGTTATGTTACTTTAGTCGTTTGTGGATGAAACGCATTAGTTATCGAACCATTCTACTTACAGCCCTGCTTATATGTGTAATATTATATACCTCCTTATTGCCTCCATTTAGGAATTTAGTTTCTTTCATTTGGACGTTATGCTTCTAATTATACACTTAAATATTGTCACGATAATGTTATATCGCCTCGACATATGTTCCCTCAACTGTTCAAGCTTCCTTAAAAAGTAATTGAAATAAAAGTAAAAGGAAAGTGTCTAATAGCAACTTCAGGGAAAAGTCAATGCCATCAATAGACCTTCCTTTCAAGGCAAAGGTATTTAATTATTTAAGTAAATTTAAAGATTTACATGCTAGACTAGATGGCCAGATACTGAAGATGTTCCTTGATACATGCTGGACTAGGTCGTGGTCACATTAAGTGCAGAAACTTGGTCAATCTGCACCACATGACTATTAGAAATTTACCTTGCAGCACAATTTATTTCTATTGCCCGATACTTTGTTACCAGTTTATGTCTATATTTTTCAAATCTATACTTCTGTTCGATGGTTTATTTCTGTGGAATGATACATGTGTTTCTCGATGTTTGTTGCAAAAGTCAAGCTTCATGTCCTAGCACTTTTTGTATGAAGTTTGTATGTTTTTTTTTGAACATTTTGCTTGATGGTTTCTGGAAATTTTGTTATAAACACGAATTGCAGTAGTCCCAACAACAAAATTAATTTCTTAAGACAATGTATCCTTTTCTGTTTTCCTCGACCAGGAAGAAAAGCTTAAAGATAAGCCTGGCTACGAGCACTTAAATGAGCCACTGCATTTGCTGGTAGAGGCAGAGTTTCCTGAAGATATAATAGAGTCCCGCTTGGATCATGCAGTGGCTCTACTGGAAAACCTCTTAAAACCAGTGGTATGATAACGTAACCTTGCCAATATTTCTTCCTTATTATAGGTCATGCGTAGACATCTAATTTATCTCTCTCTCTCTCTCTCTCCAGGACGAGTCCATGGATATTTATAAGAAACAGCAGTTGAGAGAACTGGCCATGTTGAATGGTACGCTGAGGGAGGAAAGTCCTAGCATGAGCCCAAGCCCGAGCATGTCTCCGTTTAACAGTGCCGGTATGAAACGGGCCAAGACAGGAAGATAGCATTAACGTCGTAGGCAATCATTTGTTTTTCTTTGCTGAAACAATAGTTTTTCGGTTAATGGTGGTTACCTCAAGGATATTAACTGCCGGAAAAACACACAGGAACTCTTGATTTTTTGAAGCTTGCTTTGGGCTTTTAACTTATCTGGCTGGATCTGCTTTATAATTTTGATTATAGGACATCTTAGTAATTGATTATGTGTTCTCTTGAAACTTTATTTTTTATATAACATTAATTAGTTGCAGAAACTTGTTTGGACATCTCACATTTAAAAGTTCTGATACTCAGGTGTAATTTGCAGAATGATTTTTTGTAAAATCTTTACTTCTTTGCCTAGAAGTTGAAGGCAAAGAAAATGTATGCCAGTTAATGTTGTCTTCCTTAAAATGTGTTGTAGATTTATTATTGAAGTTTGAAATGGCAACTAACAGCCTCTTGGTGATTAAGCTTTGACAAAGTCTGATTCAGAAATGCAAAAGCATTTTTTGGTTTTATCATGGGTATTGATAAACTCCGAACTTTACCGATTGAGCTGCATCAATTCACTGTAGTGACTGTACCTTTATTCATTTGTTAATTATTGTCAGCTGTGATGCATGGCTTGCTCAGGTGTTGTTTCCCCGAGTCTGCTTACTGTTTTTCAAGAAACCAATCTTACTTGATTTAGTGTCAAACTTAAGAACTGGTTAAACAATTGCTTGCATATTTCATCATCATCAAACTTATGAACTGCTTAAATAATTGTTTTATTATTAGTCTTCTGCAATTTGCGGAAGCATACTATGGCTTTGGAGTTGAGAGCACTGGGATGGATCTATGTACATTGGTGAAAATCTAAATGTGCTGCAAATCAACGTTAGTATCTGGGTTTCTGAAGAATGAAGCAACGAGGAACATAGTAGTTTCACAATCTATATTCCATATGGCAACATCCGCCCAATATCTTTCTCAAGAGCTACAACATTCATTATGCTGGTGCAAAACAAGATTTAGGGATCATTTGACAAATCTGAATTATTATTTATAAATGATTAATATTTCTGAATACATAATCAATAAGATAATTTGGTAACTATTTGAATGATAATTTATCAAATTCACCCTATAAATTTAAAAAATGCCATTTCAAACTTATCAAATGTTACAAAAAAAGATTTAAGCATGTAATTTACGACAAAGGTATAATAAAAATAATAAACAATCACATAGTATTTTTCAAAAAAAAATAATGATATAACAAGTATTTATCCGGGTATAATCCAATGACTATACAATTCTCTTTTGAATGATTTAATCAATATATAATACAAGTTAATTATACATGAAAATAATATAATAATAGAAAAATGTTCCGACGCTATTGTTAGGTGGTATATGAAAGGAGAGAGCGCCCTGAGAACTTGCAGTGTTTACTTGCTATCTTAGCGCTTCAGCCACCTATATGTTTTTGAATGATCAAGAAGAAAATTAACCATTAAGAAAAAAATATACAAGCTCCAAACAATTTTGTGACCTTAATTAAGAAGAAAAACTTGTTAAGAAGGATTAAGAAGAAAACAAAGGACCCCTTAAAGTTATTGGAAACAGATCATTATGATTATAAAAAGAAAAATAGAAGAGAATAAACTGGTTCCAATTACAAGAGATAGGGGAATATTCATGCATTTTAACTGACCAAATATTTTTTTACAGGACTGTATACTCTCACATATAAAGAAAAAAATGGGAGAAGTTGGAAAAACTTATAATTGTAATCATATTAATACAATTACTACAGATATGGAATGAAACTTGTGCCATCCAATAGTATCTTTCATACAAATGCTATAAATTCGGAATGAAACTTGTGCCGCTAGCAGTATCTCTATCTTACCGGCTCCCAGGCCCTTGCAGGAATTGGTCGTTGTAAGAATAGTGCCCTTTAAACCTGTGCATAAGGCTTAGAGTAAGAAGTTATGCAAGACATCTAGAAACAAAGTAACTACTAATGATAAAAAAATGAACTGCAGATGTTTCAACATTTAAAAGATTGCCACAAAGCAAGAACCCATGCATTCAGAACAATTTCACTATGACAGCTATGCTGGTCACTTGAATAAATAATTCCCGCATTACTAGCCTACTGCCTACCTATCAGAAATTGAACTACATATAGTCCTGGTGTTATCCTGCAGACAAAATTCATTCACTTGGTACTTGGTAGTTCGTTTTCATGAGGGGAGGTGGGACGTTAAAAATGAAAAAAAACATGGAGAGCTTGAGATTAATATCCCCCAAAATTACCTTGAAAGTGATAGGATAGTTTAAACAGGTTATACGATGGAATGACTGCAAATTCCACATTCTAGGAAGCAAAATCCTTAAGGAAATACGTAGTCCACGAATTTCTAAGCAATCCTACTCGCAATACTTACTAACATGCAACAGCCTTATTACTAAAAGTTTCTATGACTTTTTTCAAAATTAGGTGGCCTTTACGGAAACAGATACTTGGAAGTCGGGATTAGGCTGTGCACGCCTCTAAGCAATCTACTCGCAACACTTTTTAACATGCAATATTACTAAATGTTTCAATGACATTTTCCAAAATTAGGGAGTCTTAAAGTCGGGGTTTAGGCTGCGCACCTCCCCCCCTCTTTCTCAGGCTTACAAGTGGAAACACTGGATAGGTTTGGTCTACTAACATGCAACACCTAGAAGTACATACATTATGAGAAGGACACTGAATGAACAAAGAATTTGGATTTAAGGTCTTCCACATGAAGCCTCCATATTTTCCTCTTGGATGGTTCACTACCCCTGTGACAAGGAGGTACTTGGATTAAGAAATTCATCATTCCAGCTGATACTACTGTACAGAGACTTCCCAAATTCTCAAATGAAAGGTATCTGCAGTTTCATGACCCAGAAAAGCTAAAAATAAAGGGTCCTAACATTCCGTCTCATCATTGTAAGTGAATGTAGTCATTAAAGTACAATGCACGTCAAACAGAATTTTAGGGAGATGGAAGAAACAGGAGTACATAATCATTTACAGCGAGCAGGATATCTTGTTGTTTTCTTTACTGAGCAGGATACATATGATAACATAAAAATATAGTCGAAAATCTTGTGTGTAAGGCGACGTGGCTTACAACAATTAGAAAAGTGAAATATAAGGAACCAAACCTTCAATGATATAAACTAGAAAAAACTGGGATGCGTCTCAATCCCGAAGCCCAAGTTCAACCTCAAGTTCATCATCCTCTTCAAACAACTTTAGCAAGCGGGCATATTGCTCTTCACGTTTCTTCTTTTGCCAATATTTGAAAAGGAATATGGCCAATAGAACTACTACCAAAATAACAAGGCATATGATGACTACTCCCGTCCCCTTACTCTTACTAGAAGAAGCTTTCTTTTTCCCATCTTTAGAACTTGATGGATCACCAGTCAAGCCTGAAATGCTAAACTTGTCTAAGGGCACATTTTAATTTGGAAAGAATTTTGTGACATACAATACATATTTCTTAAAGATTCAAACTAAGATCTGAAATAAGAAGATAAACTACAAATCTACTACCGTCTATCGTACATACCAAAATATGACCTATTCGTAAATCTTGTTATCACACAAACCAAACTCGACAAAATGTTTAGTCTTATATGTTTCAGAATAAACACAATTGTATCTTATCGAGACACAGCCAAATTACGCTATATGCCAAAACCGGTATTCTCAACACCTAACTCAATCAACTTAAAGCTGTATACCTCAGTTTCTTTATAACTTTAATTGTCAGACAAACATTACAACAACCTTTTTTTCCAACTTACAAGTCCCAAAAACCTTAGCCAGCCGGACAATCATCACTAGAAAACGACACTTTTTACCATACTTACTAATAACACCTTCTTTCTTTACATTTTCTTTAAAAAAAAAAAAAGAAGAAGATAAAATCCATACTACACCTATCACAATTTTGGCAAGAGCAGTGCATACAATCACTGAATTACAAATTTACAAAAACAAAAGTAATAATTCAATATCAAAATTTATATAAATCAGAGGCTAAACACACATTTTCCCACCAATTTCAATGAATCTTAACCTGCCTGATCAATTACAACAATTTCACTATACATACATAGAAACACAAATATATACATACACATAGATACACAGAGATATAAAAGAAGGAATTGAAGTGGGAACCTGGAATGAGATGCAGAGAAAGTGAAAAGAAGAAGAGCAGGTAACGCAACCAACTTGAACACGAGATCTCCTTCATATTCTCTCTCTACAACTCTCTTTCTCTCTCTACCTAGTTATTAATGTTTTGGTCTGGTCTGTAATAATACGCTAATGTTTTTCTTTTCCTGAAATTCAACTAAGTACCCCATCTTTCTACTTTTTTGCATTTATGAGCTTGCTGGATCTTTTTTTACACATACAGTAACATACTTTATACGGAGTAAGTAATTTTTTACTACTTAATTAATATTTTTTAATAGTATTCAAAAATCTATTGACTTTCTACAAATTAATATATTATATAAAACATATAGATTTTTTTTGGATTATATAGGATTTCTGTTAATATACACTCCATTATAAATCTAAGATTTTCTGTTAAATATGAAAACAGATTATATCTAAATTTAATCACCTCTATATAAAAATTATTGATACATCACAATAATTTGTTTCAAAAATATGATGTTTTACGTATACGTGAGTCCCATTCTGGAGAGAACATATTATATGAAGAATTAGAGAGAACCATCATCTCAACCATTCATTTGTTCTTTATTTTTTTAACGATCAGGATTTAAAGCCATTATTTTATAGTTTAACTAATTTTAAATAAAACAAACACACGCACTCCATTCCTCTACTGTACGGTGCATATACACACAACTATACACACATCACAACTTACAGAGAGAGAGAGAGATCAAACTACAATCGACGATCGCAACTTCAAATTCAGAAATTTCATCTCAAAAAAGTTCATAATTTAGGTTTCTTTGTGAGATTTGATCTTGTTACTCTTTAATTCATACATTTAGGGTTTCAATTTGAAATTTAGAAATCATGATAAGATTTTGATTTGTTCTTAATTACTCTTTAATTCATTTTTCAGGTTAATTTTAGATGTAAATTGATTTTGCATGATGTTTCTCCGAATAGGTATGGAATATTTTTATGTTCTATAGTTTGTTTTAAGATTCCATAGCTGAATGTCGATTTTATACTTAATAGATCTCGTTTGTGCTTGTTTATGCTTATACTTCTAGCGTAGATTTTTTTGCAAATTTTTTGTATAAATTTACATGTGTTTCTATTGTATTTTTGTATGTAAAAATATTGATGCTACTATAGAAGCATGTTTATGTTAATACCGATTCTACAGTAGACGCATAATTTTTTTTTCTACAATAAAATATTTATATTTGATTCTATTATAGAATCAATATCTAGTAATAAATCTGATCTCATCAATTTCGTGTAAAATTTTTTGCATATTGTATCTAATTTTATTCATATATGTTTTTTATATATATTTTTTGTTTAAGAGGTGCTGTTGGAATTTAAACAATGACTTTGTTACTAAACTACCAGAATTCCAGGTACACGATCAAGCAAGTCTAGAGAAAAAAAATTGGATTAAAAGGTTCTCTGTCCAAACAAGTCTAGTGTATGTTTTTTGTGTTCTATCGTGGAACCACTATTTTTATTGTTGTTTATGATTTTTGTGTATAACGTGTTCTACAATAGAAGCATGATTAATAAGTTTTTTTAAGAATTTTTGTGTAGTATAATGGTTCTATTGTAGAATAAATCTGATTTTGTGTATGCTTTTTATGTTCTATAGTGGAAGAACCGTTTCTCCTGTTGCTTATTATTTTTTGTGTGTTATGTGTTTCTACTGTAGAAGCGTAATTAATAAGTTTTTATTTTTGTGTAGTGTAATTGTTCTATAGTAGGATCATATATTCATATTTTTTAGAATTTTTTGTATAATGTTATGGTTATATAGTAGAATAAATTTGATTTTGTGTATTTTGTGTTCCATAATGGAAGCATATTGGATCTAGTTCTAGTGTTGTTTATTAATTTTTGTGCATTACGTGTTCTATAGTATAAGTATAATTTATTAAAAAAAAATTAGAATTTTTGTGTAATGTAATGGTTCTTGTTATAGGGAGAATATTGTATAACAATATTTTGGAGGTTTGCTGGAATCATGGAGCAAAATACGGATATTTTGCTAAGAACACGAAGAACACGGAAGGAGATTGGTGATTTTTTGTGGCTGATCATGTTTGTTGATTCGTTGAATGTTAGAGAAAAACTGTTTCTTCTCTCTTGCTGCCAACTGTCAATCATCCATAACAAGATGCCTACGTACCCTATTTATAGGGATCAAGCCATACGTAGTTCTCTTGGAGAAGAAGCTACCCAGACGGGCTAGGGTTTCTATGGGCTCGACTTGGCCCAAATCCACTAGACGTCTTTGGACTGATATAATCTGTCCATTAATCCTGCTCATGACCCATGACCCAATAAAGGTTACCTATGGCTAGCATGATGCTCGGATCGTATGGCCTCATTGGCGAGGCTAATGGAAAAGCTACGTGGCCTCGCATGCGACCTCGCTGGGCTCAATCATGCGAGGTGGTCCCACGCTATATGAAGATAATCATACTTACGCGACCTCGCTGAGCCTGATCATGAGCCTTCACAATAAATATACTCTAGGCCTCGCTGGACCTAACTATATCTACTCATGCGACCTCGCTGCGTTTAGCTATGAGCCTTCATATATACTCATGCGACCTCGCTGGGCTTAGCTATGAGCCTTCATAAGAGTATTCTAGGCCTCGCTGGATCTCTAGGCCACGCTAGACCTCTAGGCCTCGCTGAACCTCTAGGCCTCGCTGGACCTCTAGCCTCCATAAGAGTATTCTAGGCATCGCTGGACCTCTAGCCTTCATAAGAGTATTCTAGGCCTCGCTGGACCTCTAGGCCTCGCTGGACCTTGCAGAAAGATGTGATAGATGCTATCCCATACTAGGGACTGCTAGCAAACTCGACCCACAGCTTGGGATCGCAAACTTCCATATTGTGCTTGATAGTATATTGGACTGACTCATGGTGGTGGGTTTTAGTGACCCAATCTTCATCTCTAGGTCCATTATGAGTTGTGGACCGCTATTCTAGCCCATTAGGCCTGCTTAGGGCTTATGCCAAGATTTGGGCATAACAACTACCCCCCGAGTCCATATTTCCATTGGAATACGATGTGGAATCAAAAACTGCTTTGTCAAAACTTCGATACGAGGCCTGTGCTCGCTATAGATTGCTGTAGATGAAAGCATAACTATCTCAAGTGCCTTGGGATCGCATCGCGACCCCGATGAATTTGAATGATTTTGAACAACTGTCGTGTCTCGATATCTGCTCCCAGGCGCTAAGATGATGACACGTGTTGTGTGTCTTTTAATTAATGTGAAGCCAAGTATATGTAAGTAATGGCGACCTCGAAGGGTCCATCCAAGCGCAATGTGGTCCTGCAGGGACCTTGAGAGGCAATCCCATAGGGACTTGCAGTCATAAATTGTTATAATTATATCTTGTGTCCAGCTGATATGTGAGCTCGGGCTCTCACCTATATCTTCAGGTCTTCTTAAAGCATGATGAGATGGCTCTCCCTGTTCCTTATTATTATGATGAGAGGCCTCCTCATAAGTTGAGGGGACTCTTTGCAGTCTCATATGTTGCGAGGCCTCCTTGCAACCTCTATGTTGCGAGGCCTCCTTGCAACCTCATATATTGCGAGGCCTCCTTGCAGCCTCTTATGTTGCGAGGCCTCCTTGCAGCCTCATATATTGCGAGGCCTCCTTGAAGCCTCTATGTTACGAGACCTCCTTGCAGCCTCTATGTTTCGAGGCCTCCTTGTAGCCTCATATGTTGTGAGGCCTCCTTGCAGTCTCATATGTTGCGAGGCCTCCTCGCCATAGCAGTACATGGTCCTGGTCAACATATCGGTATGAGATCTGTACTAGATTTTCGGATCTATTAGGCCAATATTATTATCAATTCTCGTAATGGGTCTGTTTAGAGTCCATATCAATTTTCGAGCATAACAACTACCCTCCAGTTCTTCGGTGCAGGCAGCTGTAGAGGAAAAATATTTTTTCTGGTCTTCAAAATTTCTTCAAAATTATTCTGAACTCCTTCAAAAATAAATCAAATAAGTATTTGATTTTTTGGAGAGCCTCCTTACTTGACAACTTTGGATTATTTTATCTTAACGCCAGCCCATGTCTCCTCGTAGTGGCCATCTTAATACATTTTTTTCTTCACGTACGCAACCTTCTTGCATCTTTTCTCGCCTTGTTTTTCTTTACAGCCTTGTGGATCCGTGGTCCTCGTATTTGTACTTTCACCTCGCTGACTTTTTTTTTTTAATATTTTATTTTTTCACTTTTGCTGAGATCTCCTCGCCTTTCGTTGCTTCCTTCTATTTTTAATAACTCTTACTGATATAACAAGAGGACTCCTATGTGGAGAGGCCTCCTCGCTGATTGAATAGGAGGACTCCTCGTGGCCTCATATGTGGAGAGGCTTCCTCCTACTGATATAATGAGAGGACTCCTCTATACATGTATATGCGAGGACACCTTGTTTTTTTTATAAGCCACATGTGCTCCTGTTAGTCCACACGCGGATCCTTGTTCATCTTTTTTATTTTTGTTGATCATGCTGCCCCACTTTTTAACTTTCTTATGATCCTTGATTCTGTGGCCTCGTATTCAACTTTCTTTTATAGCCTTGTAGACAGACTGCATCCATCATGTTGCTGGGCTTTAGCCCCGGCTCGCATATGCTAGCTAGTGGGCCATGCATCTTTTAAAATTGATAATTTTGAATTTTTCCAAGTGCTTTGGGATACCTGATTGAGTCTTCATATGCTCCAATTTACTTATAGACTGATTTTAACACTTGCCTAGAGATAGCTCCAGCTGTATAGACTTACGAACTGACCCATCATCGCCAATGGGGTTAAGTGGTCTCGCATCGTAAGATATCGAGCTTGCGGCCTCGCAATGCTAGGTACGGCCTCGCAACACTAGGTGCTGGCCTTGTCTTGCAATTTTTCGAATGTCCTGCTAGAAGTGGTGTTTATGTAATGCCACTACCCCCCGAGTCCTCATTATCATTGTAGATGTGATGAGGAATCAACATGTTTCAGCAACCTTCTTGATTATCATTGTAGATGCCACTACCCTGCTAGAAGGTCTTGAGTTCATTTTGATTTTCAAATACTTTGGCTTCTCTCCCTTCATCTCTAGTGCGAGCTTGAGGCCAATGATGAGAGTCTCATACTCAGCCTCTTTATTTGTTGCTTGCTCCTCCCAGTGTCTTGAGATAGTCGAGGACCTCCTCAATGTCGCCAAGGGTCGGGGGCGTCCCCCCTCTCCCCAAGGATCGGGGGAGTCCCCCCTCTCCTCGACGTAGAGGTATTTCACCAAGAAGCATCTCATTAAGAAGCATATCTTTAATCTCAATAGCCACATCATATGGGGGCCTCACGATCTCGATGAGAAGATAGGGGTCTGTCGTCCCAATGATGGGAGTACTCACGATCTCGACTAGGAGAAGGGGGTCATTTAGAACCTTGACCCTTGCCTTGGTCTCGAGGTCGCATCTCCATACAAAATAGGCTTCGCCATAGGTGAGGGCTTCTTAAACATCCCCTTGTCAGCATTAACTGCATAGATGTGATCAATGTAGGCCACTAAAGGTATGGACTGATCCTCATTCCTTCCACTTTGAGCTTGCGGTGGTGACCTCCTTGGCAGATCGCGACCCTTCCTCTTTGGGCTCTCACTGCGATCCCGTCTTCGCCTAGGGCTCCAAGAGTCCTTCCTCTTCACTCTCTTTCTCTTACTTCCACTGTTGCTAGCCTCATTATTCTTCTTGAGGTCCTCGATCGACTTTTTAATCCATTTATAAGGCTCGGCCTCCTTGTAGAACTCAAAGAGAGTGTCAGATGTCTGTGCCTGCAACTTCTTCCAGAACTTGGTGCCCTCTCTCAGCCCAGCAATAAGAAAATTTTTAATGGCCTCGTCATTTGCTCCTCGCACCATAGGGTCCTCGGCGTTAAACCTCTTGAAGTAGTCCTGTAGGGTCTCACCCTCCTTTTGCTTTATGGTCACCATAGTGGATACAGGAGGTGCATAGAGCTTGAAGGACTAAAAATGCTTAATGAAAATGTCCACGAACTGCTCCCAGTAGTCTATAGTGGGAAGCGGAGTGATCCTGATCTCTTGAGTGAAAGGCGAGGCCCAACCCATCGGGTTGAGGGTCCCCTTATCTGCATTCATCTTACCCAGGGCCTTTTTTAGCTCTTCCAGCTTGTAATCTCCGACCTTGGCTTCCTTATACTCCACTTTTTCATGTCCCTCTACAGTGATGTCATGGTGGGAGTGGGTCTTTTTGGGAGCGTTATACTCCTCTTGATCCTCCTTGCGATTCAGGGGGTCAGTTTTGTACTTATGGGACCGCTCACGCTCTCGATGAGGAGAGGGGGGTCGTTCCAAACCTTGGCTCCAAGCCTGGGATCGCTTATCCTTCTTGTAAGTTGTTAACTTTTCCGAGCTTGAGTCGGAGATCATGCTCAGCTAACTTCTTTCCAAGACGATCAAAGACACTAACTGACCTCCCCTTGGATGAGGCGGCCTCATTCTACGACCCCTCCTTTGTCTTAGTATCTTCTATATCCTCCTCCTGCTCGTGGTTTGAAAGGCATATGATGTAACCTATTTGTATTTCGAGAATACAACTCAACTTAAACAAGATTGTATTAGTAAATAGTATATAAACTGTCACAAGGAATCTCAGATTGTATTATCTGTCAGAAGAAAAAGATCAAGGTCAATCTACAGACTTGAGGAATTACTACACTAAAAGAAGCTCGGTCATTTGATCAAGCCTCAGTAAAGTATTCATTAAAGAAGTGGATTTATTTATAGTGACAGAGATTTCGACAGTGACAGAGACAGTATAGAAAGAATCAAAAAGAGAGATGAGAAAAGAAAAGGAACCAGATTTTAAAGTCAATATATGAAGAACAGTCATTGCGGTTAGTCACTCATGAACCAGACAGTACATCGAGTGTCAACATTAAACAGTGGTTGTTCGTCATTAATTCAGTGGATCAAGCTATCAAGACTGGTATGTGAGAAAATCATTGTGCAAGCAACAGAAGTGCTAAATTAATTAACCACAAGGATTTTACTATCAAGTGGACTGGCTGTGAGGAAAAAGATTTATCAAAAAGAAATGCAAAGTGATATATTCTTAATGCTGAAACCCCGGTTAGAATTGTTGTATTTTTTGTTAAGCAAAAAGAGTCCGGTTTCAGATCCTCAAGAGACCGTAGCTTACACCTGGACGGGTTATGAGAAAATAGAATTATCACAAGAAAATGGAAGGTGATATATTCTTAAAGCTGGAATCCCGGTTGGAATTGATATATTTTTTGTTAAGCAAAAGGAGTCCGGTTTCAGACGCTCAGGTAACCGCAGTTTAGAGTTTAAGAATAATTTTATATTAATAAATATTTTATTTATTTAGAAAATTATATTTATAAATATCTAAAAATATTAGATATTTATTTTTATAATTTCTGAATTAAAATAATTATTTATTAATTAAAGATTATAAGTTGTGCAGGTTAAAAAGTGTTAACTCGAATAACTTGTAGAAGGGGGGTTGAATACAAGTTAGATAATCGTGTCTGATTTTTGCTTGATTATATGAACAAGAATAAACGAATGAATCAAACTTTGTTTGTATTAAAATAATCAAATACAAACTCTACCAAAGGTGTACAATACCTTTAGCAGCTGCTGACAATATAAATCTCTCTCTCTGTTTGTTTCGAACTCTTGAATACAAATCTTACGAACTCACTTGCTCACTTACGCACGAACACTGTTTACAATGATATAGAGAGAGTATTTATAATGCCACCTATCAACTAATAACAGAATTATAATCTATCTATGACAATGTTCTGCCGTCCAGTTGATAGTTTCCATCAATAGAGAATTCGTTTCCTTCACGATATCTTCTTGCTTGTTTTCCAAAACAAAGATCCTATTTTATAGCACTTGCCAGTTTCTGTAGCATCCATAATGACATCATCAGTAACACGACTGACATCATCAGTAACATGACTGATATCAGGATTTCCCATTGCATCAGGATCTGATTATCCCATCAGTATTTGATCAGGATCTGCTCCTCTGTTCCTGACATGTAGTCCCCGATACACTGTTCCTGACATGTAGTCTCTAACGCACTGTTCCTGACTAAATTCTACAGATTACTGTTTAACACATATATCCTAAACAAAGTGCTAAATCCTTTATAAGATCAGGATATACAAGAAGTATTAGCAAAATTCAATTCTTAACATCACAACTTATGAATTATTCCTAACAATATCCCCCTATTTATGATTTAGAATCTGAAGCATAAATCTAAGTTGTAGATGTCAAAACATATAACAATACAACCAGAATAGAATTTATGAATTCAAGATCATGAAGTTAAGTACCTCCTTCTTCAGATATAGACATGTATCTAGTACTTAGAAGAAAGAATTCAACTATTTGATGCTTCTTTTCCTTTACCACTCCCATGATGAAATTTACCAACTCTGTCACCCTTAGTTCTGCTCCTAGTCTGTTTATCTCCCCCAGTCTGTTGTTGTTGTTGTCTCTGAATTGTCTTTATCTCCCCCTTTTTGACATTAGCAACATTAATTCCAAGAGATTCAGTAACAGAACAAATGAGATTCATCAGAACTGTTTGATTTTCCATAATAGTGACTTGGTTATTTTCAAGAATTTGAAGTCTCGATTGAATATCACTTTGAGATTTCTGAATGTCCTTAAGAATTTCAGAATTGACTTCAATGTCGGAAGTGCTTGTTGTATCTTCAGATTCAGATTCAGAAAGAACATTAGCTTCAAGTCTTGTAGAAGAAGTTGCCTGTTGAGAATGATATTCAAGTAATAATACTTGAGTAGAAGTATAAACATCTTCATCTTTCTGATCTGGAGCTGAAATATGATCATCCTGTCCTTCACCAGTATTCTGTGTACTAACATCTGCAAAGTCTGACTCCTCCTTAGATTGATCAGATATTGTTGATGTTTCAATTCTATCTGAAATTGGAAGTACAAACAAAGGAATACTAGAATCATTAGGAATTTCTTCTGGTACTGGTTGAGTAGAAGTTTGTCTTAGCCTTTCACCTCTTCTGTTAATGATCTCTGCAAGCCTTTCTTTCTGTTTCTGAGCTTTAACTTCTGGCTTTGCATTGTGATGTGCTAAGTCATGCTTCTCATACATCTTGATAAAAGAATAAGTACCAGCATCCATACCAAGATTTTCAGACCAAGATTCAGGAAAAACCTGATCCCAGAAATCAAACGATAGTGGTTTCCTAATTTTCTCTCCCTCACTATGGAGTTGATCATCCATACCCTCATTCTCACTTTGACTATCTAAAGTCAACACTCTTTCTACCTCTCCTTTTGCCTGGTCAGGAGCCAGCCTCTCTGTGTATGGATCTATGTCCATCTTTTCAAGTGTATCACTCAAATTTGGATAAGTGCTCTCATGACCTACTGAAAAATAGGGGTTAGAAGAAGTTTTTATACCTGAACTCACATGGAGAGAGGGTTCCTCATATGGCATGGATCTTGAGGTTTTCTCCAAGGAGTGAGCTGCTATAGTCTCTGAATCCTTACAAACATCTACTTTCTTTCCAGAAACTACAGGCTCCAGTATACCACTTTCAGGTTTTACACTAGACTCTGATGTCTTCAGTAATACTTCATTACACCATAGCTAATATGCCACCGTCTTTAAGTGTTGGTTGCTGAGACACACCCTCAAGGTGGATAGACTCTGAAAGAACAATATTGGTTTGATCTTCAGAAAAATCAATCAAAGTCATTCCTCCCATATCATAGGGTTTCTCACTTGCAATTTCAGTCATCACAGAAGACCTTTCAGCATCATCAATCATAGTTCCTGAGTCATCCAACCTCTGACTAGATGGTTCTTGTGTTGCAGTGACTGTGATATGATCTATTCTACTATTCACCACTGGTGCAATAGTATCTTCTGTTGACTGCTTCCCTCTATCAACTACCTCCTCTTGTTCACCTTGAGCTGAAGCATCTTCAACAATGACATCCTCATCAAATAAATATGCATGAAGTGATTGAAGTGCAACATGCTTAGGAAGTCCAAATTTCTTGTGTAACTCCTTTCTAACTGATACATTGAAGTATGTCTTCATTAAATCAAGCCTTTGATGTAACAGTCCATATTCTTCAGGAAATAAAAGTTTGGGAACTCTTTCAATCACAAAATCTAGAACAGGCCTGGAAAGCATCACTTTCAGAGAAATAAGTTCCATAGCCAGTCTGTATGTCAATGTAGTTTCCCATGAAGAATCAAGATCCAGATCTCTCTTGCCAGATACTGACATGGATATAACATCATTTGTAGAGACCTGCATAATGTTAGTTGGACTTGACACTGTGTGTGTAGGTGACAAATGAATCTTTCTCCTAGTTCTCCTAGTATAGTGAGCAACAGATTTATCTTGAGAAGACTCAAGAGGTGTAGACACAGAAATGATCTTGGGATGAGATCCTCTTTCAATAGACACAGTCTTTTGAGAGACAGTATCCAGTATCTGTTTTCCCTTTTTAAGAACTACAACCTTTTGAGAGACTGCAGCCTGGCTGTGACTAGGTGTTCCATCTCTTTTTCCTAGCTTAGAAAGTTGAATTGCAGCCTTCAATTCTGCTCTCTCAGCAAGAGATATATTATCATCATCTTTACTAGAACTACTACTTGAAACAACAAATCTTCTCTTCCTTACAACTGATGTCCTTTGAGAAACACCAGAGGTTGGCTTCTTTGAAACAATAGGCTGTGGATCAAAATTTGCTTCTTGAATTGTTTTAGAGACTGTAATGTTTTTGGCTACTTGGGTAGAGACAGGGGGGTTCTCCTCCAATTGAGATTCCTGAGTCATTTCACCACCAAAGAAAGAAGAATTATAGATAGTAGGAAGATGAGTTCTTAGAAGTACCTGAACATGATTTGGATAGTGTAAAGCAGGTATTTCATCTAGATTCTTTTCACTGTCGTTCTTTGTAATGTCAAAGAAAATTCTCTTTTGCTGTACATAAGAAGAAACACAATACTCTTGATAAGTGCATATTTTTGCATATTTTTATTACCTATTTATTGTTTGAATTCGTATTTTAATAAATTATTTTGTTGTATTTCACGAAATTCAAGAAAAATTGAGGAAATTGCAAAATAAAGAAATAAAGGTCAAGGAAGAGAAAAAGAAGAAGAAGAAGGACCAAAATAGAAGAAAAGGAAAGAAGAGGGAGTTTGGTGCAAAAGCTGAATTTTTATTTAAAAACTAAAAAGAAAAAAATAAATAAAAAATAAATAAAAATGGAGGGCTAGGATTTAATCCCACCAAACAAAAATGAATGGTGAGGATTAATCCACACCAACCAAAATCCTCCTTTATTTCCTATAAATAGCCTTAATTTCTCTTGTAAAAGACACACTTAGAATTAGGATTAGTAGTAGTAGTTCATCTCCCAAAATTAATAGTTGTACTTTTTATTTCTTGTAAACAGTTTAAATTTAGCAATTATTTTCTGCAATTTATTTTGTTTTATTATTCCCATGTTTTTAGTCTTAGCTGAACAAACCCAGTTTATTCTCTGTGTTCTTTATAAACATACAACACTCTCCCTGTCTTTATCTTCACTCTGCCCAAACTCGACCACCTCCCCTTCCCCTTCGTTTTTTTTCTCTTTCCCAGTTCCAACCCATCCCTTATTTCCCTCTTTATTTCCCACTGTCTCTTGTTTCTCCTCGCCCAAACCCATCTTGTCTTGTTGATTTCTTCGTATTAATTCTTCACTGCAAACTCGAATCATCTCCCTTGTTTCACTTCGAGTTCTCAGTTTTAGTTTGAATTTCAATATTAGCTATTGGTTATGATCTCAATTTTAGTCCGAGTTCGAGTTTTGATTCGTAGTTTTGTGTGTATACCGAGTTTTGTCGAGATCAGTTATTTGATTCAGTTTGGTTTTGTGACTGTTTTTGGCTACGAGTGGTTCATGTGAGTTTGGAGTTTTGTTTTCGGTTTGTGAGTTGTTTTAATTCGCGATTTCTACTGTTAGGTTGGTTTATTCTTGGTTTTCGTGAATTGTCACTGGTTTTGCGTCATTGAATTCAGTCGAGTTTGTCTTGTTTTGTTCCGAGTCGTTGCTGCGAGAAGTTAATGGTTTTATGTAACTGAGTTCATGGTTTTGTTTTGGAAATTTGTGTTCTGTTACATGGTCTGAAGTTTGTTTATGGTATGATTAGTAATTGTTAATTATCACTTTGCAGGTATCTTAATTTAGTTAGAAATGGGACTTGTAAATTTCCAAGTTCTAAATTGTGTTGTTGCTGCGAATTTTGTAATTTTGTTGAGTTTTCTGTGCGGGTGTCAAGTCTATTTGATTGCTGAATTTCGTTGCTAAGTTGTTGTGTTGTGAGTCGAATTAGCTGTAGTCGAGTTGTATGTTTGCTGAAATGGTGAAATCATTTGTGGTTTAGCTTTGATTTCTTGCCTCGGAGTCTTGCTGTCTTCGAGTTTGTTTTTGGAATGTACTGAGTCGAACTGAGCTGTTGGTTTCAATCAAAATGAGTTTCCTGTGTCGAGTTTTGTCTATTGTTAGCAGTGTTTAATAATTGTTTAATAATTGAATTTGTTTTGCTGCTTTTATTCTCTAAGCTATTTTCCAGAATTATTTCTATCAAGTCTGTTTGTTTTACGAGTTATTTAAAAAGAAAAAAAAAAGTTTATTTAAAAATAAAATTTGATTTGGGATTTAATTAGATTTTAATTTTTTAAATTTAGTTTTTCTGTAAATAAAATTGATTAATTAATTTAAAATAAAATTAATTTTTTCTTAAATAAGATTAAATTTCCTTTTAGAAATAAATTAGTAAAATCAACATTCTCGAGAATCCTAAATCGTTCTAATCCGCCTAAATTACAGTTAAGGCTTGTGAAAATAATAATTCCCTGTGGATCGAATCTCAAATACTAAAACGATGATCGTGCGCTTGCGATTTTAATTGTATCATTTCCGCCACATCAAGTTTTTGGCGCCGCTGCCGGGGAGTAATTATTTTTCGCACATTAATTTTTAATTTTTCGGATTAGTTTTCTTTCGCTTGCCTTATTTTTATTTAATTTTTTTTAGGAAAGTTTGGAATGTCGGGAATCTTCTCACGGAGCTCGGAACAAATTGGAATTCTTGGAAGCGCGCTTCGGTAACCCGTATCTCACTCTTTTCGCCCTTTTATTTTTAGAAAATCACAAAAAAAAAAATCAAAAAATCAAAAAATCAAAAATCACAAAAAAATTGAAAATTGAAAAATCACAAAAAAAAATTTAAAATTTAAAATCCAAAAAAATTAGCTAGTAAATACATAATTGTTGCATCATGCATTTAATCACTTAGGGCACATCATTTAGGTTTTTATTTTCTTGTTTCTAATTTTTCGTATCTTATAATTGTGGTGATCGCTGGAGGACCCAAAGGTACGTTAATTTTTTTTTTAGATTGGGACACGTAGTGTAAGCATCCATAATTGTTTATAGTTTTGTATATATATATCGTTGTTCGTTGCATTAATTAGACGTTTGCCCCTAGGATTTCACGTTCAATTAGAAAGGTGCCTAAAAATAAACGTAATTAAGACTTATTCACGACCTTCAGTGTCTAAGGTTCGCCTGGCTGTTAAGATTTGGTGTCTAAGTGACGAGTTTGGCCTCTTGGCAATGCCTGCTCTAATCTGGCCGAATCGGTCTGAATAATTCCTAATTTACGGATTATTTTTTAGTGTGTCTTAACGTTATGTGAGCAATGTCTAGTTATTTTAATTAGGGAACCTAGGTTAGATTTTTCTTTTGTTTTCACCATTTATTTTGTGTGTTGCATTTTCGCACTTACTTGCTACGTGGTTTTATCATTGATCAATCTTTACCATGTACGTAGCATTTAGGGATCGTTATTACCAAGGTTGGGATTTTGATGAGGAGTTAGCGGATGATACGATGTGGTATGAGTCAACTAGGGAACCTAGTGTATATAACGCGTCGTCTACTTTTAGTGATCTGCATTATAGTGAAAACGATATTGCAATCGACTCTGAATTAGAGGCTCTTACTAGACGACTCGAAGCCTTAGAAACCCTTAGTGGTCATTCACACACATCTTGGCACCCAAATTTCAACTCTCCGAGTCTCGATTTTCAACACGGCCCCGACTCTTATCAAGTCAACGCCATGTTTCAACCAACCTCTCGAAATGACCATTTTACATCGTCTTCTAATTCCGGTTGGAGAGATTATCCCGATCTCTCATGGAACCAAGGTCATAACTATCAAACTCCGCCTCCACATTTTCAAGAACCGAACTCTTATCCAATTCCGAGTCAAGTTCCTTATTCAAGTTCAATTCAAACAATCGCCCACCCACCCGAATTTCATGATTCGAGTAGGAAACTTGACACCTTAGAAAAGAGTATCGAGGCTTTATTGATTTCTCAAGCAGACTTCATGCAAACCGTGACCCAAGATAGGTAAATTTTAAACTCTAATGCTCAAGCCTTATCTAAGTTAGAATTTCAAATGAATCAATTAGCCACCATGTGCGAGCGTGAAACGATAACCACTCCAAATCCACCTGAGGTCGACCCTGAATTTCTTATCACACAAAGACCTATCGATACTTTCGATGATATCATTTCTCCTAGGTCTAATGTTCAAGTTGACACTCCTTTCGGTGGTGATTCACACGAAGAAGATTCTGATGCTGACATCATTCTTTCTCTAGGTCAAACGAAGAATCCCGATGATTCTGAGTTTGTGGCTTCACCTAGACAACCATCATCTTCTTCTAGTGAACTTTTCCTTTCATCTTCCAAACCTCTTCCCGAAAAACCCGAAGAACTTCATACTCAACCAATAGGAGCTGATCTAGTTAAGGAGGTTATTTCAAGGTCAAATTTGGACGATCATGAGATTGAGTCTCTTCTTAAACAAGATTTTCAAATGCATTACGAGACCAATCGAGAGCTTCACGAATCTTTCCAGGATTTGACCTCGGAAGAGATGTTTAGAGAGATGAATAATATCTGTTCCAAATGGGAAACCCAACATGAGGATAGTTCTTGTGATCCTAATTCTGTTGGTAAAATATTTTTCGAAGAGCCACCCCCAAACGTTTCTATTTCTTCATTTTCCACTCGTGCTCCATCTTTCATCGAAACTCATGATATTCATAACCAAGAATTTCAAGTAATCAATTTGCTTAAACAACATAAAGAAGCGTCTAATTGGTCTATGAATGATGTTAGTAATATGAGTTTTATTCTTGCACATAATCTGATCAATCGAGCGGTCTATGCTATTTGTGTGGGTGAGTTTCTGAAATATGTTGATTGTGTTACATGTGTAGTTTTCCCTCGAGCAGGTATTGGTTAGTAAATATTTGTTTTGTACCTCCCATAGTAGATTGTAGGTATGGGGGAGTTACATTGTGTGCGTGTGTGAGTTGTTTTATTTCGTAGTTCTTAGAAATTTTCAGTCTCTTTCATCCTTATCAGGTATTTTCTCACCATTCTCCCTTGTCATTTATCCTGCATTTTGCATACATTGAGGACAATGCATGATTTAGGTATGGGGGAGGGTTTTAGTGTAAATACATAAAATTGAAAAATCCAAAAAAAAAATTGAAAAATTTTAAAAATCCAAAAATAGAGATATTTTAGCTTAGTTGTCCTTCCCACTCTTTAAATTCTAGAACTAGTTGGTGTTGACTATTTTCGAAAATTATATGTATAATGCCTTTAGATGATTTGAACGTAGTCAGGTAAGGTTTTTCCTCATGAAACTTGTGTCGAACAAAATTTTTGCTTAAAAGACCAAGACGGCACATTTGCACAAGACCTCTGATGGAAGAATTGTATAGGAATGTTATTCGATACCTCAGAGTGAACCTACATGTTAGAACAATGTCGAATCAAACCTTTGCGAAATTTGGTTCCTATAGTGTCAAAAAAAAAGAGTCAATAAATGTTTGTAATTGTTGAGTGCTAGTGTAATTTTGTAATAATAAATTCTTAGTAGGAAAATCGGCTAGGTTGGGCTCATTAATAACCCGAGTAAGTAAGTCCGATGGGACTTTGTGCCTAGCAACCTAAGGTCGTTAGTGATCTGGGATTGTTGACCTAAAACTCGCATGGGTATTGATGCAAAAGTCTTTTGGGATCTCAACCATTGCACGGTCGGTCTAACTACTAAGAACGTGAAGTTTGGCTAGATACTTGTTTTGATAGAGATTGGGTCAGTTCAATATTGGTTGAAAAAGAGAAAATGTTCGTATGCACTTTATCCATCATAGGCCTTAAATTCACTACACACCTTGGGATTTTTTGCAAATTTTTAGTCTAATCATGTGGATTGTGGGAACCTATAACTTGGCTATTATTAGAATAATCTTGAAGGCATATATTTTCCTACAAAATTGTTTTGTTGACACCAATGAAAGCTAGTGTAAAAGAGGAAAGTTGGATACTTGCTGACTTATTTCAAAGATTTTATGGGTACATCTTATGTAAACCCTTAGGAGACAACACTCCTCCTATAGAGATCGTCTATAGGTTTAACGGGTTGGTAAACCTAAAATTACCCGTCACACCTACGAAAAGGAGTATAGGACTTTTTATCTAGATTTTCTTTTTGTTTTACTCGAGGACGAGCAAAAGATAGGTATGGGGGCATTTGATAAGTGCATATTTTTGCATATTTTTATTACCTATTTATTGTTTGAATTCGTATTTTAATAAATTATTTTGTTGTATTTCAGGAAATTCAAGAAAAATTGAGGAAATTGCAAAATAAAGAAATAAAGGTCAAGGAAGAGAAAAAGAAGAAGAAGAAGGACCAAAATAGAAGAAAAGGAAAGAAGAGGGAGTTTGGTGCAAAAGCTGAATTTTTATTTAAAAACTAAAAAGAAAATAAATAAATAAATAAAAATGGAGGGCTAGGATTTAATCCCACCAAACAAAAATGAATGGTGAGGATTAATCCACACCAACCAAAATCCTCCTTTATTTCCTATAAATAGCCTTAATTTCTCTTGTAAAAGACACACTTAGAATTAGGATTAGTAGTAGTAGTTCATCTCCCAAAATTAATAGTTGTACTTTTTATTTCTTGTAAACAGTTTAAATTTAGCAATTATTTTCTGCAATTTATTTTGTTTTATTATTCCCCTATTTTTAGTCTTAGCTGAACAAACCCAGTTTATTCTCTGTGTTCTTTATAAACATACAACACTCTCCCTGTCTTTATCTTCACTCTGCCCAAACTCGACCACCTCCCCTTCCCCTTCGTTTTTTTTTCTCTTTCCCAGTTCCAACCCATCCCTTATTTCCCTCTTTATTTCCCCTGTCTCTTGTTTCTCCTCGCCCAAACCCATCTTGTCTTGTTGATTTCTTCGTATTAATTCTTCACTGCAAACTCGAATCATCTCCCTTGTTTCACTTCGAGTTCTCAGTTTTAGTTTGAATTTCAATATTAGCTATTGGTTATGATCTCAGTTTTAGTCCGAGTTCGAGTTTTGATTCGTAGTTTTGTGTGTATACCGAGTTTTGTCGAGATCAGTTATTTGATTCAGTTTGGTTTTGTGACTGTTTTTGGCTACGAGTGGTTCGTGTGAGTTTGGAGTTTTGTTTTCGGTTTGTGAGTTGTTTTAATTCGCGATTTCTACTGTTAGGTTGGTTTATTCTTGGTTTTCGTGAATTGTCACTGGTTTTGCGTCATTGAATTCAGTCGAGTTTGTCTAGCACTTGGTTCTGCGTTTGTTTTGTTC
This sequence comes from Saposhnikovia divaricata, assembly GCA_036435485.1. Lineage (NCBI taxonomy): Eukaryota > Viridiplantae > Streptophyta > Magnoliopsida > Apiales > Apiaceae > Saposhnikovia > Saposhnikovia divaricata. The sequence continues at coordinate 128,109,049 of CM071595.1, forward strand.
CGAGTCGTTGCTGCGAGGAGTTAATGGTTTTATGTAACTGAGTTCATGGTTTTGTTTTGGAAATTTGTGTTCTGTTACATGGTCTGAAGTTTGTTTATGGTATGATTAGTAATTGTTAATTATCACTTTGCAGGTATCTTAATTTAGTTAGAAATGGGACTTGTAAATTTCCAAGTTCTAAATTGTGTTGTTGCTGCGAATTTTGTAATTTTGTTGAGTTTTCTGTGCGGGTGTCAAGTCTATTTGATTGCTGAATTTCGTTGCTAAGTTGTTGTGTTGTGAGTCGAATTAGCTGTAGTCGAGTTGTATGTTTGCTGAAATGGTGAAATCATTTGTGGTTTAGCTTTGATTTCTTGCCTCGGAGTCTTGCTGTCTTCGAGTTTGTTTTTGGAATGTACTGAGTCGAACTGAGCTGTTGGTTTCAATCAAAATGAGTTTCCTGTGTCGAGTTTTGTCTATTGTTAGCAGTGTTTAATAATTGTTTAATAATTGAATTTGTTTTGCTGCTTTTATTCTCTAAGCTATTTTCCAGAATTATTTCTATCAAGTCTGTTTGTTTTACGAGTTATTTAAAAAGAAAAAAAAAGTTTATTTAAAAATAAAATTTGATTTGGGATTTAATTAGATTTTAATTTTTTAAATTTAGTTTTTCTGTAAATAAAATTTGATTAATTAATTTAAAATAAAATTAATTTTTTCTTAAATAAGATTAAATTTCCTTTTAGAAATAAATTAGTAAAATCAACATTCTCGAGAATCCTAAATCGTTCTAATCCGCCTAAATTACAGTTAAGGCTTGTGAAAATAATAATTCCCTGTGGATCGAATCTCAAATACTAAAACGATGATCGTGCGCTTGCGATTTTAATTGTATCATTTCCGCCACATCAACTCTCTACCAAATCTAACTTCAACATCAGGAATGAAATGGTTAATAAACAGTTGCATGAATCTGTGATAATAAACCATATTCCTGTCATGATCTCTTGACCCATGTTTAATACACATCTGACTTAAGATAATGTGACCAAAATTAATTACTCTGTTATAAAGCAAAGCATATGCAATATGTGATGTAACAGCTGTAATTTGTTGAAAAGAACTACATTTACCAGTAAAGTATTTAGCAATTTGATCAAAGAAGAAAGACCATTCTTTTCTAAGAAAAGATCTATTTAACTGGCTCATGTTATCTAGAGGTCCATCATAACCTATTTTAGATTACATAGTTCTCACATCATCATCAGATGGTACATTCTCAAAATTTGTACTAACAGGTAAGCGAGGTACTGAATTAACAACAGATTCAGTAAGATCAAATGAGTCTTGTCCTAAGTGTAGAACAATCTTACCTGATTGACTCTGAGTAGAATCAATTACCTCAGCATTCTCCCAAGCTTGTGAAACAGCTACTTGATTAATTTGTGGAGATGCTGTCAAGGCATAGCTTAATGATCCTTTCGCCATAAAGTCCATTATCGGGTGAAAATCAGTTGATACCCCTTCCTTGTTGGTGATAGCTGCAACATGATTGTTCATCATAAAATCAAAGTCACCAAACTTGAAAGCTACTGATTTGGGTAGTCTTCTTTGCGTTGCCATTTTGATCTGAAAAGAACTTAAGAAATCTTTGAAATTGATTAGTGATTTTGAGAACTCGAGAGTGTTTTTGCTGTAGAGAATGAAATTAGAGAAAGCAAGTACACGATTAGAGTGACAAAATAATTATATTTCAAAAATTCTTCAGACCCATTATCCCACGTTGACACGTAGGTTGACAGGTGTCAGTCCCTGAAAAATGCAGTTACCCATGACTTTTGGAAAATAAAATCCAAAAATGATTTCAAGTAAATAAGTCAAGGTAAAAACAAGATAAAAATCAATACTGATCAGTTTCCTCTTCCTGATGTGATCTACTCATCAGAATAATCACACAATTTAATATGATTTTTGAATAAAAAGAATTACTAATCCTGATGTGAACACACTCGTATTCCTGATCAATATCATCCTGATTCCAGAGACTAAATAGAGTTTCCACATGGCATTTTCTTTTACCTGAAAAAGAAGTAACAAAATCAATTGGTTAAATTCATTCAATATTTCTTGAAAAAACAAGAAATACAGTCACACATAATTATGACTGAATGCATTGATATCTCCCAAATGACTGTTCAGCTTCCCACGTCTTTCTATAAAAGAAACCGATGTCTTATGCCATTCTCCAAAATCTTTTCATTCTTTTCTCTTTCCATCATGGCTTTCAACCCAAATCTCCATATGAACCCTAGCTTTTGGTTCATTACCACTGAGAAGTTCTTTACTCTTGATGATCAGGAGCAAGTGAACTATCTCTTAGAAGAGATAACTTTTGTCATCAAGTCAAATATGGTAAATCTTAACCCAGATGATTTCCACAAATCTCCTCTAAAACATCTACCAGTTGGATACAATCCTCCTCTAATCTCTTCACTCCTTGAGGATGAAGAATTTGGTGAAGAGTCTGAGGTTGATCTTGATGGAGATGCTATTCATCTTCTTCAATAAGCATGAAGATGAGTCAGCTGCTCTCATTCAAGTCGCCCAGACAAGAAATCCAATCTTGAGATGCTCCTTGTCCTGAAGTCGATCGTTGAGGATTGAAGTAGCAACAACTTTAGACAAGAATAGAATTATCAGTAATAGTTAGACAAAAAGAAGAATTGTATTTCATTTTCATGTATGTAAAGCTTTTGATTAATGAAAATACAAGTTTTCTTAATATCTACTTGTCTATCGTTGTTTATTGACTGTCATGAATAATGATATAAATTATCAGTATGTATGTAATAAAACTTGCTAACATAGACTTAACAAAACTCATAATTGAACCACCAAATAACATGAACTTCAGAATTTGGAATAGTAAGACACACAAATTTCATAATCCTGATAGCTGATACTGACGATACAATCCTGATGTCAATACTGATGACGTCAGCATACTGATAACAATCCTGATGTTTATTAACAAGTCTTTCATACTGTAATTTATCAAAGTAAAGTGTTACAGCTTAAGCATTTAACCATCAAGTATAGATCCTGACAAAATATCAAGTCTATAAGCTGAAACAACATACCTTGCTACTTTTGCAGATGTTAAAGATCTAAAAATTTAACATTCCTAACTCACTAACCAATCTAATGAATGTGGCCTCCTCAAGTGGTTTAGTTAGAATATCTGCAAGATGTTTGTCAGTAGGAACAAAATGGAGTTCCACAGTACCATTTTCAATATGTTCTCTAATAAAATGATACCTGACATCAATGTGCTTAGTCCTTGAGTGTTGAACTGGATTTTCTGCAATTTTGATAGCACTAGTATTATCACAAAACATAGGAATATTACTAAGTGTCATACCATAATCCATCAACTGATTTCTTATCCAAAGGAGTTGAGCACAACAACTGCCTGCTGCAATGTATCCAGCTTCTACAGTTGAGGTTGAAACTGATTGTTGCTTCTTGCTTGCCCAAGAAATCAATCTGTTTCCCAAGAATTGACATGTACCTGTAGTGCTTTTCCTGTCTATTTTACACCCTGCATAATCAGAGTCTGAATAGCCAATTAGGGAGAAATCAGATTCTCTTGGATACCACAAACCAAGATTTGAAGTTCCCTTGAGATATCTAAAAATTCTCTTCACAGCAATTAAATGAGATTCCTTAGGATCACTTTGGAATCTAGCACATAAACAGATAGAGAACATTATATCTGGTCTACTTACAGTTAAATATAATAGTGAACCTATCATGCCTCTATAGCTAGTGTTATCAACACTCTTTCCCTTAGGATCAGAGTCTAGCTTAGTGGATGTTGCCATGGGTGTCTTTGAAATTGCATAATTTTGAAAGTCAAACCTTTTTAAAAGATTTTTGATATACTTTGACTGATTAATGAAAATACCAGTCTCAGTCTGTTTGACTTGCAAGCCTAAAAAGTAATTTAGTTCACCCATCATGCTCATCTGATATTTAGACTGCATAAGCTTGCTAAACTTAGCACATAACTTTTCATTAGTAGAACCAAATATAATATCATCAACATTAACTTGAACTAAAAGCAAATCACCTTTTATCTTTCTAAAGAATAGAGTTTTGTCAATTATACCTCTTGTGAAGCCATTTTCAAGAAGAAATTTAGACAAAGTCTCAAACCATGCTCTTGGTGCCTGCTTCAGTCCATAGAGTGCCTTGTCAAGTTTGTAGACATGATTTGGAAACTTTGGATCAACAAAACCAGGTGGTTGTTCCACATACACTTCCTCATCAAGCTTGCCATTTAGAAAAGCACTCTTTACATCCATCTGGTATACCTTGAATTTTGAATGAGCTGCAAATGCAAGAAACATTCTGATTGCTTCCAATCTTGCTACAGGTGCAAAGGTTTCATCATAGTCAATTCCTTCTTCCTGAGAATAACCCTTGGCTACCAGTCTTGCTTTGTTTCTTACAATCATACCAGATTCATCTAGCTTGTTTCTGAAAACCCATTTAGCACCAACAATAGATCTATCTTTAGGTCTTGGTGCCAGTTTCCAATCTTTGTTCCTCTCAAATTCATTCAATTCTTCCTGCATTGCTATTACCCAATCAGGATCCTGTAAGGCTTCTTCAACCTTCTTAGGTTCATTCTTTGAGAGAAAACAACTGTACAGGCATTCATTTTGAATTGATCTTCTAGTTCGAACACCACTATTTGGATCACCAATTATCAAATCCTCAGTATGATCCCTTGTCCATTTTCTAACAGGTGGTAGATTGCTCCTGCTAGACTCTCCCCCTAAATTAGTGGTATTTATTGTAGAAGAACTTTCTCTGCCTTCAAAAGCTCCCCCTTGATCAGTAGAATCAGTGGATTCAGTACTGCTGCTAGTTCCTAATCTTCCTTCATTAGACTCTGAATAGGGATGGGCGTCGGGGCACTTCGGGGCCGGGGAGTGCTATCCCCGCCCCCATCCCCGAATTTAAACCCGATCCCCGTCCCCGGCCCGATCCCCGTCGGGGACTATTTTTCATTCCCCGTCCCCAGCCCAAACGGGTAACGGGGATCCCCGCGGGGAATCGGGGAATTTTATTTAAAACTAAAAATAATTTTAAATAATTTTAAATACTAATTAATGAGCTCAAATGCACTAAATTAAGATAAAAAAATATTACTTAAAGAAACAAATATAAATAACATGGAAATGAAGTTATTTAACTACTAAAAAGACAAACATATACAATTAAAATATCTTTTTGTTTCCAATATGAAGTATTGGAAATTCGTTTATATTAATATATGATAAATATATATATATATATATATATATATATATGTGTGTGTGTGTGTGTGTATATATAAATATATAAATAAATAAATAAATAAATAAATATATATATATATATATATATATATATATATATATTAAAGTATGGTGAAATCGAGTCGGGATTGAAAATCGGGGCGGGGGTCGGGGATCGGGCCGGGGACACATAAAAACCCGGCCCCGGTCCGCTCCCCGGTTTTTTTTGAAAATTGTCCCCGCTCCCTGGCCCGTACCCGAAAAAATCCCTGAATCCCCGCCCCGTTCGGTGCGGGGATCAGATCGGGATCGGACGGGCCGGGATGAATGCCCATCCCTAACTCTGAAGGATCAGTTCCTGATGAAGTAGACTCTGAATGACCAGTCTGATCCTGATCAGTCCTATGTTCTCCTTGATTGAATTGCTCCCCCTCAACAGTAGCATTCCTTTGAGAAGCAATAGAGATTTCCTCTGGAGAACCTTCATCATCGCTGTAGGGAATCTCAGAATACTTAAGATTTTCAAATTCCATATTGTCATGACTTTCATCAGTTTGCAAAATTCGAAACTTCTTATCATCAAATGCAACGTGAATTGATTCCATAACAATATGAGTTCTGAGATTGTATACTTTGAAGGATTTTGATGCTGAATACCCTAGAAAGATTGCTTCATCCGATTTGGCTTCAAATTTCCCAAGTTGTTCTGGATGAACTTTCAGGACATAGCATTTGCATCCAAAGATGTGAAAGTATTTCACACTTGGTTTCTTTCCTTTGATCATCTCATAGGGAGTCTTACCATGACCATTTACCAAGGTACAGTTTTGAGTGAAACATGCAGTGTTGATAGCTTCTGCCCAGAAATAGGTTGGAAGCTTTGCATCTGCAAGCATGGTTCTTGCTGCCTCTATGAGAGTTCTGTTCTTTCTTTCTACTACACCATTTTTCTTAGGTGTTCCAGGTGCAGAAAACTGTTGAGTAATTCCACTGTCTGCACAATACTCCTCCATTGTAGAATTCTTGAATTCTGTACCATTGTCACTTCTGAGCACTTTGACCTTGTACTCAGAGCTATTTTGAATATTCTTGACAAGTTCAATGATTTGCTGAGGAGATTCATCCTTATTGTGTAGAAAGAATACCCATGTGAACCTTGTGTAGTCATCCACTATAACTAGAGTATATCTTTTCTTATTGATAGACATAATGTTTACTGGATCAAATAAATCAAGATGCAGCATGTGAAATGGTTCAGTAATGGAATTTTCTGTCTTGCTCTTGAAAGTGGTTCTTCTTTGTTTTCCAAGCTGACAAGCATCACAAAGTCCATCTTGCACATAGTTTGCCTGAGGTAGGCCTCTCACCAGATGATGCTTAACAAGTTGATTAAGCTTCTTGAAATTGAGATGTGAGAGCTTCTTGTGCCAATTCCAGCTTTCATCATTTGATGCCTTGCTGTAAAGACATCTGATAGTTCCTTTAGATGTGTCACTCAAGTTGGCTTCATATATTTTACCATGTCTCTGACCAGTCAGAACAATGTCTCCATTCTTCATATTCAAAATTTTGCATCCCTTACTGTCAAAGATTGATTGGTAACCCTTATCACCCAGTTGACTTATGCTTAAAAGTGTGTGTTTCAAGCCTTCAACCAGTGCTACATTTTCTATGATGACATTCCCCAAAATAATTGAGCCATATCCCAGAGTTTCTCCTTTGTTGCCATCTCCAAAGGATATTACTGGGCCAGCTTTTCTCTCAAACTTTGTAAGCAGGGACTTCTTTCCAGTCATATATCCAGAGCATCCACTGTCCAAGATAATTGAATGCTTCTTTCCAGTGCCCTGCAAACAAAAAGTAGCTAGTTAGAATTTTTTAGGACCCAACTTTGATTGGATCCTTTCTTACTAACTTTTGAACCAACAGGCTTTGAAGATTTTGCTTTTGATTTACCTGTTGCAGAGTCAACCTTAGACTTAGATTTCACAAACTGTTTGTGACTAGGAGTTTCAGATTTCAGAGAATAATAGTCATAATACAGTTCATGATATTCCTTACACATATAAATGAAATGAAGTAAACTACCACAATGAATCAAAAAGAGAGATGAGAAAAGAAAAGGAACCAGATTTTAAAGTCAATATATGAAGAACAGTCATTGCGGTTAGTCACTCATGAACCAGACAGTACATCGAGTGTCAACATTAAACAATGGTTGTTCGTAATTAACTTCAGTGAATCAAGCTATCAAGACTGGTATTTGAGAAAATCATTGTGCAAGCAACAGAAGTGCTAAATTAATTAACCACAGGGATTTTACTATCAAGTGGACTGGCTGTGAGGAAAAAGATTTATCACAAAGAAATGCAAAGTGATATATTCTTAATGCTGAAACCCCGGTTAGAATTGTTGTATTTTTTGTTAAGCAAAAAGAGTCCGGTTTCAGATCCTCAAGAGACCGTAGCTTACACCTGGACGGGTTATGAGAAAATAGAATTATCACAAGAAAATTGAAGGTGATATATTCTTAAAGCTGGAACCCCGGTTGGAATTGATATATTTTTTGTTAAGCAAAAGTAGTCCGGTTTCAAACGCTCAGGTAACCGCAGTTTAGAGTTTAAGAATAATTTTATATTAATAAATATTTTATTTATTTAGAAAATTATATTTATAAATATCTAATAATATTAGATATTTATTTTTATAATTTCTGAATTAAAATAATTATTTATTAATTAAAGATTATAAGCTGTGCAGGTTAAAAAGCATTTCTACAGAGCCCATTCCTAATTGGACAAAATAGGCCACGATATTTGCAAATTGTATAACCGGTTGTGTTTGTTATTAAACAAAACAAAAGTTGGCTGGTCAGTGAATGAAAATCAAGTGAATTGTTTTGAAGTAAACAATTCAAAAGTTAGGAAGAAGAAAAAGAAACCACGCACATGCTGTCGGCCAGCTTCTTCTCACGCGCCATACCTCGCGTGTTGTCCACGCGCCTGTTACAATTTAACACAAGCCACGCGTGTTCCTCACTTTGGCCTGCCGCGACTAGTCGTCATTCTACAAAGCTGAATCAGTTGATTATTTTGATTGTTATACCGAAAGTTATATCCAAGAATATGATTATTGGATTGTCATAATAGCTCAACTGATAGTCATACCGAAAGTTATATTGGGATGGATTGTCTTATCTAGTTCAACAGACTGTCATATCAAGTATTAAGGATAGTTATACCGAAAGTTATATTGGAAGAGACTGTCATATTACTTGCAGTGGATAGTCATACCGAATTTCATATTATTGTTAACTGATTGGTATATCAGTTAAAACAAAGCAATATGACTATGGCTGTAATATAAAAGACAGAAGACAGCAGCAAGAAAAACACACGGACATAACATTTCATCTACAAAAACACAGCAGCCTCCATCTTTTTCTCTCAATTATTCAAGAACACCAAGATCAATTAAATTCCTAGAAAATCAAGTTCATCCCCTTTGTAATATTTATCCGGAGGAACTTGTTTATTTGTGATTCTTGTACTACTAGCGAATTAAGTTTCCTAGTTCTTATCTTGATTTTTATTAACTAAATTAGAAAAGTTCATGTCAATTTTTCTAATTAGTTTTTATCAACTTGATAATTATCTGTACTGAAAATTGTAACACCCATCAAGTTAATATATTGTTATATTCAACTTGAAAATTTGTTTCAATTTATTCCGCACAAATTTGTCTAAACCAAAAATTATTTAACGGACAAATTTCGATAAATTGGTATAGATTGTATTCAACCCCCCTTCTACAATCTTATCGGACCTAACAATTGGTATCAGAGCCTATTGATTGATACACAAATCAATATCCTATTTTTATTCAGTCAAAAATCCATTTCGAATTTTTAACTCACTTAAAAATTCATCATGTCTTCAAAAGGCATTGTTAAGATTCCTATCTTTAATAAACATAATTATGATATGTGGAAAAATAAAATGGACATGTTTCTTGATGTTACAAATTCTAAATATTTGGGTGTTCTGAAAAATGGACCTAAAATTCCTATGGTCATTGAACAACAAGTTGTTACTGATGGAGTTGTTACAACACCTGCTAGAACCCATGAAAAGGATCCTGTGTCTTATACTCCTGATGAAAAAGAGGTTGTAGGACTAGACAAGAATTTTAGACTCATACTATTAGATTCCCTAGATGTTGTGATGTATAGTCATGTGATGAATTGCAAAACTGCTAAACACATATGGGAAACTATTGAGATCATCAATGAAGGAACTGATGAAGTCAGGGAGAACAGACTTCAAATTTTAACCACTGAGTATGAACACTTTAGAGCTGGCCCTAATAAAGGCATTCAGGAAGTGTTTGAAAGGTATAACAAAATAATCAACAACTTGCAAATCCATGGCAAGCAATATACACAAAAGGAGATTAACATGAAGTTTCTACTGACCATGCCTACTCACCTAGAACATAGGATAACTGCAATTAGAGAAGCCAGAGACATGAATCAAATTACTCTTGAAAGGCTCTTCGGCATTTTGAAAACGTATGAGTTGGAACAAGTTCAATAGAAAGAAATTCATGGTGAAGGTAGGGTTCCAAGTTCTTCTACAGCTCTAGTGGTTGAGACTCCAAAGGAAGTGGAAGCTAAGGTTGTTCAACCTTGCAGTGCTGACAAGGAATAGGTTGAAGTTGAGATTGGTCATACACCTGTCAGTCAGGATGGTGGAGATTTCTACTCATTGGAAGAGCTGGATCAATTGGAAGATGAGTCAATGGCTATGATGGTGAGGCAATTCAGTAACTTCAGATTTAGGAGAAATCTCAAGTTCAAGTTCAAATCTAACTACAATAGATTCCAGCGAGGAGGTTCTTCCTCAAGTAGCACAAGGGGTGGCTACCAAACTGGAATGGTAGACAGAAGCAGGATTAGGTGCTTTAAATGTAATGAACTTGGACACTTTGCAACTGAGTGTCATCAACCTCAACAAGATGCAAGGAGAGAGTATGCATCTGGTAAGAAGAACACAGACATGGCCTATGTGGTACAAGGCAAAAGCTGGGATGACATTGACAGTGGTGAAGAGGAGGTTGAGGATTTTGTGCTGGTGGTAAATGCTGATACATCAACTCCTTATAGTACTCCGGTAATTCTTACTGACACTGAGTTGATTCGTAGTCTATATAATTCCTTAGATAATGCACAAACTGGATATAATAGAGTAGATCTGCTAAGCACTAAACTTGGTAATGAAGTGTCAGAATTGAAAAAGGTGCATATTAATCAAGATCAACAAAGAGATGAAATAGTAATGGTTCATAAAAAGGAGAAATCTATTCTAGAAGTTGTAGGAAACAAATGGCTAGAATTACTGAACTTGAAACACAGGTCAGGGCTTGTTATAATTCTGTTAAAATTTCCAAAGAGTTTTTTTAACAAACAAGCTGTAGAACAAACAGTAGGTATAGGGTATGGCTACAATGAAGCTGTTGGATTATTGGGCATAAATTCCCCTAACCTTGTTAGTGTTAAGAAAGGGGAATACCACATGTGCTCAAGAATGTTAAAGAACCTCTATTTAAAAAGTCTGATGCTGGACCACCAGATATTCTTTCTATGGTTATCCAGGAAGAAATGAGAAATGAGGACAGTGCAGATGGCACATTCCTTGATAATGTTAAATCTGTTAAGGACGTTAATCCAAAGAATGTTTCATCCAAGAAAGATGTACCTAAAGTGCCAGTCAAGGTTGTTGAAACAACTAGTTCTTCTAAGACTGGATTAGGTGGTAATAAGTAACAACAACATGTCTAACATGAGTACCATGCCTATCATTGATTCTAATCATAAAGCATGTGGTGTTGTCAACTGTATGTCTTATGCTTTTAATGTGATGTCTGCTTACTTTAATGGTAATCATGCATGTGATAATAAGACTGCTCCTCGACAACATATGAACAGGAATAATGTTAGATCAAAGGCTGTTAGTTCTCCTTATGTTAGGAGAGAGACACTTGTACCAAAGTCTAAACAAAGTTTTATGAAGGCTGTTTACAAAGTCAAATGTCCAGTCAATGATATTGTTACTAAACAAACATGGATACCTAAACTAAAACAAAAGATTGTCAAACCTGTTTATAGGGTAAAATGTTTATTGATTAATGGTAAAATTGGTGTCAAGGTTAAAAATGTTGTTTTGCCTGACAAAGGCCAATTCTTTAAATACTCTGGACCTAATCAAATTTGGGTTCCAAAGAAGGTTTAATCCGTTTGTCATTGCAGGGTATTGAACAGGTTGAACGAGTAACCTGGATCTTAGACAATGGATGTTCATGGCATATGACTGGAGACAGAACCCTGCTGACAAATGTGGTGGAGAAAGTCGACCCAGTAGTTACCTTTGGAGATAACAGCAAAGGTAGAACTGATGGATATGGCAGACTTGAAGCTGGAAATGTTATCATTGAGAAAGTGTCCTTTGTAAAAGGACTTGAGCATAATTTGTTCAGTATCAGTCAGTTCTGTGATAAGGGATTTGAAGTCTACTTTAACAAGAAGAATTGTCTGATTTCACACAAGAGAAGTGAACAACCATCTCTTACAAGAGTCAGAAAAGGAAACTTGTACGTAGCCAATATGAACACTGGAAGCACTGAAGAAATCAATTGCTTCTATTCTAAAGCATCCACAAATGAAAGTTGGCTATGGCATAAGAAACTTTCTCACCTAAATTTCAAGACGATGAACTCTCTGGTCAAGAGAGAGTTGGTGAGAGGTTTACCTTCTATGGAATTTACACAGGAAGGACTATGTGATGCATGTCAAAAAGGCAAGTTAAAAAGGGCAACTCACAGGAGCACTGACATATCTTCAATAACTGAACCTTTACAACTACTTCACATGGATTTGTTTGGTCCAGTTAATGTGATGTCAAAGAAAAGAAAAGATATGCTCTTGTGATTGTTGATGATTTTTCAAAATACACATGGGTCATGTTCCTGAATTCTAAAGATGAGACTCCACAACTGGTGATTGATCACATCAAGTTGATTGAGCTGGATTCTAAGTATCCAGTGAGAGCTATAAGGTCAGATAATGGAACTGAATTCAAGAATGCAGTACTGAATGATTTCTACACTGAGAAGGGTATAAACAGACAGTACTCAGCTCCAAGAACTCCTCAACAAAATGGGGTAGTGGAAAGAAAGAATAGAACCTTGATTGAAGCTGCACGTATTATGTTAAGTGAATCAAGGCTTCCATTGTACTTTTGGGCTGAAGCTGTCAACACTGCTTGCTATACCCAGAATCGAACTCTTATCAACAAAGACTTGATGAAAACACCTTATGAAGCTATTACTGAAAAGAAACCAACACTCAAATACTTTCATGTATTTGGGGCAAAATGTTTTGTGCTTAAAGAAGGAGATGAACAAGGTGGAAAATTTGAGACCAAAGCACATGAAGCAATTTTTGTTGGTTATGAAAGAAGAGCTTATAAGGTGTATGTGATTGAACATCAGAAGATGATGGAAAGTGTCAATGTAACATTTGATGACACTAAACTCCCTAGTATCCAAACTGAAGATTCATCTGAAAAGCTATCTTTTGAGGATATGACGGATCCAGATTCAGATGATGACAATCCACCTAATGTTTTTGCTGATGCTAATGACAACAATGATAATGATGAGGATGATCAGGGTAATGGTGGTGGAAATAATGATAATATTGGAGATAACACTGACACTCCTGAACATTCATCTAGTCAACCTGGAAACAACTCAGGGGGAGTTAATGAGGGATCAACTAGTCATACTCAACACCACAATGAAGAACAAGGCGAATCACCAAGATTAAATCTTCCCAGACAGACTGTTTGGAATAGAGCTCATCCTTTTGAGCTAATCATTGGTGATCCAGATGTTGGTGTAAAAACTAGAAGAGCTGTCCAAAATCAATGTAATTATTCAGGGTTTCTATCTGAATTGGAACCTAAGAAAACTGAAGAAGCTCTTTCTGATCCTGATTGGGTGATTGCGATGCAAGATGAACTCAATCAATTCAAACAACAAGAAGTATGGAAGCTGGTACCCAGACCTACAAACAGAACAGTAGTAGGCATTAGATGGGTATTCAGAAACAAACTTGATGAAGATGGCAAAGTGATGAAGAATAAGTCAAGACTGGTTGCTAAAGGTTATTATCAAGCTGAAGGAATTGATTATGATGAAACCTATGCACCAGGGTCAAGACTTGAGGCCATCAGAATATTCTTGGCATTCGCAGCATTTTCAAACTTCAAAGTTTATCAAATGGATGTCAAGAGTGCTTTTATGAATGGTAAGCTGGATGAAGAGGTGTATGTAGAACAACCCCCTGGCTTTGAAGATCCAGATCTATTGGATTATGTCTACGTTCTCTTCAATGCTATCTATGGTCTTAAGCAAGCGCCAAGAAAATGGTATGACACTCTCTCTGAATTTTTACTTGAAAATGGTTTCGTTAGAGGTGTCATAGACAAAACTCTCTTTTCAAAGAAACATAAGAATGATACAATATTAGTCCAAGTCTATGTGGACGATATAATATTCGGGTCTACTAATGATCTTTTGTGCAAGAAATTTGCTAAGCTAATGCAGGGTAAATTTGAGATGAGCATGATGGGTGAACTGAAGTTCTTTCTTGGATTACAAGTAAGTCAAAGGACATATGGAATATTTATTTGTCAATCCAAGTATGTCAGAGAGCTCCTCAAGAAATATCAAATGGAGGACTCATCTTCAGCAAAGACACCATCATCTACAGCTGTCAAGTTTGGAGCATGTGAAAATTCTGCCAAGGTAGATGTCACAAGCTACAGAGGTATGATAGGCTCATTACTTTACCTTACTGCAAGTAGACCAGATATTATGTATGCTACATGCTTGTGTGCAAGGTTCCAAGCGGATCCTAGAGATGTGCATCTCATTGCTGTTAAACGAATCTTGAGATATCTTAAGGGTACGCCTAACTTAGGTATTTAGTACCCTAAAGTATCTGGTTTTAATCTTGTTGGATATACAGATTCATATTATACATGAAATGTTGTAGACAGGAAAAGCACCTCCGGGAGTTGTCAATTCCTAGGTGACAGATTGGTTTCCTGGTACAGCAAGAAACAACAAACAGTTTCTAGCTCAACAGCCGAAGCTGAATATATAGCTACTGGAAGCTGTTGTGCTCAAATCTTGTGGATTAGGAATCAGCTGAGAGACTATGGCTTTGTACTGGATAATATTCCTATATTATGTGATCATACAAGTGCCATAACAATCTCCAAGAATCCTGTGCAGCATACGAGAACCAAGCACATCGACATCAGGTATCATTTTATTAGAGAGAATGTCATGAATGGTATCGTGGAGTTACTTTTTGTACCCATGGAAGACCAAACAGCAGATATTTTTACGAAGTCTCTTGACGAATCCACATTCACAAGAATTGTTGATGAATTGGGTATGTTTAACAGTCCTAGTAATTAAACTAGTTAATATCTGAGGTTTGATCTTTAATAATTTACAAGTGATTATTTTGTGAATATTAGCTGATTTAAATCACTTGTATAATTATTTTATCAACTTATAATCTTGCTTGTTAATTCTTAAATCATTGTCATTATCTTCTTAATACTTACTTCTTTTAATTTTAGAATAATTTTATTTTCTCTAAAAATATTTTTCTCAAATTTTACAAGTGGAAATTAGTGAGAAATCTATTTTTGTTGAAAATTCCTTATGAATATTTGTGATCTTTTAATAAATCATATTTTCTTTCAGAATAATTTTCTGATAAGAAAGTTATTTTATTCGAAAATATATATAGATTTATTAATTTGCTACAAATGTTTATGTAAATAGTTAATATTTTATTCAATATTTTGTAGTGTTTGTCTTTCTGTTATTAATGTGTTAATTCCGT
The DNA here is from genome assembly GCA_036435485.1 of Saposhnikovia divaricata. Classification (NCBI taxonomy): domain Eukaryota; kingdom Viridiplantae; phylum Streptophyta; class Magnoliopsida; order Apiales; family Apiaceae; genus Saposhnikovia; species Saposhnikovia divaricata. The sequence goes on from CM071595.1 coordinate 128,124,361, forward strand.
CAAAAGGACAATCTATGGTATTTTTAGTATTTTATATTTTCTATTTAGTTATTTTAAGTAGTTATATTGTTGTAGATATTTTTGTAAATTATTATCTTTTATCTTTAATATTCTGTAAATATTATTAATACAGTTATTTTTGAATTTAATATATATATATATATATATATATATATAAATATGAAAAATAAAAAATAAAAATAAAAATAAAAATAAAAATTTGTTTGTATATTATTATGTCAAATTTTTGTAAATTGTTAATTTATGTATAGTTTTATTATTTTTATGTTAATTCAAATTTTTCTTCTTTGTTTAGTTTTATTTGAATTTTCTTTTCTTTTTAGTTTTTATTTAATATTATTATTATGTATATTATTTCTTATTTTTGAATATTATTTTTCATGTGTATATAAATAGTTTGTATAGTTTTTACAGTTTAGTCACTATACTTTCAAAACTTACAAACAGGTCCCTGTACTTGGTTCTTTTGTTGTTGTTCTTTTTAACACACACAAAACCTGCAGTTTAAGTAAAAATCTTTGTTTTGTGATTGCTGTTAACAGACCTTCATGTTAAGGACTTAACAATAGACCATTGTTGGTATCAAATTGGTATATGTCAATTCATTTGTTTAGGAACAAACGTTTGATTTTCATGATCTAACAATTGAAAGACAAGACCTATCTTGTACTAACAATTTCTAATAGTTGGTATCTATCATGCAGGACCTAAAACATGATAAAATAGTTTTGTTTGTATTGGTTTATACATTAACATACATTGATTCGATTAATATTTATTAATTGAATTTTTGCCTATGTTCTTGTTTAGTAAAACCGGCTCAGGATCTTTATCTTCCTAACTCAAAATATCTTTCTATAGTTGTGATTGTTGATATGTTAAACCTTTTGAAATCACAACTGTACATCATTTCTCTTAAGATAAATGCAATATTTTCTCAGAAAACTTTTCAATGTTAAAAATGCATTCTATCTCTATGTTGCTCATATTCTGTGATGCAGGTTCATCTACAAGGAATTTTGTATTCTCACATGTTTAGTCATAAGGTTGTAAACCCAACAACTTTGATCACAGACTACAGTTAAAACTCAAACACATTCTGACTTACCCCCCTAAAAGGAAGTAACCTATCAGACTAGAGGTCACCAGGGAGTAAATACACTTGATGCAGCAAATAAGAATGTGTGGGATATTCAGTTGGAAAGTCACTACCTTATACACTATCCAAAATATTTCATATGCACAAAGTGAGATTGCACACACCAATGATGAATTGACGGAAACCTGTAATCCAACCATTTTACGGTTATGATTATAAGTTAAAGGTTCTTTAATGAATCAAGAGTCTTCACAGACCTCGAGAGAAGGTATTGATCTCAAATGCAAAATTCAACAAGATCATTATCTAACTCCCCAGAGGGAACATCTCTGGATCCTGCGGGTAACGGATCCGACATAGGTGCGGATCGGCAACTTGTGAACTATGATTCAGATTTTACATGATGAGTTTAACAAGGTGATGTCTTCACAGACATTAGAAGGGAACCTTGACCTCAATGCTAGATTTATAGATCATTGTTTACCTTCTCAGAATTCAAATCTGAAAACCCTAAAAAGGGAAATTAGCAACTTTTAGATTATGACTCAGATTCGTCTGACGAGTCCAACGAGGATTTGGGATTTGCGAACTCCAATTGCACCACCACTGACCTCTCTTGAAGGGGCTAGGGTGATTTTTCCTTGCAGGTACACTAAAGGATGTTGGAGCTATGAGTGATATGAGTGATACACCAGTGAGCAAGAGTGTAAACACAGAGAGTAGTGAGACACTCAATACAAATAAGTGGAGAGAAGAGTGAAACACTTGTGAGGTACACTAAACACTATCACACACTTACAGTGAGAAAGAAAGATGAAACTACCTTTCTAACAAAGCTCAAATAATTGGTACAACTACTTTGTCAACTAGTTGGTTGGAGGATTCCTCAACTAAGGGGGAGAAGTAATGGGTACAAGAAAAAGGAGAGTCGGTTAGAAAGGGGGAGCATTTACAGACTATGCTTAGGAGGAGAAGCAAGTCAAGTTACTAAGGGGAGATTTAGATGGAGAAGTAAAGGACTTTCAGTTGAAATGAAAGTGGAGATATAAGGAGAGTTACATCACAATACTATTCTATTAGTCTTTCAATGCACTATGCATAAAGGATAACTGAAGGAGTAGTATATTTCCCATAAGTTTTAGAAATGGTATTGATTCACCATTGTCTACATAGTAGGAACAGTTGTTTTTCTTAAGTGAGAAAAGCTGTGTCAGAAAAGGAAAGTGATTGTAAATCAAGAACTGCTGATAATCACAAATGTAAGATGTGAAGGATTATCAGGTAGAGATATGAAGAATCAGAAATGAAGATGAGTTATCTATTGAAGATCAGTTCAGTGCTAGAGGAACAATCATCTATCATTTCATCAACTGAGGATTCTGGAATTGTTAAATTCAAACCAGAGAAATTTTTTTAATGTACTATTCACTAAGCTAATAAATGCTTAATGTTTTTCTTGTTTAAGTGAGTTAGTTGAGTTATCCTCTAGGTATTTGCTTGTTATTGTCTAACAAACAAATAGGGGGAGATTGAAAGGCATATGATGTAGCCTATTTATTTTTCGAGGATACAACTCAACTTAAACAAGATTGTATTAGTAAATAGTATATAAATTGTCACAAGTAATCTCGGATTGTATTATCTGTCAGAAGAAAAAGATCAAGGTCAATCTACAGACTTGAGGAATTACTACATTGAAAGAAGCTCAGTCATTTGATTAAGCCTCAGTGAAGTATTCGTTAAAGAAGTGGATTCATTTATAGTGACAGAGATTTCGACAGTGACAGAGACAGTACAGAAAGAATCAAAAAGAGAGATGAGAAAAGAAAAGGAACCAGATTTTAAAATCAATATATGAAGAACAGTCATTGCGGTTAGTCACTCATGAACCAGATAGTACATCGATTGTCAACAGTAAACAGTGGTTGTTCGTCATTAACTTCAGTGGATCAAGCTATCAAGACTGGTATGTGAGAAAATCATTATGCAAGCAACAGAAGTGCTAAATTAATTAACCACAAGGATTTTACTATCAAGTGGACTGGCTGTGAGGAAAAAGATTTATCATAAAGAAATGCAAAGTGATATATTCTTAATGCTGAAACCCCGGTTAGAATTGTTGTATTTTTTGTTAAGCAAAAAGAGTTCGGTTTCAGATCCTCAAGAGACCGTAGCTTACACCTGGACGGGTTATGAGAAAATAGAATTATCACAAGAAAATTGAAGGTGATATATTCTTAAAGCTGGAACCCCGGTTGGAATTGATATATTTTTTGTTAAGCAAAAGGAGTCCGGTTTCAGACGCTCAGGTAACCGCAGTTTAGAGTTTAAGAATAATTTTATATTAATAAATATTTTATTAATTTAGAAAATTATATTTATAAATATCTAATAATATTAGATATTTATTTTTATAATTTCTGAAATAAAATAATTATTTATTAATTAAAGATTATAAGCTGTGCGGGTTAAAAAGCATTTCTACAGAGCCCATTCCTAATAGGACAAAATAGGCCACGATATTTGCAAATTGTATAACCGGTTGTGTTTGTTATTAAACAAAACAAAAGTTGGCTGGTCAGTGAATGAAAATCAAGTGAATTGTTTTGTAAAGTAAACAATTCAAAAGTTAGGAAGAAGAAAAAGAAACCACGCACATGCTGTCGGCCAGCTTCTTCTCACGCGCCATACCTCGCGTGTTGTCCACGCGCCTGTTACAATTTAACACAAGCCACGCGTGTTCCTCACTTTGGCCTGCCGCGACTAGTCGTCATTCTACAAAGCTGAATCAGTTGATTATTTTGATTGTTATACCGAAAGTTATATCCAAGAATATGATTATTGGATTGTCATAATAGCTCAACTGATAGTCATACCGAAAGTTATATTGGGATGGATTGTCTTATCTAGTTCAACAGACTGTCATATCAAGTATTAAGGATAGTTATACCGAAAGTTATATTGGAAGAGACTGTCATATTACTTGCAGTGGATAGTCATACCGAATGTCATATTATTGTTAACTGATTGGTATATCAGTTAAAACAAAGCAATATGACTATGGCTGTGATATAAAAGACAGAAGACAGCAGCAAGAAAAACACACGGACATAACATTTCATCTACAAAAACACAGCAGCCTCCATCTTTCTCTCTCAATTATTCAAGAACACCAAGATCAATTAAATTCCTAGAAAATCAAGTTCATCCCCTTTGTAATATTTATCCGGAGGAACTTGTTTATTTGTGATTCTTGTACTACTAGCGAATTAAGTTTCCTAGTTCTTATCTTGATTTTTATTAACTAAATTAGAAAAGTTCATGTCAATTTTTCTAATTAGTTTTTATCAACTTGATAATTATCTGTACTGAAAATTGTAACACCCATCAAGTTAATATATTGTTATATTCAACTTGAAAATTTGTTTCAATTTATTCCGCACAAATTTGTCTAAACCAAAAATTATTTAACGGACAAATTTCGATAAATTGGTATAGATTGTATTCAACCCCCCTTCTACAATCTTATCGGACCTAACAATTGGTATCAGAGCCTATTGATTGATACACAAATCAATATCCTATTTTTATTCAGTCAAAAATCCATTTCGAATTTTTAACTCACTTAAAAATTCATCATGTCTTCAAAAGGCATTGTTAAGATTCCTATCTTTAATAAAGATAATTATGATATGTGGAAAAATAAAATGGACATGTTTCTTGATGTTACAAATTCTAAATATTTGGGTGTTCTGAAAAATGGACCTAAAATTCCTATGGTCATTGAACAACAAGTTGTTACTGATGGAGTTGTTACAACACCTGCTAGAACCCATGAAAAGGATCCTGTGTCTTATACTCCTGATGAAAAAGAGGTTGTAGGACTAGACAAGAATTTTAGACTCATACTATTAGATTCCCTAGATGCTGTGATGTATAGTCATGTGATGAATTGCAAAACTACTAAACACATATGGGAAACTATTGAGATCATCAATGAAGGAACTGATGAAGTCAGGGAAAACAGACTTCAAATTTTAACCTCTGAGTATGAACACTTTAGAGCTGGCCCTAATAAAGGGATTCAGGAAGTGTTTGAAAGGTATAACAAAATAATCAACAACTTGCAAATCCATGGCAAGCAATATACACAAAAGGAGATTAACATGAAGTTTCTACTGACCATGCCTACTCACCTAGAACATAGGATAACTGCCATTAGAGAAGCCAGAGACATGAATCAAATTACTCTTGAAAGGCTCTTCGGCATTTTGAAAACCTATGAGTTGGAACAAGTTCAACAGAAAGAAATTCATGGTGAAGGTAGGGTTCCAAGTTCTTCTACAGCTCTAGTGGTTGAGACTCCAAAGGAAGTGGAAGCTAAGATTGTTCAACCTTGCAGCGCTGACAAGGAACAGGTTGAAGTTGAGATTGGTCATACACCTGTCAGTCAGGATGGTGGAGATTTCTACTCATTGGAAGAGCTGGATCAGTTGGAAGATGAGTCAATGGCTATGATGGTGAGGCAATTCAGTAACTTCAGATTTAGGAGGAATCCCAAGTTCAAGTTCAAATCTAACTACAATAGATTCCAGCGAGGAGGTTCTTCCTCAAGTAGCACAAGGGGTGGCTACCAAACTGGAATGGTAGACAGAAGCAGGATTAGGTGCTTTAAATGTAATGAACTTGGACAATTTGCAACTGAGTGTCATCAACCTCAACAAGATGCAAGGAGAGAGTATACATCTGGCAAGAAGAACACAGACACGGCCTATGTGGTACAAGGCAAAAGCTGGGATGACATTGACAGTGGTGAAGAGGAGGTTGAGGATTTTGTGCTGGTGGTAAATGCTGATACATCAACTCCTTATAGTACTCCGGTAATTCTTACTGACACTGAGTTGATTCGTAGTCTATATAATTCCTTAGATAATGCACAAACTGGATATAATAGAGTAGATCTGCTAAGCACTAAACTTGGTAATGAAGTGTCAGAATTGAAAAAGGTGCATATTAATCAAGATCAACAAAGAGATGAAATAGTAATGCTTCATAAAAAGGAGAAATCTATTCTAGAAGTTGTAGGCAAACAAATGGCTAGAATTACTGAACTTGAAATGCAGGACAGGGCTTGTTATAATTCTGTTAAAATTTCCAAAGAGTTTTTTAACAAACAAGCTGTAGAAAAAACAGTAGGTATAGGGTATGGCTACAATGAAGCTGTTGGATTATTGGGCATAAATTCCCCTAACCTTGTTAGTGTTAAGAAAGGGGAATACCACATGTGCTCAAGAATGTTAAAGAACCTCTATTTAAAAAGTCTGATGCTGGACCACCAGATATTCTTTCTATGGTTATCCAGGAAGAAATGAGAAATGAGGACAGTGCAAATGGCACAGTCCTTGATAATGTTAAATCTGTTAAGGACGTTAATCCAAAGAATGTTTCATCCACGAAAGATGTACCTAAAGTGCCAGTCAAGGTTGTTGAAACAACTAGTTCTTCTAAGACTGGATTAGGTGGTAATAAGTTGAAACAGAACAATAACATGTCTAACATGAGTACCATGCCTATCATTGATTCTAATCATAAAGCATGTGGTGTTGTCAACTGTATGTCTTGTGCTTTTAATGTGATGTTTGCTTACTTTAATGGTAATCATGCATGTGATAATAAGACTGCTCCTCGACAACATATGAACAGGAATAATGTTAGATCAAAGACTGTTAGTTCTCCTTATGTTAGGAGAGAGACATTTGTACCAAAGTCTAAACAAAGTTTTATGAAGGCTGTTTACAAAGTCAAATGTCCAGTCAATGATATTGTTACTAAACAAACATGGATACCTAAACTAAAACAAAAGATTGTCAAATCTGTTTATAGGGTAAAATGTTTATTGACTAATGGTAAAATTGGTGTCAAGGTTAAAAATGTTGTTTTGCCTGACAAAGGCCAATTCTTTAAATACTCTGGACCCAATCAAATTTGGGTTCCAAAGAAGGTTTAATCCGTTTGTCATTGCATGGTATTGAACAGGTTGAACGAGTAACCTGGATCTTAGACAGTGGATGTTTAAGGCATATGACTGGAGACAGAACCCTGCTGACAAATGTGGTGGAGAAAGCTGGCCCAATAGTTACCTTTGGAGATAACAGCAAAGGTAGAACTGATGGATATGGCCACTTGAGCTATACCGCTTCTCCACTCTAGTCATCCTTTCTTGCACTGCTGACACCTTCTCGGGCCCATCCTCGCTCCTGGGGGGATCGCCTTTGGGTATCTTGGGCGACCCCGGGGTCTCCCCGTTGTTGTGCCCTCCGTTCATCTTCTTGTTCGACTTAGTCATCTTTCTCCCAATATGATGACTTGCCCTCCTTCTAGCGCCAAATGTTATAGGGAGAATATTGTATAACAATATTTTGGAGGTTTTCTGGAATCATGGAGCAAAATACGGATATTTTGCTAAGAACACGAAGAACACGGAAGGAGATTGGTGATTTTTTGTGGCTGATCTTGTTTGTTGATTCGTTGAATGTTAGAGAAAAACTGTTTCTTCGCTCTTGCTGCCAACTGTCAATCATCCATAACAAGATGCCTACGTACCCTATTTATAGGGATCAAGCCATACGTAGTTCTCTTAGAGAAGAAGCTACCCAGACGGGCTGGTTTCTGTGGGCTCGACTTGGCCCAAATCCACTAGACGTCTTTGGGCTGATATAATCTGTCCATTAATCCTGCTCATGACCCATGGCCCAATAAAGGTTACCTATGGCTAGCATGATGCTCAGAACGTATGGCCTCATTGGCGAGGCTAATGGAAAAGCTACGTGGCCTTGCATGCGACCTCGCTGGGCTTAATCATGCGAGGTGGTCCCACGCTATATGGAGATAATCATACTCACGCGACCTCGCTGGGACTGATCATGAGCCTTCACAATAAATATACTCTAGGCCTCGCTGGACCTAACTATATCTACTCATGCAACCTCGTTGCGTTTAGCTATTAGCCTTCATATCTACTCATGCGACCTCGTTGGGCTTAGCTATGAGCCTTCATAAGAGTATTCTAGGCCTCGTAGGATCTCTAGGCCACGCTAGACCTCTAAGCCTCGCTGGACCTCTAGGCCTCGCTGGACCTCTAGCCTCTATAAAAGTATTCTAGGCCTTGCTGGACCTCTAGCCTTCATAAAAGTATTCTAGGCCTCGCTGGACCTCTAGGCCTCGATGACCTCTAGCCTTCATAAGAGTATTCTAGGCCTCGCTGGACCTTGCAGAGAGATGTGATAGATGCTATCCGATACTAGGGACTGCTAGCGAACTCGACCCACAGCTTGGGGTCGCAAACTTCCATATTGTGCTTGATAGTATATTGGACTGACTCCTGGTGGTGGGTTTTAGTGACCCAATCTTCATCTCTAGGTCCATTATGAGTTGTGGACCGCTATTCTAGCCCATTAGGCCTGCTTAGGGCTTATGCCAAGATTTGGGCATAACAGTTCTATATTTGGATATATCTGTTTTCGTCTATTTTGTGTATGTATTTTGTGTTATATGGTAGAAGCAATACTAGATCCGATTTTATTTGTATATATATATATATATATATATATATATAGGCCTTTGCTCCATACTGAACACTCTTATATAACAAACAACAAAGAACACCTTAGATCTATTAGATCCTTTGGCCCCGCCAGGGGCACCCAATACAAAAAATTGTTATTTTTTTACCCTCTATCAAGTCTGCAAAAAAAAAAGGAAATTACTGTTTACTGATGACGTCACTGATGACGTCATCAATGAACAGTAATTTTAAAAAAAAAAAATTTTGCTGGTCTGCTATAGGGTAAAAAAATAACAACTTTTTGTATTGGGTGCTATGACGGAACTCTTAAATTATATTAGATATGAGGTGTTCTTTATTGTTTGTTATATAAGGTGTTTGCTATAGAGTGCAACATATATATATATATATATATATATATATATATATTTTGATGCTAACTGGCTGATGTAGTGCATTTACAAAGTCTCACGTGAAGTCCAAATTGTTTCACGGATAATGATGCTAAAAAGGTTGCAGCAATGAAACTTCTAGCTTGGAGAATTCTAATAATTTTTTTCTTATTTTGTAAATTCATATTTCATCGCTAGTTGTTGGTGCTCTTTTGTTGTTTAAGGTACTGGTCTAAATGAAACTACACCATAGTGTCAACTTTGTTATTGTACCAATAGTAATGTATCGCACAATTATCTAACCATGTTTATTGTATTGCTTAAAATAATTATAAAACTAATACGATATTATGCACACAGGATGTTGCTGCATGGCTAGAGTATTTGAATCAAAAGCTTTAGAACAAGAAAAAGCATTAAGTGATTGAATTCCAAAATCAGACGTTCCCCGACTTTGGAATCAAGACATATAAAGCTCGCTAGTATTCATTTTGGTGCTACAAATATTGTAGCTAAATGTTAGCCTTAATAAAAGTGCCTAAATTTGTATGAATAGTATGTAAACTTTAGAGTTTAGATCATTTTTTAAATATTTCAAGTGCTGATCTACGTATATTTGTTGGTCAAAACTTAATTAGACACTACCATAAGACTACAGTAATATGAATTAGTAGATATTATATTACTGAAGTTTGTATCATTTTCTTTTTGTAATTTTTTCCGACTTTTTGGTTCACTGCATTACAAGGGCCGAAAGAATAATTACATACCATTTTTTTTTGCTAAGTAATCATATGACACTTTCTGGTGGTTGAATATCATGAATAGGTCATTCAAGTTTGGTAAAAGTTCAAGTCTAATGAACTTTCTTTTTACTGGCTTTTGCTATCAAGAACATCGCTTGAAAGACGGTCAATTCTTTAGAATGAGAATTTGCACCAACAAAGCGCCAATAAGTCAAATATAACTAATATATAATTCAAACTTTTACCGAAAGCTAAATCATTACAGTAGCATTATCATTGCTTCTGCAATATGCATACTTACATCGGAAGACCAAACAATAGCAATCGAATTAATGGGAACGACACCATGCAAAATTTTATTAAATAAAAAAAATTAGTATACAAACATATGGGATGACTTTTCCAAAAAAAAAACAACTAATCTCTTGAATCAAATTTCTAAATTGTGGGAGGACTCCTCCCAAAGGAAAACTAATCTCTTGAAACAAGCTAGAACAAAAAAGATAAAAATAGTATGATACAACCTATTTCTAAATAGAGGACTCTGATATACCAAAAACCTAAAAACTTGACAATAAAGTCAAGAAAAAAATAACCAAAATGACGATCACAATTGACTAGCATGCCAACGCTCCACCCTTCAAGCACCAAGTAGCCAAAAATAAGTACAAATACCTTTAATCCCGAACATGACTACTCTGATAATGTTAAATTCCATCTCATATGCCATCAACCAGGACTTTGGGGATAATCAAAACTTCACAATTTCGACTAGTGCGATACCCAGAAGCTTTTGCAGACTAGTTTCATAACACTATAACACAAGGATATCCAAATGCTACCAAGCATGATCATTTTGGAAAAGTACATCATTGCGAGAAGAATAACAATCGTATGATACCAATAACACTTGAACCTAGATGTAGTAAGGTGTACCCCAAGTTAATCTGATATAAGATCAACTGTTATGAGCACTTGCCAAGCAATAAGACAATGATTAGCCAATCTGTTATAGAAAATGAAGTACTAAAAGAGAGCGATCATTTTGAGTGAACAACTAAAACCCCTAAGAGAGAAAATAGCTATAACTAAAAGAAAGTCAACATTTTTAGAAATAATTGGATCCATTAACTGCATATCGACTACATATCTTGTATGCAGACATCAAATTTAAATTTTTTGATTCTATTTTAGAATCAAAAAATAATATTTAAAAATAAAATTAAATTAATTACTAGAAGCATTCCAATTCTCACACAACCGAACTTCCAATCAGACTAACCGCACGTAGAACCCAAACAAAAATGAAACATAACATACATATGCAAATAAATTGATTCTACTTTGGAATTATAACACTTTTGATAAAATTGAATATAAAAGTAAAACTATGAAAGACACCTTCATCCTAATACAGTTGAACAACTATCATAGTAGACCGAACCTAACAAAATCATGACATCAAGTATGAAAATTTTGATTTAACTTCATAACATTACAATATTTTGAAATATAAATTAAAAATAAGAACTACTAGAGATACTATAATCCTCGTACAGTTGATCATCAATTTTCAACCATTCAACATAAGGTGTAAGTAAATGACACATATCGAAATCTAACGACGTGTACTACCAGAATCGCAACATATAAAAAATTTTGTTCTACGATATTAAAAAAAATACTCCTCCGTCCCGCCAAGAAGTTAACATTTCAAAATAGAGTGTCTGACACGCATTTTAAGGTAGATTTTAAGGATAATTCCATAACTTATTTTTGAAATTTTCTTTTTTTTTGTATAAAAATAGAACAATTCTATTTTTATACAAAAAAAAATTTAAAAATAAGTTATGGAACTATCCTTAAAATTCACCTTAAAATGCGTACCAGAAAGTGACAAAAAAAGTGTTAACAATTGAATGGGACGGAGGGAGTAGAATAAAACGGAAAACTACTAGAGGCACTCTAATCCTCAAACAGTTGAACACAACTGATCAACACATTCCAAAACAAGCTGACGATACACACCTAGAAATCTAACAAAATCATAACATATAATATTATAATTTTAATGCTACTTTAGAATCATTGGAGAATATTTTGCAAAACTGAATACAAATAAATCTAAAATGTAACAAAATTCAAACAAAAATAAAATAAGAAAGTGTGAAAATGGTTCTAATACAGAATCACAAGTAAATGTAACAATTACAATAGAATACTATCAATTTAACTAATTTATTTACTGGTTTACTATTTTGATATTACAGTAGATTCATAAAGTCCACATCAATTTTCAGCTCTTTAGAAATTCCAAATTTTAACTCCTCAAAAATTTTTACTGTAGAATCAAATTTCTCATATGAACACTAATTTGATTCCACGGTGTAATCAAAAAGCCACTAAAATTTTGAGCATAAGATAGAATGTGCAACTCAATTAATACTTTTTAAATTTATACAATAAAGTCAAAATTAAAGTAGATTCTAGAACAGAATCAAAGTTAAGTATATATTTTTTTTGTGTATATGATTTGCTCCTTTAGTGATATGTATACATATATGATAATAATGATTCTATAGTAGAATCAATCTTTTTAGTCCAGTTACAAGAAAATGAATATTAATAAAAACACTGCAACCACAATATAAGAACAACTATAATTGTAGTAGTGTAATTAAAAACATCTTCTATACAAAATACACAAATACGAGGACTAATTGAAAAACGAACAAAGATCAAAGTAAACCTAACATAATCCAAAGAAAAATAAACTTAACTAACAGGTTTAATCATAGATCGAAATGAAACAATTACTACTAACTAAAAAATTATTGATTGATTTGAATAAATACTTGATGAAGAATCAAACAACCGAGGTTGAGCAAGAACTTGAATTGAGAAAGACGCCATAAAATTGTGAGGACGTGGGTGGAGAGAGAGATTGCCGATGAGAGATATCGCAGCTGAGAGAAAAGTTAGTGATAACTGATTAAACTGTTTATTTTATCATAGATATTATTAATTTTAATTGATATGTAAGATTGACCGTTGATGAGTTTATGATTCAAGGGTTCAGATTAAAAAAAGGGTTCTCTCTTATACTTTATATAAAATGGTTCTCTCTAGAATATTGGCCTACGTATATATATCCACATTTTGTTTAAACGTCATTGATAATTAATTTCACTTAATGAATTTACTAACGAGTTAATAATAAAATTCAAATACAAATTAAGTTAAAGAAAAATGGGTCTAAAGATGACTCTTTCGAGATTATAACATATTTTTATACAATTTTAATGATAATTTGATAAATACTAAAATTTATTCTTGAATTTCCTGTATATAGATATATGCAGGGACGGATGCATATTGGGGGCTCAGGGGGCTTGAACCCATCCCTTTTGTGTGTATAAGGCCGAGTTGCAAAATTGCCCAATCTAACTTACATATGATACTCTAGCTACTGGATTTTTATATTTTAAGATTGTAAAATTATTATACAAATTTGAAAACAAAAGTACCTTTGCTTTGCATTTTTTGTGCCTTTGCATTGTTTTTGCTCTTGGACACTTCAACCAGTTTTCAAAATTCAACTCCAAAATTTCACATATTACATAGGATAATATGTTTCTACAGTTAACTTTAGAAAATTCTTCTAAAGTTAACCACTAAGATTGTGACACATATGCACAATCATTAATGCCTCTGCGGGACCCTTTTAAATCAAAGAAAGAAATCTATCAAAACTACGTTGTTTTGATGGGTTAACTTTAGAAAATTACCTACAGTTAATTATAGTACCATTTTTCTCCATTACATATGCATTGCTTTTGCTCTTGGACACTTCAGTTAGTTTTCAAATTTTAACTCCAAAATTTTACATATTACAAATACAAACACTACAATTTAATATTTCTCATTATAGTATATAACAAATATGTTTATGAATTATCATGTATGAATTTATATTTTAAGAAGTTTACGATTTTTGAATTTTTTAATAACAATGAAGCTCCCTTTAATGGGATCCTAGATCCACCACTATTTATATGGGTAATTCTTATAAACTCAGGCTACTACTCAAGTTACCTCAGATATATCATGAGGTTGGGGAACCTGAGATATATCTCAGGTAAGTTCCCTAAGATATCCATCTTTTATATGTAAAAATAAGGTGGGTGTTTTAGTAAATTCACAATTTTTTTAATTAGCCTTGCGGGCCCAGGAAAATTTAGAGTTAGTTTGTATGTATCTTAAGAAAAGTTCCCTGAGTTAATATTTATTTTGGTACGATTTCTTTTTTATTTTTTGAACTAATATTTCAATTCATTTTTTCACAGTACTAGCTAAAGTTTGATACACAACCATAATTCTTTGCATCCACGTCTCCTTCCCTTTCCACCTGACCATTTAGTCCCAAACCCATTCCACATGTAATCCATTAATCACCTGTACTTCATACCGAAGCATGCTCTGTCCATTTAATATTACTGGAAAACAACAAAACATCCAATATACTGGTTTTGCAGTGATATTAAACGGGTTAAATATCTTGTTGGTCACTGAAGTCAGCCAAATGTATCAAGTAGGTCACTGAACTCAAAACGGTATCAATCAGGTCACTGAAGTCAGCCAGGATTATCAAGTTGATCATTTTTTTGACGGAAATTACTGTCAGCACAAATTTTGTCCGAAAAATCTCCACTAAATTTTGTGAAATTAAAGTGTGTTAATCTAGATGCTATGGGTCTCATAAAACTTGTTTAGATTTTCATTATGAGCTCTAGATTTATATGAATCGAAAAAGAAAATTCAAGAACTAGAATTGTTCTTCTTCAAAAACTGAAATAGAACTTATCAATATTGTATCTATTTTGAAGAGAATAATCTGGGTAACACAAATATGGTCTCGGATTTTTTAATGTTAAGTGAATCTGCAGTTATAAGCGTTTATGTCAATCTGCAGTCTGTTTCCGTAAAAAAAACAAAGACTTAGGCTGACTTCAGTGACCTGTTTGAGTCGAATTTCAGTTCAGTGACCATCTTGATACATTAGGCCGACTTCAGTGACCAACAAGATATTTAACCCGATATTAAACTAACGGTAATATATATATATATATATATATATATATATATATATATATATATATATATATATATATATATATATATATATATATATATATATATATAGGCCTTTGCTCCATACAGAACACTCTTATATAACAAACAACAAAGAACACCTTAGATCTATTAGATCCTTTGGCCCCGCCAGGGGCACCCAATACAAAAAGTTATTATTTTTTTACCCTCTATCAAGTCTAAAAAAAAAATTAAAAATTAAAAATTACTGTTCACGTGATGACGTCATCACGTGAACAGTAAATTTTCAAAAAAAAATTTTTTTTTTTGCTGGATGGATGGAGCCTAAAAAATAAGAACTTTTTGTATTGGGTGGCCCCGCCAGGGGCAATGGATCTATGAGATATGAGGTGTTCTTTATTGTTTGTTATATAAGGTGTTTGCCATGGAGTGCAACTCTATATATATATATATATATATATATATATATATATATATATATATATATATATATATATATATAGAGTTGCACTCCATAGCAAACACCTTATATAACAAACAATAAAAAACACCACATATCTAATATAATTTAAGAGTTCCGTCATAGCACCCAATACAAAAAGTTATTATTTTTTTATCCTCTAGCAAACCAGCAAAAAAAAAAAATTTTGAAAATTTACTGTTCACCTGATGATGTCATGATGACGTCATCAGATGAACAGTAATTTCAATTTTTTTTTTTTTTGCAGACTTGCTAGAGGGTAAAAAAATAATAACTTTTTGTATTGGGTGCCCCTGGCAGGGCCAAAGGATCTAATAGATCTAAGGTGTTCTTTGTTGTTTGTTATATAAGAGTGTTCTGTATGGAGCAAAGGCATATATATATATATATATATATATATATATATATATATATATATATATATATATATATATATATATAGGGGCTACTCCAATACAAATCTCCTTAAAATACAAACCTACAAACCAAGCATAATCTAATATTTCAAGCTAATCTAATGACCAAACTAGGGGTACCCCAATACAAAAAATGTTTAAAATACTTGGCTCTATCCAATAAAAAAAAATAAAGTTCACGTGATGACGTGGCAGTGGATTTTACTGGTTAACGGTGCTTCGCACCTTCTTGTACGGTGCTTCGCGCCTTTATCATTCTAAAGTTGTAAGGAATGACAATCAATGGTAAAGGCAATAGACGATTGACGGGTGTGTCGAGAGCCTTCGGCCCTCATGACTACCTAACTCATCCGTTTACTGTCTTAAATGCTTCGCATTTCCACGGCAAGATTTTTTTTTTTTTTGTTGGATAAAGCCAATTATTTTAAGCATTTTTTGTGAAGGTACTCTTGGCGGGAACCTTAGAATAGATAAAATATAATTAATTTAGTATTGATTTGTAGGTTTGTATTTGAGCACTTGCCTATATATATATATATATATATATATATATATATAGGCAAGTGCTCAAATACAAACCACTTTTAAAATACAAACCTACAAACCAACACTAAATTAATTATATTTCATTTATTCTAAGGTTCCCGCCAAGGGTACCTTCACAAAAAATGCTTAAAATAATTGGCTCTATCCAAAAAAAAAAAAAAAAAAAACTTGCCGTGGAAAAGCGAAGCATTTAAGACAGTAAACGGATGAGTTAGGTAGTCGTGAGGGCCGAAGGCTCTCGACACACCCGTCAATCGTCTATTGCCTTTACCATTGATTGCCATTCCTTACAACTTTAGAATGATAAAGGCGCGAAGCGCCGTACAAGAAGGTGCGAAGCACCGTTAACCAGTGAAATCCACTGCCACATCATCACGTGAACAGTGAATTTTTTTATTATTATTATTATTTTTTTTTTTTTGTTGGATAGAGCCAATTATTTTAAGCATTTTTTATATTGGGGTACCCCTAGTTTGGTCATTAGATTAGCTTGAAATATTAGATTATGCTTGGTTTGTAGGTTTGTATTTTAAGGAGGTTTGTATTGGAGTAGCCCCTATATATATATATATATATATATATATATATATATACTGGATGCAATGTTTGGTGCAACAGATCAATATAAGACACATTAGAACAAAGCTACTAGTTTGTAAATATTAGGCAAAATAAACCAACTCCATAGGACAACATACGGGATCACACTACCATCTGTTCAAACTAAATCTAAAGCTTAATATTCGATATAAACTCTTTTAAAGAACATAATTTGCTAGTCCAGTAATGGCCATTGATGAGCTACTCATTTGAAGCACTTAGCATCCAAAAGGGCCTCCCCTTCAAAAGGTTCTTGATCTTCTATCATCTGACTGACCCTCTCCTTTTGTGCTTCATCAGAAATATCCACCTTGGTCCACTCATACAGCTCCATGTCATAGCACTCATCCATTATGAACTGAGGAATCTCTTGGCCACGGAAAAGCCACAACCCCTTCACCTTGTAGGGAGCTTCAGAGCCAATCACTAGCATCTTTCCAAAAGCATACTTGCGAGCCAGATCCATTCGCTGAAGAAATCCACCAACCTTATTCATAGTGACAAATGATACTGTATTCTCGTCATTATACTTGTAGTCACAGAACCACAGAGAGTAGCCTTCTGGGTCATACATGTCCCAGAAACCTGTGACATTCATAAGAAGGCATCAATGAGCATAGATAACTCACAAGGAAATATTTCTAAATTCTCACCAAAAAATAAGGCATCATCTTAAAGCTCAATAATCATCAAGACAAAACAAACAGCACACCAGTACAGAAAAACCCCCATATATCAAAACTGAAATATGAATCATCTATTATACTGGGCTGATACCAGGAATACATTAAATGATTTGTCAATAGTGTTAGATACAAAATGAAGTAACCACAGAAGATGTTATATTACCGAAAACATCCCAAATACACACAGCTACAAACTTTGGAACTCAATCATAAACCCTGTCAATCCTACCATCGCACAGTTTGAGTCAACCGAAATTAATAAACATAAGTTATCTATAACAAATTTTGATACAACACTTGCTACACGTTAACAGGTCATAATATTAAGTGAAATTGTAAATAATGAACAGAGAAATGAGGGATAACAGAAGATTCTTAGGTTCATACTAAAAACTATGAGGGACAACAGAAATTGTAAAATCTATCTGTAAGATGTTATGGTTAGTGCTTAAGAGGCAAGTCCAAAAATATGTAATACCTTAAAACACATATAAGAACAAAATATTAGAGAATCTACCTTTGATTGCAACCTCACGAAAATTGCTTTTGGTATTTGAGTACAACCTCTTCCACTCATCCAAAACCATCTTACTTGGAGGCAGCAAATCAAGAGGATTTTTCGCTTTGGGTTTGGGTGCATCTTCAACTTCCTCGCTAGCTTCAGCTTCTGCCTTGGGCAATTCCTTTTTGACTTCCTCCTTTTTAGGTTCTATCTTGGGCTTTGATTTAGTAGCTTCTTTTGGTTGAGGAGACTTTTTGGCTGCTGGGACAGGTGGAACACTTTCAGTCTGCTTCACCGCTCCCACAATTTTAGTAACATTGGGTTGATTAACCATGGTCCAGAAGTACCTCTCAACATGAGGAAACTCAGCTGTGAAGTTCTTTGTCATAATCCTGGTAAAGCCCAAGTACAAATTACATGTCATGACAATGTCAGCTAATGTCACAGCATTTCCAACCAGGAAAGTGTTTGAAGCAAGATGAGCGTTTAAAGCTCCAAGAGCTCTTTTCAATGCAGTAATTGCAGCTTCCTCCACCTAAAAGAATAAACATAGAGATTGTTTAGTTTTTCATATATAACAATGCAACAAGCTTTCTGCATCCAACCAGAAAATATCCATCATTAAACCCACCCAGTACCAGGGGTAAGAAGATAATTAACATTAAACAATAGTATAATAATATTATTTTCAATATACAAAAGTGCATAGGAAAATAAAAAGGTAAGTGGATGTAGTCCTCATGATTATTCTCTCTATGCATGAGAAACAAATCAAGCTAATTTTAACAAAACAAGAAGGATCATATATAGAATCCTCATGGGCAGATCCCTGATCAAAATTTCCTTCTATAGTAGAAATCTATTTGCATACTAACAGAAAAGGGAATGTTCATATAGAGATAGGGAGTGGGAAGAGGAGTTTACTGGACGAAGGTGTGCAGCGGACCCCATTCTTGGTCTCAGCCAGACTATCAAGTTGGCATCAATTTCCAATGAAGCAAAGTCAACCCATTGCTCAACACGACCCTGTAAAACAAGAGTAACACAAGAATTAAAATAGGGAATCATAACAAAATTCTGACTCTAGTGCGGGCAGTAGGGGCACAAACACACAGCCAAATGTTTCAAGTTTATAAGAAAAAAGAACATGTTCAATGGTTATTTTCGGTAGTTTTGTCTTTTTATCTTTTACAGAATTTGAAAGGGATAGAGAAGAGTCAACATTATGCCTTACATGTTCTATTTGCGAAGAACCAAACAGAGAACTCTCAGGCTTCAATGAGGCAACTGCAACATCCAGAACACGATAAATACCAAATTAAAGATTCAAAATATATGTGGGATAATCATGGTACAAGGCGTATAGCTTACCATATCTTGCAATGGCATTGCTCTCAAAGATAGCTCCATCAGGAGTTTCCAATACAGGAACCTATATATAATTTTATTATACAAGAATTCTTTAGATTCACATCTAGTTAAACTTCAGAACTTAAATTAAGCACAATTACTTGACACAGGGTATCATACCTTTCCGATGGGGTTCATCTTAAGAAACTCAGGGTTTTTATTTGATACACCCATCTCAAAATTTTCAACCAGTTCTACTTTGATGCCAGTGTACTCCGCAGTGATAAGTGTCTTGAAAGCATTTTTGTTTGTTTTTCCAGCATGCAAAACCTAGAATGAACAGGTTCTTTTAGTGAATGTGATAACACTTTGGCTCAAAAACAAATTCTAAATAACAAACTAACCAAGACAGCTGAACTAAAAGTAGACCCCATTCAACACAATAAAGGATTGATCTATTATTATGAGAATTTGGGCATAAACTAAGACAGGATTAAAAGCTATAAGCACATTGAAAGCTATAATACAGGCATAAAACAAAACTCAATTAAAAGTTGTAAATAGCAAAAATAAAGTCACAAAGAAGCTATCTCTGTCATAGATGCAACCGTTGCATATCATAAGCTAGTACACATCAAAACTAAAATTTACACACATGTAAATTCATAACAAAAGACTAGACATAATAAGAAGAAATCACATTTCTCGTAAATAAATGCTTAAATCTTATTAGTAAACACACAAACTAAAATATAACTATACAAGAGCCAATTATTTAAAAACCAAAAAAATATAATCATATAATCATCAACAAACAATCTATAATCAAACCTCCTTTAATCATCACTGCAAAAGAACATATTACAAAACACAAAAACTCCGCAAACACAGCAAGATTCAATATAACCTTCGAGATCCCTTACCTATCATACATATCAACTAATTCATGTCAGCTTACACAATCATCAAAAAACAATCTACACTTATAACCCCGACAAAATAACAGATTACACAACACACAAACTACGCAATCACCTAAAAACTCAATATAACATCCGAGATCCCTCGCAGATCACACGAATCAACTAATTCAAGTCCTAGCTTACACAATCACCAACTCACAACACATACATACATAATCAAAAAATTTGCATACATCACATCAAAATACACACAAAATCCTGAAAAACTGTATGTATATATGTAAATAACTAACCAGCGCCATGATCTCGCAAAGCGAAGCGTTCTATCCTGCAATAGATCTGCGTAAATGAACACAAAATCAGCATATAATTCGAGTTAAAACACATAAAATTAAGCATAATTTTCTAAATATACACACAAATCAAAGATATATACGAGAGATCATGAATGAATTAAAGCTAAAATAAAAGGTTCTAGAAATTAAATGAGAGTGAACATACCTAGGGTTTTGCAGTTGAGAGTAGAGTAGAATAGAAAGGTGATGCAGGGGACTTTTATAGAGGTCCCAAAAATGAGTTGGATCGGGTCAGTGAATGATTCGGGTCCACGTAAAACCCGAGAAGATATGAAAATGAAAATGTCGCGGTGATCGAGGAAGATTTGACTTGGAGTCCAAGGGCCGGTAATTGGGTATTTTCGGTATTTTGGGTATTTTGGGGATGCATTTTAAGGATCTTAAAAAGTATAGTTTCATAATTTATTTTTAATTTATTTTTTTTCTAAATAAAATTTTAATGTTTAAACTTTTATTCAGAAAAAGAAAATTTTAAAAATAAGTTATGGAACTATACTTTATATACACCTTAAAATGCGTGCCAAGCAATGCTGAAAACATGTAAAGAAATGAGAGGGACAGAGGGAGTAACTTGTTTTTCAGTTGTTTATGAGAGGTTTATGGCTCAGTTTACGATTGCTATTAAAAATTTTATTATTTAATTTTTTTTTAAAAAGGTAGGTATAAGGATGTGTTATATATATATTTTATATAATTTAATAATAATTGAAAAATGTAGTATATGATATATTTTGGTGTATACTAAATATTGAAGTTATAAGTATTTTTAAATGTATTTAAAAAGATAATATATTTAAATTAAAAGTAACATGTTTTAATTAGAATAGGTAATTTGACGATGGAAAGATAGAGTATAACAGGTATTTTACTTGTTTTTATAAAAGTCAATATATTTTATTTAGAATGTAAGCATTTTAATTGAAAAAAGGTAATCGGTTAGTTGCTATAATTAATATTTCTCGATTTCCAAGCCAGGCGGGAGGTGGTTTTTATCATTCATTAAATACAATGATCGAAAATCAAAATTTTCAATATTTCAATTTTAATATCATTAAGAAAAATTTCGAGACTTTGAATTTATGGTTTTATCCAAATTATTTAAAATCCAAATTATTTAAAATCCGGGTTCAAATTCAAATTTTTTAGATTTCGAGTTGAGATTGATTATAAATATTTCAAACTGATTATAATTGTGTAATATATATTATGAAAATCAATTTATAATGTATGAAAATATAATTGTGATTGATTTTATATTAAAAGAGTGGTTGATTAATAAATGTTTTATTATGAAAATTAATTTAAAATATATAATAGTATATCATGTTTGATTTTAAATTAAAATAGTGATTTTTAGTAATTTTTATTTAAAAATATGTATTATATGGACATGTTAAAATAAAATCATTATTGTATTTAAATTAGAATTGTTAAAATAACCATGGTTAATAAAGTAGGATGTAAATGTTAAATAGGGAAAACTCTTTATATAATACGATTGATCTAAAATTTAGGGATGAGCTCTCATTGATCCTAAAATTGTTCATAATTTTCTGATTGGTTAACTGCATATTAACTGTAATATGTATTTTTAGGTATGTTTAAAAAAGTTAATCTATTTTAATTAAAATAGAACATATTCTAATTAGAATAGTTAATATGAATGACGAGAAGATATAGTATAACTAGTATTTTAGGTGTGTATATAATAGGTAATATGTTTTATATTAAGAGTTAAATATCAAGTAAGTCACTAGTTAGAGCAAAATATATCAAAATGGTCTTTAATTACAAATTTGACTCCTTACGACCCCTAACGTCTTTAAAATGTACAAAACGTTAAAATCAAACAAAAACTTAATGGTCAACAATGTGTCATAGTACTGATTGGTTGACATGGCACTGATTTGGACCAATCAATCAATGTTATAGCCATATTTATGGCGTCATGCCAACCAATTAGTGTTATAATACGGTGTTGACTGTTAAGTTTTTGTTTGATTTTAACGTTTTGCAAATTTTAAAGACGTGAGGGATCGAAAGGAGTCAAATTTATAATTAAGGACCATTTTGATAGATTTTGTTCCAAGCTTATTTGATATTTAACCCTTTATTTAAAAGGTAAAATGTTATAATTTTTTTTGCCATAAAGATAATATTGCATTAAAACTTCAAATCATTCGAAATTACAAGAGATAATTCTGGGGTAACTATTCCCCCCAACCCAAATACGATCAGCTATAGAACTAGATTGCCTCGCTATAAAGTGGGCGACCTTGTTCGCAGATCGTTTTACAAAATTTAACGTTATTAGACGTTATTTTAGAAGAAATAACAAGCCTCTACACTCATCAACCACTCTAAGATAGACTGATTGTGGAGCATCGAATCGCTTGTATCAAAGCTAGACAATCCGTTTCCAGATCAACTGCCTGCCATCCCTTCTCTTTCACCTAACTCAATGCCTCGCAAACACCAATAGCTTCTGCCAAAAGAGGATCTATAATGCCTTGTTTACACCTTGAAACAGCCTCAACCAGATCACCACGATGATTACGAGCAATGAACGCATAGCTGAAACGACTAGATTCATCAAAAATTGCAGAATCAGTGTTAATTTTAACCTTACCTTCGGTTGGTAGCTCCCAGTGCTCCTTTCCATCCGCTTGAGTCATGAACCCAAGATAGTTATCGAATGTTGTGTCTTGTGCACTCTTCCACTGATTAAAACATAGATTTGCTGATACTAACACCTCTGAAAAGTCCAATCCTTTCTGGTTCCATATGACATCGTTCCGATTTTTCCATATTGCCTATATTACCATCATAACCTTTTGAACCTCCTCTTTTGAACATGTTTGCATAACTACAGCTAACCACTCTTGAAGACTTGTTGGCTCTCTGATATCCCTCGTATAATTCATTTGATTCCAGCATGAGTTAGCAAACGGATAGAGAATGAGAACGTGAAAAGTATTCTCCTCTGCACTATTACATACAGGACACATGCTATTTACTGCCACCCTTCTTTTAAACAACTGGTCTTTAGTTGGTAGTGCGTCTGCTAGTGCTCTCCACACGCAAACCTTAACCTTTGCTGGAATTTTCAAGTTCCATAACTTGCGCCATAGACCAGAGTTGTCACTCAACCCATTAGCATTAACTCTGTCTTGAATGGTAGCATATGCGCTCTTAACTGTGTACAAACCCATTTTCTCCTTACTCCAATACCAAGAATCAGAATCGGTAAAATGTTATAATTAAAAAAACACAATCGGTTCGTTGCTATAATTTTTTTTATTATTCATTAAATAAAATGACCGAAAACCAAAACTTTTATTGTTTCGGGTTTAATATAATAGTATAGATTTGTGTAAGTGTTCCTTCATTTATTTATTTATCACTGTTTTTTATTTTTTTTTATAAAATATCAATATAATTTAATTTCAATATTATAAATTTATAATATATATTTATTTAACATATCTATATTATTTCAGTTTATTTATGTTATATTTTGCAGTAAGATAAATTTCAGATTTTATATATTTTTAAAGACATTAAATATTTTCAATTATTTATTTATTCATTCATTATTTTCCTAAATTTAAATTTGATAAATTTCAATGTTAATATTTGCAAGTATTATATCAGATTAATTTTTGACAAATTTTTCCTAAATTATAAAAAATGTTTATTATGATATTTTTTCATGTCTATTTTTAATATTGTAATGTTAATTTAAATATTTTAATTATAATATGTTTACATAAATGCTTTAATTTCATTTATTCATTTAGTTACTTTTTCCTAAAAGATTATTTATGACACGACTTAATTTTATTAATTTTAAATAATAATTGAAATTAATAGCATTCAGAAATATATAAACTTCTTTTTTGTTTAGAAATGTATAAACTTTTTATTGTCAGGAAATATATAAACTTTTTTTTGCCATGAAATATATAAATATATATAAAAAAATTGTCAAGAAATATAAAACTTTTGGTTAGTATATTCTATACTTTTTAAATTTTAGGTTTTCATATTTTAAATCATTAAATATATATTAGACTTAAAATAAATCTACTACGCTTTAACTATTCTAATAATACTAAAATTCTAACTGATAAAATATTTTTAAATTAATTATGTTATGGTTTCCTGAAATTGTTTTAGGTTTGTGTTATGGGATAAAAACTAGGTTGTTAGTATTGCGGCTAGGGGTTCGTGTATTTAATGCAAAGGTGTGTGAGCTTCGTGCTTTAATGGCTGCTCTCGTGCTCGTGGCTGAATCTGCCTTCACAAGATGCCTACGTACCTTGATGAATATTAAGAATCAAGCCAAAAACGTAGTTCTGAGAATGAGGGGTCAGGCCCTTTATATAGGCTGAGAAGCCTTGGAATTATGGTAGGATTTGGAGACTTGGTGGACAAGTCTTTGAGGAAGGTTCTAGATCTATTCCTTATAGGAATCAGTTTCCATATCGAATTGGATGCCTTGATGGCTAAGTCTGAAGGGATATTATCCTTATCCAACTCTTATTGCTGAGTTGTTTATTTCCCCCAATATTAATTACGAAATTAATATTAAAATAGGGATTCTGACCTCATTAATGGGCCCTACGTTTGGACCACACTGGGTCTAATTAATACCATATTAAATGTGTCTTTAGGGCTTATTTTCAGCCCATATCATTTGCCCCCCAACTTCTAGGAAAACTGATCAGGTTTTCCTCGAAGTTTTAACGGCCTTTCTGAGACTTGGGTCTGGGTATATCGCTTGTCGTACACTAGTGTTTCACGAATACCGTCTTAATGTAAAGTGTGGAGCGACCCACACATTTACGACGTTTGGCTTTATTCGAAGCTAATGGTATTTACGTCTTACAGGGAATTATAGATAATTTCCTTGCGTTCTTTATGTACCCACAGGTATTTTTCGTAATTTTTCCTAATAATTTAGGAATTTTTATGTACCAACAGGTATTTTCCTTAATTATTCCTAATAATTTAGGAATTTTTAGGTACCCACAAGTATTTTAATTATTTTTGGATATTTTATCAAAAATAATCAATAGTACTTTCAAGCATAAAATAATTTTTCTGTTATTCAGGATTTTTCGGAAATCATTTTTCAATTTCCCAATCATCATTTTTCAGAATTTTTAAAGGATTAACTTTAGAAAGACATCCTGCCAAAAAATGCACCCTGGGCGTGGGTACCCCCGCCAAGGAGACACTTTCCTTAGGCACGCCTAGGAAGTTTGGTCTCTTGGGCGTGGGTGTACCTTCGTCCCTTAAAAATCATCTTGGGCGTGGGTACCCCCGCCAAGGAGACACCTTCCTTAGGCACGCCTAGGAGGTTTGGTCTCCTGGGCGTGGGTGTACCTTCGTCCCTTAAAAATCATCCTGGGCGTGGGTACCCCCGCCAAGGAGACACCTTCCTTAGGCACGCCTAGGAGGTTTGGTCTCCTGGGCGTGGGTATACCCTCATTTAGGAAAAACCAACTTGGGAGTGGGTACCCCCGCCAAGGAGACACCTTCCTTAGGCACGCCTAGGAGGTTTGGTCTCCTGGGCGTGGGTATACCCTTGTTTAGGAAAAACCAACTTGGGCGTGGGTACCCCCGCCAAGGAGACACCTTCCTTAGGCACGCCTAGGAGGTTTGGTCTCCTGGGCGTGGGTATACCCTTGTTTAGGAAAAACCAACTTGGGCGTGGGTACCCCCGCCAAGGAGACACCTTCCTTAGGCACGCCTAGGAGGTTTGGTCTCCTGGGCGTGGGTATACCCTTGTTTAAGAAAAATCAAGTTGGGCGTGGGTACCCCCGCCTAGGAGGTTTGGTCTCCTGGGCGTGGCCCTTTTAATTGGGCCTCCTGCCTCTAAACTCTGATAGGCTTTTATCCAATTTTCTAAAAATGTCATAGAACATTCTAGAATTTAGTAAAATTAATTCAAAATTTGAATTTCATGGGCTTCCCGCCTATTCAAAGGCCCAGTCACCTGTTGACAGCCCATTTACTTGTTATAACCGGTTGAGTGACCAACCATGAACTCTATAAAAGAGTGGTGTGCGTCCCTCATTTCACATCTCACTATTCTGCAAAAATTTTCTCTCACTATCCCACAAATACTTTCCAAAAAGCTCTGCTAGGGTTCTGTCGCGAGGCGATTTCCGGCGTCTTTCCACCGCCCTATTCTCCAGTTTCCGTTTGAAGATCGTTGAATCTTCATCTTCCCCAACTTCTTCTTTCAACATTTCTGGGTTCAAGCCTTCAAGGGAAGCATTTCAATGGAGGATTCCAGCTCTTCAGGCCAGTCTCAACTCGCTAATACCTCTACCACTGCTCCAAGGCTTTCAAGGGGTAAGAACCCTAAAACATCTCTTGTCCATGCTAGTGTTTTTTCCCTTAGAGATCTTTTAAACGAGTTTGGTCAAGCTTTTCCCAATATGCTTCATTTAGATGCTTATGAGTATAAATCAAAATACAAACAACATAGGGTAGATATTTTAGCCCAACTTTTTTCGTATTAATTGGCCTTATAGGGCCGTTGTTCCGGCCTCAAATGAAAGGGCTTGTCACCCAAAGCCTGGGGCAATTAGGGTTTACAAAGAAACTTTTTATGCTGGTTTCCGCCTTCCACCTCCTCCTTTTGTTTGCCGTCTTTTGGCTGAAGCCAGGGTTTGTCCAACCCAACTTATGCCAAATGCATGGCGTTTTATCTATTGTTTCATGGTCCAATGTAAGAAACATGGGCTTGAGCCCAGTATTTCTGTTTTTCGATATTTATTCAAATTTGTCAATTCTTCTGACAATTCGGGCTGGGTCAAAATCCAACATCGTTCTCTAGCCCGTTCTTGTTTTGTTTCGGATTCCGCTCCTGATTCCCTTCTTGATTGGAAGAGGGAGTGGTTTTATGTCTTTTTGGATGGGGATGATTGGGACAACTATTTTCGGCCCAATTTCTGCAGAGCCGTTGATGGGCCTGTCAGGAGTATAAAATTGGGTGTGGAAGAAGAGGCTGCCATAGCTTTGTTAACATCTGATAATTTGCATCAATGTGCAAATTTGATTTCTGAAGATTCGTTGCAGGCCCATGGGCAAAGCGATTTGGGCCATGAGGGTAATTAACTTGAAATCCTCACCTCTTGCCTTATTAACATTTTATGCTAGATATAATTTTCTAACATTTTGTAATGATTTTGCAGCCAAAGCTGCTCTGGGAGCAATTTTTAAGCAGAGGGAGGCTGCTACTGCTGCTAGGGTAGTAACAGAAAACCCTAGGGCCAAAAGGGCCAGGACTGATGATGCTTCTCCTGCGGTGGAGCATGTTCCTGCTTTTCTTCAAGAAAAGCCAGTTCCCATTGAGGAAGACCTCACTCCCTTCACAGTGGGATGGGGCTTATGCAATAGGGACACAGCTGTAGGCGACTCTAGGGCTGCAGCTGAGTGGTCTAGGAGCGTGGTTACTCCACGAGATAGGGTCCACATTGTGGAGTCCTCTGATGATTTGCAGATTGAGCTTCTTGGGGCCCAAGCTGTTTCTTCGGTAATTTCTTGTTCAACTTCTTAATTTAATTGTATTTCCGTTTCCATTATTTACTTGTTTTCTTTGCAGATGAACGCCTACCTTCAGGCCGCCGTTCATAACCTGAAGGAGGTACGTGTTGACAAGACTATAGCTGAGAGGGACAGAGACAGATACTTTGACTCCTCTGAGGCAAACTTTGCTCGTTTTAGGGAGGTGGAGAAGGAGCTGGCTGCTGAGAAGGAGAAGAACAGGAAGCTACAGCTGGAGGTGCAGCAGAACAGGGAACACATCATTGTTGATTACAAGGCTTCTAAAGACTTTCAAGATGTCCTGAATGCCGAGTATGATGCAAACTTTCCTGGTACCTTCAAGGAGTGTTGGGAGGAGATCATCGAGGAACTGAGTGGGAAGATTGAGGGGGTGTCCCTGGAGAGGTTCCCGGTTCCTGCTATCCCTGGAGTGACAGCTGCTATGGAGGTTGCTACAGAGACAGCTGTGGATGGGGACTCTCAGCCCACTCAGGATCCACCTTCTTCTCCTGGGATAGAGGCAGCAGATCCTCCTTCTACCCAAGGAGATGTTGTAGTTGATGACCTAGATGCGTAGATGGCCCTGCGTGGCTTATTTCTGCTTTTTATCTTTATTTATTCTGAACTTTCGCCCTTCGGAGTTTATGACTTAACTTATCTATGCAGTTAGTTTCTTTTGTTTCCATATTCTCGTGTTTGCTTATAGTTCGTTAAACTTTATAATTTTTTTTGAGTACTTGGCCCCATGGCTGGTACTAAACTCACAAGCTAGTTCAACATTTGCCTTTCGTATTTATTTTAACAAGGAGGAATAACTCGTAGAGAAAACAGAATAAATTCCATTATGCTGTCAAAGGACATCAATAAGATGGGTTCAACCCTTACATAGATACGCTATCTCCTACTGGGAGCAACATGCTCTATAATGGTTTCATTCGAACCTTATTCCTAAAAAATAGATAAAGGTCCAAGCCTTTGTCAAAAGAACTTAAACATAATAAACTTTGAGGTTCACAGCATGCCAAGTTCGGGGCACCTCAACCCCGTCTAAGGTTTCTAACTTGTACGATCCTCGTCCCAACACCTTTCTGACTAGATACGGTCCTTCCCAGTTTGGTGCTAATTTTCCTTTCTGGCCAACTCCTGAGGCTTCAATCTTCCTTAGAACCATGTCGCCTTGCCGAAAGAATCTTTCCTTAACTCTCTGGTTGTAGTGAAAAGAGGCTCTCTTCTGATATTCAGCTTTCCTAGCATTAGCTTCATCTCTAACCTCGTCAATTAAGTCAAGGGCAAGTCTCATCCCTTCTTCATTAGTTTCTGGTTCATATGCCTCAACTCGAGGTGACGCTTGCATGATCTCTAAAGGCACAACTGCCTCGGCTCCATAAGCCAGCAAAAATGGGGTTGCTCCAGTTGTTACCTTACAAGTGGTACGATATGCCCAAAGTATGGGCAGCAATTCATCCACCCAAGTGTTCCTAGAGCGTTTGACCCTCTTCTTCAGTCCATCAAGGATAATTCAATTAGCTACCTCAGCTTGCCCATTGGCTTGTGGATGTGCCACTGAGGTAAAACGGAGCTCAATCGCATTCTCTTCACAATATTTCTTGAACTCTTCATTATTGAACTGTGTCCCATTGTCTGTTACAAGGATTCGTGGGATTCCGTATCTGCAAATTATGTTCTCCCAAAAGAACTGGGAAACTTGCTTGGTGGTTATCTTGGCCAGAGGTTTAGCCTCAATCCACTTAGTGAAGTAATCAATGGCCACTATCAGGAATTTCCTTTGTGCTGAAGCCATGGGAAAAGGTCCAAGTATATCCATCTCCCACATTGCAAATGGAATGGGAGAGTTAATTGAAGTTAACATCTCAGGCGGTTGCCTCACAATTGGGGCATGCTTCTGGCATCTCTCACATCTCTTGACATAGTTTTGTGCATCAACCAACATCTCCGGCCAATAGAACCCTAAACGAATTATCTTGTGAGCTAGGGCTCTGCCCCCCAAGTGTTGCCCACAGATCCCTTCATGAACTTCCTCCAATGCTTCCATTGCCTCTTGAGGCCTTAGACACTTCAAGTATGGGATGACAAACGACCTTTTGTACAGAATGCCCTCAATCAAAGTATATCTCAATGCTCTTACTGAAAGTTTTCGTGCCTCCAAGGCATTGTCTGGGAGCCACCCGGTCTCAAGGTGTGCCTTGATAGGATCTATCCAAGAGCCTCCTATATCAATTGGTGCCAATAACTTTGAGTTAACAGTCGGGGCCTTCAAGACCTGAAAGTAGACACTCCCAGAATAATTTTCTATCTCGGAAGACGCGAACTTAGACAAGGCATCGGCCTTAATGTTTTCTTCTCTCAGAATGTGCTCAACATAGCACTCCTCAAACTGAGACATAACAGCCTTTACTACTCTCAGGTATTTCGCCATAGTCTCGTCCTTAGCCTCGAATTCACCATTTACTTGTGATACAACAAGCCTTGAATCTCCATAAACTTTGAGATTTTTGACCCTCATGATTCTAGCCAAACCCAAACCAGCTATTAATGCCTCATACTCCGCCTCATTGTTGGTAGTAGGAAAATCCAACTTTACAGCGTATTCAACTGTGAACCCATCGGGGCTTTGCAAAACCAAACCTGCACCACTAGATTTTGTTTTTGATGCTCCATCAAAATAGAGCACCCAATATTCCTTCAGATCAGGTGTAAGTTCCTCTTCTTTTTTCTCTTGCCCAGGGGTAGTCATTATCTCTTGCCCCCCGACTTCTTGGTTGTTAAAAGTGCATTCAACCACGAAGTCAGCCAATGCCTGAGCCTTGATGGCTGTCCGAGGCTTGTATGTGATATCAAACCCTCCTAACTCAATCGCCCATTTGATTAGCCTTCCACTGGCCTTAGGGCTATGCAATATGTTCCTCAACTGCTGGGTTGTCAGAACTTGAATCTTATGTGCCTGAAAGTAAGGCCGCAACTTCCTTGAGGCAGTTACTAATGCCAAAGCAAACTTTTCTATGGGTGAGTAATTCAACTCAGCCCCATGCAACACTTTGCTCACATAGTAGATAGGTTTCTGGACTTTCTCCTCTTCCCGAATAAGGACAGCACTCAGGGCTTGTTCGGATACCGCCAGGTATAGACAAAGAATCTCCCCAGGACTTGGTTTGGTCAACAACGGGGCTTCAACCATGTACTTCTTCAGTTGTTCAAAGGCCTCTTGGCTCTCAGGTGTCCACTCAAAATTTTTCACCTTCTTTAACGCTTGAAAGAAAGGCAAGCATTTGTCACCAGACTTAGAGATGAATCTTCCTAAAGCTGCAACTCGGCCTGTCAACTTCTGCACATCTCTTATAGAGCGTGGTGGCTCCATGTCTAAAATCGCCTTGATCTTTTCAGGATTGGCCTCAATGCCTCTCTTTGAAACCATCAGCCCTAAAAACTTTCCAGATCCAACGCCAAAGGCACACTTGGCGGGATTCAACATCATCTTATGGTGCCTCAGCACTTCAAATGCCTCCCCGAGGTGCTCGATATGATCAGCCTTGAGTAGGCTCTTGACTAACATGTCATCAACATATACCTCCATGGTTTTTCCAATCAGATGGGCGAATATCTTATTCACCAATCGTTGGTAAGTAGCTCATGCATTCTTTAGACCAAAAGCCATAACTAGATAGCAGAAAACACCAAAGTCGGTTATGAAAGATACCTTAAGGATGTCATCCTTGTGCATCTTAATCTGATTATAGCCGCTGAATCCATCCATGAAGCTCAACATCTCATGTCCAGCTATGGCATTTATCAACATATCTATTCTTGGCAGGGGAAAACAATCCTTTGGACATGCATCATTCAGGTCAGTGAAGTCTATACACATCCTCCACTTTCCATTCGCTTTCTTGACCATCACAGGGTTTGCTAACCATTCGGGAAACTGAATCTCTTCAATAAAACCAGCCTCCAAGAGCTTATCCACTTCATGCTTAATGGCCTCTTGTCTTTCCGGAGCAAAGTTTCTCTTCTTCTGCTTTATTGCCTTCCTCTTGGGATCAACATTTAACTTATGGGTTATGAGTTGGGGGTCAATGCCTGGCATATCAGCTGCTGTCCAAGCGAATACGTCGCTATTCTTTTGTAAGAACTCTATCAACTTGCCCTTCAGGAGTTCTTTCAAAGAGGCTCCTATATAAGTTACCTTCTCAGGGTCGCCTAGCTCTAGAGGTATGGGAACCAAGTCCTCTACTGGCCTTCCTCGGTGTTCATCATCACCACGGACATCCATGTCTTCGATCGGGAGTACCTGCCCCCCGGTTCCATCAGCTCTTAAAGCAGCCACATAGCAACTCCTGGCCATTTTCTGATCTCCTTTCTGTTCCCCAACACCATTCCTGGTTGGAAATTTGACCTTCATGTGATAGGTAGAGGCAACAGCCTTGAAGGCATGAAGTCCGGTCCTCCCCAAGATTGCATTGTACGTTGAGGAAGCCTTAATCACTAGAAAGTTCAACATCTGGGTGGCTTCCTTAGGTTCTTGCCCTATTGTCATGGGCAGCTGAATGGTCCCTTCAACCTTGGACTCAACTCCATTAAATCCGTAGATAGGCATGTTAGTCGGGGTTAGTTGAGAGTCAGTGTACCCCATCTTCACAAAAGCGTCATGAAACAAGATATCGAAAGAAGCTCCATTGTCTATCAGGACCCGCTTCACTTCTGAGTTTCCAATTACAGGAGTTATGACCAACGGGTCGTCATGGGGGAATTTCACCCCTTCAAGGTCTGAATCATCAAAACCAATCACTGTCTCAGTCTTAGCACGCTTCGGGGCTTCTCCTATGATGTGCATCACTTCCCTGGCATAGGCCTTTCAAGAGTTTCGGGTAGTACCGGCCGCTGTTGGTCCTCCCCAAATCATATTGATTACTGGCCCTCGAGGCTGTGGGTTACGATCACGATCGTTATCCCTCCTATCATTGTCTCTTCTATCATAATCCCTTTTCTGGGCTCCACGATCTTCACCCTTGGTGAACTTGTTTAACTTTCCCTTCCGGATTAAAAATTCAATTTCATCCTTTAACTGTCTGCAATCATCTGTGTCATGTCCCACATCCCTATGGAATCTACAATACAGATTTTTGTTTCTCTTTTCGGGGTCACCCCTGAGCGGTTTAGGCCAACGAAAGTCCTTATCCTTCTCAATATCTAACAAAATTTGACTCCTAGGAGCGTTCAGCCTTGCGTAATCAGAAAACCTCGGCCCAAAACCTTCTTGGGTGATGACTCGGAATCCTTGCCAGTCCGGGGATACTTATCCCTAGCGTCGTACTCTTGCTCTGGCTTTCGTTTCTTTGAATCATTAGAACCCTTGTCATTGCCTCATGTGGTTTCCTTCTTCATGTTGTCCTCAGCCTTGATATATTTATCGGTTCTTCTCTGGAGCTCGGCCATGTTTTCGAGAGGGTGTTTCGCCAAGGACCTTTTAAAGAAGAGGTCAGTGGTTCCGTGTTCCAGGGCTACCATGGCCACCTTATTTTCCAGATCGTTGATATTCAACGTCTCTTTGGTGAATCGCTTGAGATAATCCCTTAAGTTCTCATTCTTTCCCTACACCACATACATAAGGGATGCAGAACTTTTCTCATGAATTCTCCCACTGATGAATTGGCTGATAAAGGCAGCGCTCAACTCCTTAAAAGAGCCAATCGAGTTTGCAGGTAGACGGCTATACCATCTTTGAGCCATGCCGGACAGAGTTTGAGGGAACGCCCTACACTTTAAGGCGTCACTAGTAGGCTACAGCAACAGTGCATTTGAGAATGTCCTGACATGGTTTGCGGGATCGCCCGTTCCATCATAGGCCTTAATAGTCGGCATCTTAAATTTTCTTGAGATGTGGGCATTCATCACCTCCTCAGTAAACGGAGGTGTGGGGTCGTCAGGGTCCCCAAGTGGCATCAGATCTTTGGGGTTGCTTCTGGGGGTCTCTACCCTTGTCGATTTTTCAGTTCGGGTATCAGCCCTCCTTTGCCTTCTTGAAGGCCTCTCCAAATTTATAATGGGAATCCTCTCTGCAGTTGGAGGAGGCTGAGTTTGATTCAATCTATCTTGTTCTTTTGCAATATCGTCCTTCAATTTTAAGATCTCTGCCTCATAAGCCTTGATTTTCTCAACAGTTGTCAAGGGGAGTCCATCATGGGTTCTTCGTGTCCTTCTTAGAGGTTCTTTGCTAGCACGTCGCCTCCTCGGGGCTTCATCTCGATCATCATCCTCAGATGATGTCGAATCATCAGTATAGGGACCAGAGTAGTCATCATATTCTCGATCCCGGATCTGTAAGGCGTGACCACTTGGTCCAGGTTCCCTTCGTCGAGGGGGGTAATTAGGCAGCCCATACATAGGGTCGGTGTTCAAAGGGAGTTCCGTAGTATGGATCTGTACCCCCGTGTGATCAACGTTACCAAGAGGAGAAACCACCATCTGGAGAGGGTTAGTTTCTTGGCTTTGATGGACAATCACTGAGTGGGTCCCCTCTACATGGGGAGTCGTCCCTGGGGGTTGAGTAGGCAGAGGTTGAATGACCGCCCCTGTTGATGGGAGTATTTGTCCTTCCTCAGTGACGATGAGCGGATCAGAAGTGGCTGGTGGAGCAGAGTTAAGGGGCACGGCCTCGGTTGATGTTGTTCTTCGTGTTTGAACCATGGTTGATGTTGTCTTCCCACAAACGGCGCCAAATGTTATGGGATAAAAACTAGGTTGCTAGTATTGCGGCTAGGGGTTCGTGTATTTAATGCAAAGGTGTGTGAGCTTCGTGCTTTAATGGCTGCTCTCGTGCTCGTGGCTGAATCTTCCTTCACAAGATGCCTACGTACCTTGATGAATATCAAGAATCAAGCCAAAAACGTAGTTCTGAGAATGAGGGGTCAGGCCCTTTATATAGGCTGAGAAGCCTTGGAATTATGGTAGGATTTGGAGACTTGGTGGACAAGTCTTTGAGGAAGGTTCTAGATCTATTCCTTATAGGAATCAGTTTCCATATCGAATTGGATGCCTTGATGGCTAAGTCTGAAGGGGATATTATCCTTATCCAACTCTTATTGCTGAGTTGTTTATTTCCCCCAATATTAATTACGAAATTAATATTAAAATAAGGATTCTGACCTCATTAATGGGCCCCACGTTTGGACCACACTGGGTCTAATTAATACCATATTAAATGTGTCTTTAGGGCTTATTTTCAGCCCATATCAGTTTGAGAATTTTTATCTAGCTGTGACAACCAAACCATAACAAATTAACTCCTTTACATCAATTATATATAAAGATATAGTTATTATGTTTTTTTTTGCCACCAAAAGAAGAAAAATTTTATTGATTCAAATCATTACATAAAACATTATGAAAATTCGGATGGACATTCCCCATCCAACACCTACGATCAGCTATTGAAGAGCTATATCTCTCTAAGTAGTGAGCTACGCCATTCGCAGACCGCTTAATAAACCTTAACACTATGCTTTGATTTTGCAAACCTGTTAGAAGTCTCCTGCACTCTTCGACTACCCTTCCCACATAAGATCGAGCAGTGTACGAGCTACGGATCCACTGCACCACCATCAAGCAATCCGTTTCCACTATAACATCCTTTCTTCTCTCCTTCTTCACCCAACTAAGGGCCTCTCGAATTCCTATTGCCTCTGCAAGCTCTGGTGAGGCTAGCCCTTGACAACATTCAGACCGAGCTTCGACCAGATTACCCATATGATCTCTAACTACTAATGCGTAACTAAACCTGCTTGGATTCTCAAATATTGCCGCATCGGTATTAACCTTAACTCTATTCAAACTTAGTAGTTGCCATTGTTCATGACCATCTTCTTGATTTATGAAACTCAAGAAGTTGTCAAAATGTTTATCTTGAATAAACCTCCACTGGTTAAGGACAGATAATGCCGAAACTAACACCTCTGATACATCCAAACATTTCTGATTCCACACTAGCTCATTTCGATTCTTCCATAGCATCCAACACAGCATAACTGATACATGTATTGCTTCCACATTTCTTTGATCAAACACCAACTGAATCCATTCAGCAAAAGAATTAAACGCTCCTGTAATTGCTGGAAGTGCAGCTTTCTCCCAACAACTTACTGCAAATGAGCATAATACCAAGGCGTGTAATGTTGATTCTGAGCTAATATTGCAAGTTGGGCACATGCTGCTCACTTGAACCTGTTTGACACGCAGCAAGTCTCTTGTAGGCAAACAATTATTCACTGCACGCCATAAAATTTTTTTCACTTTAGATGGAATCTTCAAGTTCCACAGCTTTCTCCAGAAACCTGAATTATCCTCCCTTCGATTGCTGTTCTTTGAATCCTGGATCAACAAATAAGCACTTTTTACCGAGTACTCTCCCATTTTCTCGCCCCTCCAGTACCAGCTGTCTGCACTATTATTGTCTAGGGGAATAGACAGAATAAGCTCTGCATCACGATCTATAAACA
Source organism: Saposhnikovia divaricata (assembly GCA_036435485.1). Classification (NCBI taxonomy): domain Eukaryota; kingdom Viridiplantae; phylum Streptophyta; class Magnoliopsida; order Apiales; family Apiaceae; genus Saposhnikovia; species Saposhnikovia divaricata. Next base: position 128,161,228 of record CM071595.1, read on the forward strand.
TATCAGAAATTAGCTCCACATCCCAAACCTGTTCTCTAGTGACCATGAGCGAAGAAACATTTTGATTAATAAAAGCTTCACTATGAGAGTGAATGTAAGGATCATGAGCATCTGGCAACCAAGGGACATTCAGAATTGAAATTGACTGACCATTACCCACCCTACACGAAATGCCTTGCTTGATCAAATCTTGAGTTTCAAAAACGCTTCGCCAAATGTAGTTTGGATTACTACCCAGCTTAGCTGTCAAAAAAGAATCTGATGGATAGTATCTTGCTTTAAAAATTCTAGACACCAGCTTCTCAGGATGAACCAGTAACCTCCACGCTTGTTTTCCTAACAATGCAATATTGAAATCTCTGATACTACGAAAACCCATCCCTCCATCAGCTTTCCTCGAGCTCATTCTTTCCCAAGACATCCAATGTATTCCCCTGTCTCTATTCGAACCTGACTTCCACCAAAACTTAAACATTGCTCTTTCTAAATCTTTGCATACTTCAATGGGGAGAAGGAAAACACTCATTGTATAATTAGGCAAGGTTTGTGCAACTGACTTGATCAATATCTCTTTGCCTCCTCTCGATAATTTCTTTTTATCCCATCCCTGCAATTTCTCTTGAAGCTTCTCTTTTATGTAGCCAAATGCAACTGACTTCTTCCTGTTCAAAAAACTCGGGAGGCCCAAGTACATACTGTTATCCCCTGCCTCAGAAAAGCCTAGCTGATTAAATAACTCTTATTTTAGACCAGCACCAACATTCCTACTAAACATTACAGATGACTTGTCTACATTAATTTGTTGGCCCGAAGCTGTTTCAAATATCCTTAACATCTTAAGAACATGATCAACACACTCTACTTAAGCTTTGCAGAAAATATAACAGTCGTCTGCAAAAAACATATGTGAAACAGGAGGAGCTGAACGAGCCACTTTAATTCCATGAATCAAACCACTTCTCTCATAGCTTCGAATAAGTGCAGTAAGACCTTCAATACATATCAAAAAAAGGTAAGAAGAAAGAGGATCTCCCTGCCTGATACCTCGAGAAGGGACGATTGAGCCGAAAACTCTTCATGCATGCGATATTTGATAAGAAACTGACGAAATGCATGCCATGAAAAGCTGAATTATCTTCTGATCAAAGCCCATTTTAGTTAAAACTGCCGCCAAAATCCCCATTCAACATGATCATATGCCTTGCTCATGTCTATTTTTAAAGCCATCCAACCTTGCTTGCCTTTGTTCTTCCTCTTCATGAAATGCATTAGCTCATGAGCTATCATTATGTTATCAGTAATAATCCTCCCCGGAATGAACGCACTTTACGTGTCTGAAATGATCAAATCAATAATTTCCTTGACTCTGTTTGCCAAAACCTTGGAAATGATCTTATAAATCACATTACAAAGTGATATAGGTCGTAGGTCGGTCATTACTTGAGGATTTCTTTTCTTCGGAATGAGAACTATATTAGTTCTGATAAGCTGACTGTCGACTCGTCCTTGCTCGAAAAACTGTTTAACCACATTCACTCTGTCTCCACCAACGAATTTCCAAAACTTCTGATAAAAACCAGGTGTCATACCGTCTGGCCCTGGGCTCTTGTCTGGATGCATGTGGAACAACGCCTCTTTAACTTCAATATCCTCTGCAGGTCTTAGAATCATGCCGTTTTGCTCTTCTGTGATTTTGTTGTCAATGCACTGAATTACTTTACTCCACTCTGTATCAGAGGCTTTAAATAATTTTGAAAAATAATCAGTCATGACATGTTCCAAACCTGAGTTCCATTCCATTACTTGCCCTGCATCATTCTTAAGACTTCTAATCTGATTCGCTGCACGCCTGTTTCTCATTGCTGCATGAAAGTATTTTGTGTTTTGGTCACCCTCTCTAAGCCATAGTTGCTTTGATCTTTGACGCCAAAATACCTCCTGTTGAGCATATACTTCCGCCAGTTTCTTGCGTTCTTCCTGTAACCTCTCCACTGAATTACTATCCCTTTACCCTTCATAACTTTTATCACTTTCTTACACAGATGAATTCGATTCTTGAAACTTCCTGTAATCTCTTGTCCCCACTTAGATAATATATCTGAGCATTCATCCAGCTTTTTGTACAACGATTTACCTGAGTTATTACTCTACACTTCTTCTACTATCTTCTGGCACATTGGCTCTCGAAGCCAAGCATTTTCAAAGCGAAATCTTTTCATAGGCACTATTACATTAGCTTTATGTAACTCCAACAGAATGGGACAATGGTCAGATGACGAAACTTCAAGGTTTATCAGCTTAGCTTCTGCAAACATATGCATAAAATTAACTGACACTATAGCTCGATCCAACCTAACTTCAATCCAGTCTGCCGTACCAGCTCCTCGTTCCCACATAAAAGGGTATCCAACTAGATCCATATCAACCAGGTTACAATCCTCTAACACCCCTTGAAAACCTTGGATTAAACCCTAAGGATAAGGTCGACCCCCTTGCTTATCTGACTGTGAAACCACATTGTTCATGTCCCCTATTAAGCACCATGGTAAAAAATTATTCAATGATAATGTACGTATTAAATCCCATGTTTCTTGTCTTTTTCTTCTATCAGGTTCACCATAAACTCCTGTCAGCCTAAACTTTTCCCCATCCTTACTGTTAACCGTAACATCTATGTGGTTTTTATTATATGAACTTAAAGTTACCTCATCCTTGTATCTCCACAACAATGCAACTCCTCCACTGTGACCTTGTGTTTCCACCACAAAATTTCCTTCAAAACCTATAGCACTCTGCAATCTTTCCACTGTCAACTGTTTACAAAGAATTTCACACAAAAATACGAAATCGGGTTTCTTTTGGAGCACAATCTCCTTTAGGAATTAAAACGCCCACGGGGTCCTAAGCCCATGGCAATTCAAACTTAATATACTCATAATGATAGGCGAGCACCCCCATGAGTACTCGCCACATATCCGTTTTTTGAACTATCATGTTTCTCTGAGTTTTCCTGCTGCACTTCCGTTACCAAATCTTCATTAGATTCCATCAAGACATCCTTATTCAAGCCCAAGTTATTTTCAAAGCCCAGCCCATCATCTGTTCTCCGTTTTTTTGACTCAATAATATCTTTTATGATAACGTGCTTTTTAATTGGTGGAGCAGTTATTAAGATATTTCAAAATTCTATTTCCGCGCCCAAACTTGCATTTTGAAAATGAGTTCCTCCTGCATTATCGCCATGTCTAACAATTTCCATATTTCCTGGAGTAGATTTCGGATCGTGATTGACACCATCTCTGTCTCTGTGTTTGCCAGGTCTATCCATCACGGAGCTAGAGCTTCCACCACCAAGATCACTACGCAACCATTTAGCTCCTATTGGTTTCACTTGATTTCGAAACGGAGCTCTCATCCAAGGTCCGTATGGCTTAACGATTTCACCTTCTGGGATTTCAAACAACTTACTACAAAATTTCTCAGAGTGACCAAGAAAGCCACATATGAAGCAAAATGTTGGCACATTCTTGTACTTGAAACTCACCCAGAACCACTCGTCACCAGACATCTTTATTTTCATACGACGCTTTAATGGAGCATTCAGGCTTAGTGTTACCCGAATTCTGATATACTCCCTCCACACACCAACAAAATTACTTGAACAGCTTTCAACATAACGACCAATGTAATTACCAATGCCATTAAAGACTTTCTCTGACATAAAGCCAACTTTTAGGTCATGTATTTGCACCCACAGATCAATAGAATTCAGTTCTACACACCTTGGATTTTCCCCTTCTTTGAGTCGCGCTATAACCAGTGCACGCCTGTTGAATGACCATGGACATCCTTCCATCACTCTCTTGACATCCACTTCATGATAGAATTGGAACAAATATAGATTTGTATCTAATTCCTTCATATACACCCCTTTACCTGGCTTCCATAATGCACCCATTGTATGCTGCATTGTTGCGAAATCCTCCCTTCCCTCAGAAATGAATTTGCCCACCACACATAGCTTGGAATCAAAACCTTGTATCTGCAGGTCTCCCTCATTCGATAATGAGCCTTCTATTATGAATCCACCTTCCTCTTCGTCGTCTAACGTGATTGAATTCATAGAGTGTATGAGTTTTTCCGGTAGAGCCATAATAATGAGATTGACTAAACAAAACGACAATCGACAATGACAGAAAATTACTTAACAAACCATGTCAGATGATAAGACAATGTACATTTTAATTTAAAATTAATACTAAAAGATGTTACATAAAAATGTTGAAGGTTCGATATAGTTATTATGTAAAATAAAGTGAAGATGTTAAAAGTGGAGAAAATGACCAAATTAACACAAACACACAACCCAGCTGCCCAAAATATCCATTGGCGTGCGGCGTGCCCATAATAACCAGGGGGCCACGCATTTGGCTTATGCTTGTATACGTATATGTGTTATGCGCGTAAGTTACTTTTTTTTTGTTATTTCCTTTTCCATTTGCAAAATATTTTGGGTCCCATTCATTGCTATGCATCCAACAAATGCGCTGTTCATGTACACGCATGTACAGGATGCGTGTTGACATCCTGTTTTCGTTCAGGAATACATGCATGGCTTCACCTGGTCATTGCAATTTCTTTTTTGTTTATTTATTTGGGGTTTAAAGGGTTTCATTTGGAGTATAGAAATATTCAATTTTTTAATTAATTTTTTTTTTGTATTTCCTTGAGATTTCAACAGTTAACCTTTGGGGTTCAACAGTTCCATTTTGGGTTTTAGAAATATTCAGAACGATCAATAAACCGTATACAAACTTAGGGTTCAGGGTTTAGTTACAACCCTAAATCCTAGACCCTAAACCCTAACTTATCATAATTTTTAAAAAATCGGGTCTAGCCCCCGATTTTTTAAAAATCAGGACACCGGACTCCGTAATAAATATTCAATTTTTTAATTAAAATTTTTAAATTTTATTTATATTCACTCGGGGTTTCAACAGTTAACCTTTGGGGTTCAACAGTTCTATTTTGGGTTTTAGAAATATTCAAAACGATGAATAAATCGTATAAGAACTTAGGGTTTAGGAATTAGGGTTGTTTACAACCCTAAATCCTAGACCTTAAACCCTAACTTATCCAGATTTTTAAAAAATTGGGGCTGGTCTGCGATTTTTAATAATCAGACCGCCGGACTGAGTAAGAAATATTCAATTTTTTAACTACAATTTGTATTTTTAAATTTTAATTAAAATTTTAAATTTTATTTGTAATTAAAATTTTTATTTTTTTTTTATGTTGTCCATGGGATACGCATTTTATTTATGCATGGTCAGTGAGCTCGCATGACTCACATGCGTGTACCTTGTAAATAAATTGACTAAAAAAGAGAAGTCTAAGGAATACACAACATATGCATATGTTTAATGCGTGGGTGGTGTACGCATTCCGTGAATGCGTGGCCCTCTGGTTATTTCGTCACTCCTTCCGCCCGTGGTTATTTTGGGCACTCCAATTTAAAATTTGATTATTGGGGGCTTTCACCCTTAAAAGTGTTGTTTTTTTGTGTGTTTTTAAGTGTTGTTTTGAAAAATTAAAAGAAGGTTTTTTCAAAAAAATGAGAACATAGTAAAAAAAATAATTTTTAGGCTAAAAGCACTTTTAAAAAACACAACTTTTAAATTTTACAAAATAATTTTCTTCTTTTACACAAAAAAACTGTTGTTGATGTCCTATGCCACCCTATGTGTATGTCCATCTGATTAATACGTTTTTTATACATAAAAAATTGAAATACTAATCTTTCTAATTTGTATCCATCAAATTTAAAAATACTTACTTTTGTAAAAAAAATTCAAATAGCGAGGTTAGAATTGATTTTTACCCAACTTTTCGCTATCTCACAATTATATAAAAGGGAAGAGTACTTTCAAAATCAAATTTCTATTTTAAACAATGTTGAATATTAAAATTTGTATATGAAAAGTGAATTAAATGTAGGAAAACTTGGAGAGAGGTAGGGTTGAGTAGAAAAAATCGAAACCGAAAATTTAATAAAAAATGTTCGATAAATCACATTGAAAAAAAATTAACCCGAAGAAAAAATTGAAAAAGAACTGAATCGAAAATTTGAAATTAATGGTTCGGTTTCGATTTTGATTTTTGGTCAAAACCAAATTGAAATTAACCGAATCGCTATATTATATTTATATATAATATATAATATTATTATAATTTCTAACAAATTAATTTTAGTATTCATTACACAAACATTAACTTTATGTTAGTATAAATAAATTATATAATATGTTAGGAATTATGTTGTTCTTGATAATAACTTAAAATACTTAAACATATTTTGTATAAGTCATTGTTTGTAACTATTCAACGGATGACATATTTTACAGCATCTGTTGAAGAGGAAACTTATCAACGGATAAGTTCTTTTGAACACGTACAAATTATTCGTTGAAAGCTTAGTTGGTAGGTTTGAATAAGTCATGTTCATTATCAACGGATATACAAAATAGTTTAACTAATTGTAAATAGTTTATACTTTGTAATTCTGTATGAGTCAAATGATACTTCAACAGATGATGAACAAACAACACCAATAGCTGAAGGAATAAAGCTCTCCACGGATATCAAGACTATCAACTTCCAACGGATGTCAAGGATACTACCTCAACGAATAACATCTCAATCAAAGCTCAACAGTTGAAAGTGATTTGACACTTTTGACAAATCATATGGGTTGATAAGATCTCAAAGTACATAGAAGCCAAGAATTGGTGACCTCGAAGAAGAAGAAACATTCCATTTTTATAACAACAAATTGGATGGTTATTTCAAAGATAAACTATCCATTTGACCCACATGAGACAAGGAATGAAGAAGCATGCTTACTGGACCTAGAAGATTGCTTTATTTTGTTTTCTAGTAGGCATTGTAAACTTGGCTATATAACCAAGTGTAGTAGTAGTTTAAAAAATAGAAAACACAAGTATTTTTCTTAGAATTGTCTATGATTTTTTGTAAAGCAAAATACTAGAACTGCAGCTGTGTAATTGTGAGATTGTCAAAGATTATTTCTTTAATATATATCTCAGGTGGAACATATAAATCCACTTAAAATTTTAAATTGTTGAGTTCTTTTTTGTTAACTTATACATTTCTTGTAAGAGTGTCGGTGTGTTCAATGTCTGGGACCGTAGATTTACAGGATTATTATAATAAAGATTTGTTGATGAGGATCTACACGTGTCGCAGTTATGGTCGATTTTTCGAATGCGTTATGACAAATCAGGTATACATACTCTTCATTACTACACCAAATCGTTAGATTGTCTCTCCAAGAAGGCTCTATATTTTAGCGATATGGGTGAGGGATGCTCCACAATGCAAGATCTAATCAACGATTGTAGCTTTAACGAAGAAATTTTTGATTTGATCCTTATTATGTGTTCGTTATGTTCTGATTATTTTTGTAGATGCCGTATGACTTATTACTAATGAATTTTTGAAAAAATGACAAAAATAACCTAAATATTATGAAATTATACCAAAATAGCTTTATTAGAAAAATGACCATATCTACCATTTTGAATACACAACACGAGAATGCGTATAGTGCAACTCAACGCCCAGCTCCACCATATGCCACCATCTGACCATCACGTGTGTATGAGATAGAGATTTTCAAATAGAAAAACAAAACCTCCCGATCCTACAATACGACCGCACACCCGTGTACTACAATCAATCTCTCACCCAAAATTGAGAGAAGATTTGAAAAAGTTAGAGATTGTGGATGCATAGAAGGGGTGTGAGGTTCTTGGAAAAGCAGTTGGGTGATGAAAAAACAAACATGTATGTATATGTCATATGATACGCATAAGAAAAATGGGTATCCAATCAAAGAATACTCCATTCTAGTATGCGTAACTTCAATAAAAACTTGAAATACCCCGCTGTAACATGCGTATTGTTTAATACTTCAACACCAAATGCGTATTCAATCGGCTAGTTTTGCTCACCAATTGAAGAATGGTTATTCTTGTTTAGGTGTTTAGAAAAATGGGCTAGATTTGTCTTTCACCCTGAATTTTTTACCTTAAAAAAACGTATACACTTGCTGGTTTTAAATTGTTCTCACAAACTGTTCAAGCAAAAGAATTTCGAAAAATAATTAAGATTGTATTCAACCTCTCTTTTATAATCTTGTGGTCATATTACTGGGAAATAACATAATACATGTACATAAATTTTTTAAGATTAATATTGTATTAGTTTTAAATCATAATTTTCAAATTTTTATATAATAAATTTGTATTTATATATAAACATGTTATGATACGCACATGTTATGATCTTGTTTTTATTTATTATAAATATGTATAATTGTTATATTTGTTATCTTTATTTATGATAATATGAATTACATATTAAAAATAAATTTATGAAATTAATTTAGTTTGGTTAACAAATTTAAAAATGAATATCCTTTAATTTTTAATGTAATATACTTATTAACTTTTGACTACGTATATTTTAACAAATACATTATCAACAAAAATTTTGTACAAGTAAAAGGAAAAAAATAATATTAAAAATGAAAAAGATACCAAAATCAATAAACAATTCATCGGAACTAAAAAAATAATTAACTAAATGAAATCAAATAAATTTATTTGATATCAATTAATGTTAAAAATTACACTAAACCGCACCATGCAGCTGAATAGAAATGTGAACCTCAGCGAAGGAGGGGCACAACCAGTGTTACACAAATCGGATATTGGACAACATCGATAGAATGACCTTGTAAGGATTAATCGTTAAATCAGGATTTTTTTTTTATAAACAAAATATATTAAAACGGGACAAGCCCAACAACAAAATCCAGTATATAAAAGGGCTCAGCAGTCAGCCCAAAGCAAAGACTACAAGCATCCATCTAACACAAAAGCCACAGACCCAAAAACCACCCCAAATCTGAACATCCTGAATAAACTTTCTAAAAGGAAAAACAACTTGCTGAATAAAACTTACTGAATAAAACTAATTAAAAGAAACATAGAAGAAACCCTGGACTTAAAACGCTTCAATTTCTTGCTCCCATATTTGGTTGCTCAATGCCTTGAACCAACATCTCACCTTCATCTTCCTCTCCATCTGAATCCATGCACTCCATTTGTTCCTGGGCCACTTCCTCCTGATCCAACTCTAGCTCATCATAGTCATCTTCAGAAATCTCCTCAAAAGCTGCGCCTCCACCACCTAAGCCCATGTCCAGACGCCACAAATTCCTAACCTCACCAAATTATCTTCGAAACACCACTAGCTTGGTTCAATTATTTGCCCCATCTTCTGTCAGAAACCTTGCCAACCTGTTTTGACCAGCCACTTCAGTACTCACTTTTAGCTTCAAATTCGGATCCTTTTTCCTCTGCTCTAACTGTTGGATTACACTTGCATGATTAGGATCAATAAACCATCGCCATTCCTTCCACTCATTGACAGCATCCTCATTATCAGATTCTAGCTGGATGTTATTTTCTCCTTCATATAAGGCACTTCTAAGCCCCACTAGAATCGCCCATAACTCATTTGCCCTAACAGTAAGGTTTTGTATTGTACCAAAAACCATCTTGATAATTGACCCCGACCTATCCCTGATCACTATGCCAATACCCGAGTCGTTTCCATTTGGTAGAGGTTCAGCAAAAGTAAATGCATGCACATTTATTTTGACAAAACCTTCATCTGGAAATTCCCAACTTAACTCCATATCTTACTAGCCTAAACTACACTCTAGAAAACTGATGAGAAAAAAAGGTAAACAAAACTCTGGAAAAGGTAGAGTATATATACTAAGCCAGCTCCTCAAATAACACAACCTATAATTACTATCCTTTTTAACTACCCGAGGCAAATAATAACACTCAACCCCCTCTCCCTTCTCTTACTTCTAATACACTGCATGCAACGATTCATTTTCCAAATTCAAAAACCAATAATTCTAGAGGCTTCTTAATAATGGACTGCCTTGGGCCCCCAACAATAAGCCCATACTTAGTAATTTTAATTCCAACCTTAATAGGCTCCTTGAATCAAAAGACTATATGAATAACCCAATAAAGTATTTCTGTGTAAAACCACCCTGATCAAATCAACACCATGCAAACATTATTTTCTCTATGAGAGAACCACTTTTAGCTCAATCATCTGCTCCTCTAATTTCATTTCTTGAAACAAAAAGCAAATGAAATTCAGACATCCATAACATATCACCCCAAACCTTTTGATCCCTTTTTAAAAGTCTAGCTCTAACCTTATTGAAGTTTTCTACCAATGTCAAACAGCCAGAACAAATCACTACCTTGGCCATTGGAGAAATGGCTTCCTTCATTTTCGAGAAAAGAAACATGATTGCCTCTCTTTCTGCATCCTGTGGACTATAGCTTTTGAGGGTCCTGAAAAAATGAAACTTAGCATTTAGTCCTCCCCTAGTAAGAAACCTCCTATTCCTGCTTGCACTACCCCATTCCTATTGGATGACGAAGAACCATCAACAAAACCCAAAAACTTGGCATGCCATGTTAAAAAGATTTCAAATCTCCTTTGCTTACTAGAAGTAAGAATTGCACCCACTGGATTAATATTAATAGACCATAGGTTTAACATATCTGATCTGATCAAGTCTAGTGACTCACACCAACTGAATGACCTGTAATTGTTAAGATCCATCACCAACTTCACAGAATTTCTTTTTTTGTTGAAAAGAAATTCATTCCTAGAGAGTCATAATGACCACATTGTAGAAGCCACTGCAATTTTCCAAACTTTAGATGTAAGAGAACTACTAAAGATCTCCATCAACTTCCAAGAATTTCCCTTTAAAGAAGACATTTTGCTTCTGCTAATTCCCCACCAGTCTTCTACATCTGACCATATCTCCAAGGCAAAAGGACAATTCCAAAAAATGTGGAATATGTCCTCCTCTAGATCCATATGAATGCATTTTTTGCATTTTGGACTAATCCCATTCCTTAATCTGCTGGCTAAGAATTTGGCAGTAGGTAGCACTCCATGCTCAATCTTCCATAAAAATAACAACACCTTAGGAGGTGCTTTAATACTCCACAACTTAGTTTAGATAATGCTATTAACCTCTGACACACCAAAATATTGAGCATAACCTGCCTTTGAAGAATAGCTACCCCCATTAATTCTCCAAGATAGCTGATCATCTTTTACTGAAAGTACCACTTCCTGAATAATGATATCCAATTCCTTAGCCTGGTTCAACTCCCATTCTCTTAGACTTCTAATCAATCTCTCTCCAAAATTTGAATTCCTCTAATTTTCAATAAAGAATTTAACTGAGACTTGCTTCCAACTTGAAAGTTCGTAAAGTCTTTTATACTTAGAAGCCAAGGAGTCTCCCTCCCTCCACTGATCTTCCCAGAAAAAAACCTCCATAACACTACCAACATTCCAATCAAAACACATGGAGTTTAACACCTGGTTCAATCTATAAGAGATGTTAGCAGCATCTCCACATTGTTCCAACCCTAGATAAGACTTGAACTTATACTTATCCAAAATAAGTTTCCTCCATTTTAGCAAAAAAAGAAAAAAAAGCTTCCTCCACGGCTTATTCCTATCTATCCACCATTTCCAGTACCATTTTCCCAATAATGCATTATTTTTAAATTCTAAATAATGGATGTATTTTAATATTTTAATATATTATTATTATTTAGTATATTATTATGATTCTATTAGTTATTTATTAAGTAATATGTATTTATTATATCATGAATCATATAATAATTTATATTTGATTAATATATTATTTTAATTCTACTAATTCCTTATAAATACTCTAATCAAGAAGTAGTAATTAATCGAAAATTTTACAAAACGAATCGGCTAAGCACATTGTAAAGAATTAATCGAAAATTAATCGATTGAATCAGGATTTATTAGAACAATAGGCACAACATGTGAAAAAAATCATTTGGTAAGCAATTAAAGAATGAGTATCCACGTACTTTTTCATTACTTTTAATTTTAGATATTTTTTTCCTATTCTTTTTGTAATCCTTAAAGAAGGATATTATCTTTGTAATTTTGTGAGATGTTATATTCATGTGTGAATAAATTTTGTTTTCGTTTATTTTTTCAAAAATATTTTTAAAATTTTCAATAGTATTTGATTTTAGAAAAATATTTTTCTATGTTTCTTTGGGTTACTAAAAAAACACTTCCAAATTCAGTTTGAGTTCTAGAAAAATAAAATATCTTTAAGAAAATGAATGTTTTTTCAAAAAAATTAATTTTTTTTTGGAAAATTACTTATCTTCTCCAAAAAAAGTAAAATAATTTTTAAAATAATTTTTTTCTCATCAAATGTTATAATTTTGTAATAATAGGATTATAGCTCAAAATATATTTTGAAATCAATTCAAGAAAATATTTTGGAAAAACATTTTTCGAAATCAAATTATATCATAACTTTAAGATATTACAAATTTTTAATAAATTGTTGTGTGCGGCTTTTACCTTATTTTTATATTACTCCTACGATCTTAATATTTTAACACACGTAAAATTTAAAAGTAAAAAAAATATCCTAAAAACCTGTGCAGACAAACCTTCCTGTTTTGCGCTGTTCTCTCTCATCATTCCCTACACAAAGTAGAGAGAGAGAGAGAGAGAGAGACTTTACTAATCACCACTCTACTAATTGTATATTCTAGAGAGAGAAAGTTAAAAAATGGCTCGCAGACCAGACGAAGAGTACGATTACTTGTTCAAAGTAGTGCTGATCGGAGATTCTGGCGTTGGTAAATCCAATCTTCTCTCTCGATTCACCAGAAACGAGTTCTGTTTGGAGTCCAAATCCACAATTGGCGTTGAATTTGCTACTCGCACTCTTCAGGTCTCTCTCTCTCTCTCTCTCTCTCTCTCCCTACTCTCCCTTTCTCTCTCTCTCTCTCTCTCTCTCTCTCTCTCTCTCTCTCTCTCCCTACTCTCCCTCTCCCTCTCCCTCTCCCCCCCCTCTCTCTAGCTGTATCACTGTATGTATGTATACTGATTTGTATAATTGTATTTGTAGCTATAGATATGTAGCTCTCTGATTTGTTTCTACTTGTGTGTTGTGATTTATTTTTTTGTTTGCTGTGCTAATTCTGCTGATGTGGCAATTGTGGATCTGTGATTGTATCGATTGTTGATTAATGTTTGTTTGGTGATTGTTATGATTGGAATTGAGTTGAATGTTATGTTGTAATGAAGAAGCTATGTTTGAACTTTAGCGGAAAGATATGATGGTAAAGAGTACAGATCTGTGTGCGTTGAAGTTAATTTGATGTGGTTTGGAGTGTTGTTGTCGTGTTACGTTGAACTTTGAAGTCGTGATGTCAATTATGAGTCTACATACATAAATCGTATTTGATAGCATATGTAATGGCTAAGGAAGATAAAAAGTTAAAAGAAGGATTATATTTGTTCGGTAATATGTTATAAGGATCTTATGTGATGAATGATTGAGTACAAGTCATCTTTGACATTCTGTGGTAATCTTTGACATATGATTGTAAATCTCTTTAGGACCATTGTAATTGGATAAATTTGTTAACACTATAAAACAGACAAATTATTGTCGTCTTGGACATTATTAATAAAATTGTATTTCAACTTCTTAGGTGACGTTTTACTTATCTATTTATGTTTATAATTAAATTGGTAACAATTCATAAAGATTGTAATATGGGAATAGTTATTATTAGCTGTGTTATTTATTTATTTGTGGGTATTATGGGACCTGTAATTAGTTGCTATAGATATTAGATTGTATTTATATGTTGAAATTGGACAATCCAGTGGTGGAAATGACCTTCTTAACTCTTCTCATGTTACTGGTTTAAGATTTTTTAAATAGATGCCGTGATTTTTGTAATGTTTGGATATAAAGAAGTTACCCATTTTTTATGTATGAACAGAACTGCCCATGTGGGTAAAATTAACTAAGCGTTCACCACATGTCCAATTATATTGTATTCGCACCCAACATGAATGATACCTGTACTGGTAATCGTGTAATCAATGTACGAAGCAAAAGTGACGTAATACAGCTACTAATCCTAATATTTATTCTAGTTATTCTGATATTTGATGTAGTATAACTTGAAAAAACAAACCATCATACTGTATAAATTTACAAATTTATAAGATGGGGCCATATCCTGGTCTAACTGTCATTTATATGAAATATTTTAAAATGCATTTTGGAACAATAGCATATTGTACATTCAGTTCCCCTAAACACTTGGACTCTGTAAACAGTATGCGTAAGCTAAGGTAACCAATGCCAATGAGCCTTTATAGCCTTTTGGTTGTTATATCTATATGTAATGCTTGATATGTATTCAAGGAAAAAATTTATATTTGAGAAAACCTGCCAAAAGTGTATTTATTGTTTTGAATCAAGCTTTATATATTGGGTAATAAAGGATACCTCAGAAATTATTTTTAACCTGGACCGATGTTACAATGTATAATAATAATATTCTATAAACCCTACACATAATTTATTTTTTTGTGACCTATGTACAAGTTGATGAGTTTTATAGAAATTTGACTATTCAATATTGAACTAATTAAGATTTAATGTTGCTTCCCATGTGGGTAAATAAAATTAAAAAACTAGATACCTTTTCTGTTTTGTATGAAACTGTTCAGGATCAGTCAACATGCCGCTAAAAAGTGGAACTTACAGCCTTATGTTAAATAAGTAATATTTTCAGTTACTATGTTATAAGTTGCAGGCTTGTTTTGTGATTTATGTACCCAAGTGAACTTAAGTAATTGACTATGCTTCATGGGGTTGTTGAGTAGAGCTATGATAAGGTTATATTGTATGTTTATTCCTACTAATATATGTTTTATTTGCCGATTATTTCCAGTAATATCTTATTTTTCTTTACTTTGCTGATTATTTCTATTAATATTTGCATTATAATATTTGAACATTGGCATACATCTGAGTTCTGTGACAATGAACCCACCCCAACGTTGTGTACTAACTGTAGTTAATACTTATAAAATGTGATATAGTGCATCATGTAATAGTGGGAATTCTGGAAAGTATAATATTATTGTTACCAAGAAATTCTACAAATCGAAGGCAGGCCAAGGCGTCCTTGGTCTTTTTGATGCAATTTTATTTATAACACTACAAGACTTTTACAATTCATATTGAAATCATAATGTGTAGTTTATCTTTTTGATGTTCGTAATTATCTACCAAGGTTTTTCTTAGGGTGTATATATCTCTCCTAGGTGGAAACTCTAGCTTGATATGGCCACAGGAACACACAAGAGGTCAATTTCTATATTTACCTTCCTAGCTAATGCATTTTGGGACAGCTTTCCCGTCACCCAAAAAGAGTGTATGGAATGTAATAATGAAAATCTTATTTCTTTCGTTCAAGTTGACTGGTCCATGACTAGGAGCCAAGAAGTCTTAACAAAGAATTGGCTCTACTGGGATTATATAGTTATAACATATATATGAGTCTATCTTCAGTAGGCACCGGAGTAACAAAGAACACCATACATGGAAATACACTATTTTGCGTGTACAAATACTTATTTAAATCTTATAGAAAGAGTCGATAGACTCTTTTAGTCTCCCTCGTGGTTTTCGTGATCAAAGGTAACCTGCACAATGAGCACTTGTTGCTCTGCCCGCAACGTTTGTTGCCTATCCTCTTAAGTTCTCTATGCGCTCTGAGGTAGCATGAATGCGCTACTTTCCTTGCAAGATCCATTGTCTTAACACTTATCAAAAGAAGTTTACCACTCTACGACCCTCTTAAATTTCATTTTGCAGTTGCCTCATTTCGACGGCAATTGCAGATAGTGTGTTTGTAGCATCTATAGTCGTATGTGGTAGTACTCAATTTCTTTGTGATGAAGTGAAGATATTTATCGAACGCCATTTAAAGAGTGGTAAAGTAATATCATCATGTAGTATGAATTGCATAGTTGTATGCAATATTTATGAACAAACAAACTTTGCACATCCATTTCACCTAATCAATGCCGCAATTAATTTGGCGGATCATAGTCGTCATGTATTGCAAAATTCCTTCTAGTTTCTGCCTTACTTTTTTGTAGTTGAAGACTATCGTGCCTTTTTAATGAAAAACTAGCAAGCTTTGGCTACAAAATAAAAGATTCGATATTTGATTTCAATAGATTCTTGACATTGATGTTGTGAGTCTTCAAATGAGCCACGTTAAGAAAGCCCGTACTTATATGCATTGGCCTAGGGTGCCCCAGTAGATCCCAAATGAAAGACTCAAGCCTACGTGAATCATCACAAAGGTCTTACAAATTAAGACTCGGGCCTATTTCGATGAAACCTCATTGAAGCCCATAGAAGTGTCACAGCCCAAAAAGTGTAGCCTACCCAGTTTAGAGCTAGCCCAAGTCCATGCAAGAATGACCGTCACTGTCATGGAAGCCTATACAAGTTTGATCCTGAATCAGAATGAACGTGTTAGACGACATAAAGAATATCTAGTTTCTAGTTGTAACTAAGTCCTGATTTGTAGGAAGTAAAAGCACAGCAATTGATATACTCTAGCTTGTACATAAGATATACTTGTATTTTACATTCAGTTGTATTCTAGACTTATCATGTAACCTCTGTAAAGTAAAATACAAGTATATCTTATCTACAAGCTAGATTATATCAGTTGTTGTGCTTTTACTTCCTACAAATCAGGACTTAGTTACAACTAGAAATTAGATATTCTTTATGTCGTCTAGCAGAACGCTAGCTATTTGCTTAACACATCCAAGTCAAATGTTGTTTTCGGAGAGCTGGACAGAAGGGAAAGAAGGCTCCTAAGGTGGGTTTCACATGGTTCATGCTTGGGCTTTCTTAACATGGCTTGTTTGGAATCTCAGTACATGGATGTTACGAGTTTACTGGCTTCAAATATGGAATGTTTTCCACGTAAGTTGGTTGTAAAAAGTTTGTTCATACAGGTAGTGTGATTTGGAGATTTTTTATCTGGTAGCTTGAGCCTGCCAGTTTTTTTAATTAAAAATGCATGATAGTCTTTAACTACAAAAAAGTAGTGTGGAGAACTAATGAACTATTGTGCAATTTGTGACATTGATGATTTATCGAATTAATTGCCTAATCGATTAGGTCAAACTGCTCTGCAAAGTTTGTTTGTTCATAAAGGCTACATGCAATCATGTAATTCTTAGTGCATTGCGATATTACTCTACTACTGGTTTGATAAGTGTTTTCACTTCATGACAAAGAAAAGAAATGGAGACGAGCATGCAGGACCATGGATGTTACAAATAAGTTTTTTGCAATTGTTGCCGAAATTAGGCAACTACAAAATGAAATTCAAGAGAGTCGTAGAGTGCTAATTTTCCTTTTGACAAGTGTTAAAACAATGGATTCTGCAAGGAAAAAAGCACTTTCACCTTACCAAAGAGCGCATAGAGTGTTTGCAGGAGAGACAACAAACATTTCAGGCAGAGCAACAAGTGATTATTGTGCAAGTTGTCATTGATCACAAATATCACTGGGCGACTAGAAGGGCCCGTTGACTCTTTTTATACGATTTAAATAAGCATTTGTAGATGCAAAATAATGTGTTTTCATGTATTATGTTCTTTGTCTTAGTTTAGTTTGATGGAAATCTAATCCGGTGCAATAGACTTCTTCTATCTATGCTATAACCATCTTTGTATTAGTAGAGTCAATTCTTTGTTGAGTTTTTTCTTAGATCCCATTTATAGAGTCAATTCTTTGTCGAGTTTTTTCTTAGATCCCATTTATAGATTGGTCACCTCCATCAAAAGAAATGAGATTACAGTAAATATAAGACGTTGAAAAAATTAAATAAATATGGGTGATGTACAGGCAATCAAGAAAGTCGCATAAACGAATATATAACACACAAAATCCTTTTTATCTGACATTAATGTGGAACCACGTGAATCTAAAGCACCCTTTATTAAGATCAATGTAGTTGTATGTAAACCCAGAGCATAGCAATAGCATGATGAACTAAAAAGTTTCTGGGGCGTATTGTTAAGAATAGTGAATTACTACTCTCATCAATAACATTTAACCAACCGAGGAACCCTATGCTTCAATCTGCATTGAATCCCGAGCTATTTGTTGAAGATAAAGGTACCTCGAAACCATATGAAGTTTTACCATGAGCGGATTGTATCCATTGAGCAAATATATGTTCGATCAATATTTGTTTCTCATGGGTACCAAAGGCAAGCATAACATCAGTATGAACAAAGTCCCAAGGTATCGAACCCAAAAAGAGGCCAGCCCAACCTAAATGAAATATGATAGCATCTTTATGGGCTAAGATTCTTGCTAATACATTATCCCTGTTCTGTTCCGTGATTATTTTGTAATAACTAATGAAAAATTTAGCTCCATGAGCAAAGCTCATGATGGATGCTGCAATCCAATGTATTGTTGATGACTGATGAGTATATTACGCAGTAGGAATGTTTAAGCGGCTAAAGAGTACATGTGTTGAGCTACCAAGGAAGTAATAACCCCTATAGGGCCTTGAGCAAGGCCTAATTGAAAATGAAGGGAATTATTGATTGTGTCATAAAGACCCTTATCCCCCCCCCCCCCAAATACTGTGTCCAGTACCGAAGTTAGTTCTATACTTATTGGGCAAGAGACATCAGGGTCTAAACTGATTTTAAATATTGGGTGCTTGGATGAGCCTCATCACCTGCATTGTTGTTTCAGATACTCTGTTTTGCTCGTTCTTTTTGTGGTTAGGCCATGTCAGGTGCATGCCTTAATATTGTAGACAACATTTCAGTATGGGACTGCTACATTTTGAATCAAATTGAACTCTATCAGTTAGTGTCTAGTAATTTCCTTTTAACTGCTACTATATCAAAATTTGTCGCTGCTCATTTAAAATCCTGAGTGCATCCAAAGTAATTTTTTTTTTCCTCTGTTAAAAGAAAAGTTTGCTTCATGACATGTATTCTTTAGAAACTTTATCTCACCTCTGCAAGACTCTGTTTTTCCTTCAGGTTGAGGGAAGGACTGTCAAAGCACAAATCTGGGATACTGCTGGGCAGGAACGATACCGAGCAATAACCAGTGCCTATTACAGGGGGGCACTAGGAGCGCTTTTGGTGTACGATGTAACCAAGCCAACAACATTTGAAAATGTGAGCCGGTGGTTAAAGGAACTTAGAGATCATGCCGATTCCAACATTGTGATAATGCTTATAGGGAATAAGACTGATCTGAAGCATCTGAGGGCCGTTGCCACTGAGGATGCTCAAGGTTTTGCCGAAAAAGAAGGTCTTTCATTCATAGAAACTTCTGCTCTGGAAGCAACAAATGTTGAGAAGGCTTTCCAGACGATTCTTGCAGAAATCTACAGGATAATCAGTAAAAAGTCACTTTCTTCAAATGAGGCAGCACCTACTACCATCAGAGAGGGGCAGACTCTTGTTGTCGGGGCTCAGGAGTCCAACACCAAGAAACCTTGTTGCTCTTCCTCCTAGTGGATATACCATGTTAATTCTTTTTGCTATATCTGTGTTTGGTCTTTCTGATTATATTTGCACTTTGAGACGGATGTTTGTTGCTGTAATCATTGCATGGTTCTTTTCTTGATGTGATTGAGGTATGTTAGAGTATTTATTGGATCCCAGTTATGTTTAAAGGATTATTTTCTGTGGTTTCTTTTTCTAGCAGTCTAAAACCCGAGGGTCATGTTTGTTTCAAGGGATTATAATCCCCAAATTATTACCTTATAAATCCCAAACGTAAGGGATTATAATCCCATGAATTCACATTTTGATCCTTGTTTTAGTTCACTCCCATGGGATTATAATACCTTGTGAAAGAAGGTATTATCATCCCATAGAAATGAATCAAAAAGATGATAGCAATATACTTCCATGGGATTATAATCCTTTAAATTTAAGAAAGATAGTGTAATTTTCCCAGGATTATAATCCCCTAAAACAAACATGGCCGAGGAGTTTTGGCATTATCAGTTGTGAACTTTCAGAACTTTTGCAAGAATGGTATTTATTAGATTTTTCCGGAGAACGGACCATACATTTACGGACTTACCTTGAATTAAAGAAGCCATGAATGATCATTTTTCAACATTTAGCTTGGAATCCTTTTCTTGTTTTGGTTTATCACAGGTATAGGCTTTCTTAAGTTATTATTATTATTTTTTTTTTTTTTGCAGTGAACATCATTTTAGTGCTAATTACAGAAGTGTTGAAATACAAAATTCCAAAAAAACAATCATGTGTGCAGTTTTTTTTCTCTTTATTTTCGTGCTAAGTTGTACTTTGTAGTCGTGTGCATCTCAGAAGATGCAAACTGCTGTGCACAGTAGTCAATTCATGCTGCTCTGCACATTCAGTTGAGATGATCCACAATTTTTACAGGTGCATATGATTTTAGATGCTATACATTTATGACATGTACACATAAATTAGTGTATCATTTTATATCCATCCTCGTGATACACATTAGCCGATTTGGAATATACAATCTTTCTTGTGCACGCTTTGCGAGACATTCTAATATTTTAGAGATTAAATCATACTTACAAAGTTGCAAACTTATAGTAATAATTTATAGTTAGAGCATCTTCATTGGCTAAATTGATTAGTTAAAAAGATATAAAATATTAATTATGTAAATTTGTTGAACCTGTAACATATTATATTCTACTGAGATTAGCTATGATGTTGGTTAAATTTGGAAAATAGCATTTTAAAATATTATTTGATTTTGTTATAAATGAATAATATAATTTAAACAAGGTAATAAGATGATGTAGAATTTGCTATAGGGATTCAGCATATATAGCTAACATTAGAACATTGGCTAGGAATTCTGCATATATAGCTAACATCAAAACATTGACTATAATTTCCCGAAAGGGGAATGTACCGTTGGAGTGATTCATGTTTTAGAGAATACTACTAGCTTATAACCCGTGCAAAGCACCAGTTAGTTTTAAATATTTTTAAAATTATATAATTAAACAGAATAGAGTATAATAATTTATTATGGATATAAATTAACTTTTAAAATTATTAGTAATAATAATAGTTACTCTATTTAATAAATGACATGTATTATTTAGAACTAATATTATAAAATCTTGATGTAAATTTATTGTTGGCGGGATTCGAATCTTGGATCTTTAGAAGGGGATTTAAATATAGAATAGTCCTTATCTTATTATTAGATCTAATGGTTATCATCTATTTACTAAATATCTAACAGTCACTATTCTTTTAAATGGTTAAACCAAACAACCAGCTACCAACAATTATACCCTATTTTGCTTATTATAGATTAGTATAAATGTATAATTTTTATTGGGCTTAATGATCCTATAGTTAATTGTAGGAGAATTTCCTAAAGTTAACCAGTGAAATCAAGACATATCACATAGTTTTCTAAATAAAAAGACATATCATTAATGTTCCTACGAGGCCCTTATAAATAAAAGGTAACAAATAGTTAATTTTAGGAAATTCTCCTAAAGTTAAATTTGAGAAAAATGTTCCTACAGTTAACTTTAGGAGAATTTCCTAAAATTAACCTTTAAAATCATTTGATTGTTACCTTTTATTTATAAGGGTCCCGTAGAGACATTAATGATGTATCTATATATATTATAATGCCAGGAGATCGGAAATGCACCAGAAGAGTTTAAAATATTTTTCTTGAATTTTCATTTTTTTGATTTTTTTATTTAATTTTTTCCTGCATTAAGTAGCATCTTAATGACATCCTAATGGCATTTTAATAATCATTAACTACACTTATGAATATATATATATATATATATATATATATATATATATATATATATGTATATATATTAAATTTATTTCATATTATTTATATAAAAGATTAATAAATTTTATTTGAACATTATAATTATTATTCAAATTTAAAAAGTTAATAATATGTATAAAACTAAGATTATTTTCATGTAAATTAATGACTTAAAATTGTTCACATTGCGTTAGTTTTTATTACATATTCAGGATTTTTGAAAACTTTTTTTAGAAGATTGCAGGACAAACGATCTTAACTTCTCAAACAATGTTTTATCAATAATTGTGGAAATCGTTATAAGTTATGGAAGTATATGGTTAAAATCTAGAATTTGTATAATATAATATTGACGGATTTTTATTTTTTACATAATAAACTCAACCATTTTATTGGCCGAGTAAGTCGATAAAAATGTTATACACATGTTGTTTCATTATATTGTGTCAAAATAAATTAATGTTCTAATTATATAAATTCTTATGCTATTATTGAGCATGTATGTTATGAGAGGGGTGTCGGCTTTCAAAATGTTATTTAGTTGTATTTAATATTGTAATTGCTACTTTTCATATTTATGATATTTTTAAGATTATAAATTTTTTTGATATATAATGAGAGTATTATTCCCAATAATTCATACAAATTGTTTTAAATCACTTTTCAGGAAATTTTTAAAATACCAATTTAAAGTTAATTTGAGGAGAATTTCCTAAAATTAATCAATAAAATCAATTATTAATGCCCCTGCGGGCTCTTATAAATAAAAGGTAATAAATAATTAAAATCACATAATTTTAAAGGTTAACTTTTAGAAATTTTCATAAAATTAATTTAGGAACATATTTCACCTTTTATAAACAATAAAAATTAATTTATCTATTTTCCCGGCCATGAGAGATAAGATTGGATTAATCATAGAGCAAGTACATCTTTCAACCACTTTAACTACCCATTTCACACATTTTCTGCTCCGTTGAACCCTAATCCAAATCTTAAACCCCTTCCCATTTTCAGAAATGATCATCAACAATTAAAACTACTACAAAATTGCAATACTGGTTTTGATAAGCTTGAAGATGCACTCCATCTGCACGATAAATTGCTCCGAATGCAGCCTCTGCCTAGTGCCTACCGTTTTCGATTCACTCAGCCTCTTAGCTGCTCTTGTTAAACTAAAACACCACCCTTTTGCTGCATCTCTATATGAAGATATGTGTGTTTTAGCAATGCCAGTTAGATTATGCACCACCATCAATACTGTCATCGGGTGTTATTGTCACTTTAATCTAGTTGATTATGGGTTTAGTTTGTCGCTGCGTCAAAAATG
This sequence comes from Saposhnikovia divaricata, assembly GCA_036435485.1. Lineage (NCBI taxonomy): Eukaryota > Viridiplantae > Streptophyta > Magnoliopsida > Apiales > Apiaceae > Saposhnikovia > Saposhnikovia divaricata. The sequence goes on from CM071595.1 coordinate 128,184,486, forward strand.
GTTACGTTGCGGATGTAGTCACGTACACTACTTTGTTAAAAGGACTTCTTGCTGATAATAAGTTTGTGGAGCAGAGGTTTTGTTTAAGAAGTTGATTATACTTATGAAGATATTATGAAGATGCAAAGCATTTGGTCGACGATATGATTCGAAGAGGCGACATTCCTGATGTAATTGTTGGAAAACAATTCTTGTGTTTCTCTCTAGAAAACAACTCTTGTGTTTCTCTTGGTGTATTACAATCCTAGAGGTCCAGCCTATTTATAGGCTCATAAATTGCTTACCTCATTGCTTACATATTCTCCTAGTTGTTTTTGTGGAAAAACATACAACCTACCTTATTCTACATTCACACATTATTTTCTACATTCACACATTATTTTCAAACTTATAGGTGAATGCATGGAAACCTACTGCATGTTTTCTAGAAGAGTTTGATATCTTCTAACACTCCCCCTCAAACTCGACTTTCCATTCCGAGTGATTTCCGAAACTCATAAATCTTTGTTGCAGATAAGCTCTTCGTAAATATATCTGCAACCTGATCTTCGGTCCTGACTGCCTTCATGTCAATATCTCCTTTAAGTACTTTTTCCCGTAAGAAATGATAATGTACTTCGACATGTTTGGTCCTAGCATGAAAGACCGGATTCTCGGCCAAACGAACTGCTGATATATTATCACAGTGTCATGGTACTCCATCTTCTATTGGTTGATTCAAGTCCTTCAAGAGTTGAGTCAACCAAGCACAATCTTGTGCTGCCATAGCTCCTGCTCTATATTCCGCTTCTGTGGTTGAAAGAGAAACAGTAGGTTGTCTCTTACTGCACCATGATATAGCTCCTGACCCAAGATTAAATACATATCCTGTAGTCGATCTCCTGGTGTCATGGTCTCCTGCATAATCAGCATCACAGTAGCCGCTGACCTTGATTTGTACTCCATTCTTGTAGAATAGTCCTCAATCAATTGTACCTTTGACATATCTCAATATTCGTTTAACTGCTTCAAGGTGTGTCTTTCTTGGTTTCTCCATGAATCTGCTAACAACGCCTACTGCGAAAGCTATGTCTGGTCTAGAAAGAGTTAGGTAGATAAGACTACCTACTATTTGCCTATACATTTTTGTATCCTTCAACTCCTTTCCATCGTAGGCACATAACTTTAAATTTGGCTCTATTGGGGTAGAGATCGGCTTGCATTCAGCTAGCCCAAACTTTTGAATGATATCTCTTGCATATTTTTGTTGACCAAGAAATATACCAGTTTCTGTTCTTTCAACTTCCAATCCTAGGAAGTGCTTCAACTCACCAAGCTCCTTCATTTGAAATCGAACTGATAAGTTTTTCCTTGTTCGTTGAATCTCATCTTTGTCATCTCCGGTGATGATTAGATCATCTACATATACAAGGACAATTGATAATTTTCCCCCTTGAGATTTCACGAACAAGCTCGAATCTGCTGGGGCAACATGATAACCATTTTGTACTAGAAACTCAGCAATCTTCCCGTACCATGCTCTGGGTGCCTGCTTCAAGCCATATAATGCCTTCTTCAACTTGCACATGTATTTTGGCTTTTCATGATTCACAAATCCTTGGGGTTGATCAATATAAATGTCACGATCAAGTTCTCCATGTAGAAAAGCATTCTTCACATCCATCTGCCATAATTTCCATGACTTACTTGCGGCTAAGGCTAGTAAGACACGAACTGTAGTAATCTTTGCCACTGGACTGAATGTCTCGTCATAATCTATGCCATACTCCTGAGCAAAACCACGAACAACTAGTCGAGCCTTGTATCGCTCGATCGTACCATCTGGGCGAATCTTTAACTTGTAAACCCATTTGCAAGATATGGGTTTAACAGCTTCAGGTTTTGGCACTAAATTCCATGTTTGATTTTGTTTAAGTGCCAAAATCTCTTCTTCCATGGCCTTTCTCCACTCTGGACTCTTTGATGCTTCATCAAAGTTAGTTGGCTCTTTGACCTCAGCATAGGTAGCATCTATATACTTTGGATTTGGCCGTCTATCTCTGTTAGACCTTCGTACTTGATGTTGTGAAGGCTCTTGTTGTTGCTCTTCCGGTTGATTAGTCTGTACTTCATCTGGTGTTTCATGAACACCTGTTCTCCAAGGGCTTCTTGACTTGGATCGTACCTCCAATTGATCCGTTGGGGATTCTGGTTTCTCTATAACATCATTATTTTGGGAGGAATCTAGCTGCACCTTGATTTGTAACTTTTCTTGCAGCTCCTATGAATCTGGTAACACCATTTTATTTGCCCACCATGAAGATGCCTCATCGAATACAACATTCCTTGAGACATATATCTTATTTGTATTGGGATCACAACATCTCCAACCTTTCTTCTGTTTATCGTATCCCACAAAAATGCAGCGGATAGCTTTCTTATCAAACTTACTACGGTCTTCATCTGCAATAAACACATAACATACACAACCAAATACCCGAAAATAATTGACCGTTGGTTTTACATTGTGCACCTTCTGAAATGGTGAAACAAATTCCAACCTTGGTTGTGGTAACCTGTTAGTGATATAGACCATCGTCTTCATGCATTCTGCCCAAAACCTTGTATCAACATTCTTGGCATGTAGAAGACTTCTACACGTCTCTGCTAGATGGCGGTTCTTTCTCTCCGCTACTCCATTCTGTTGTGGAGTTTTTGCACAAGTGAGTTGTCTCCGGATGTTGAACTTCTTGAGGTAGTTGTTGAACTCATTTGAAGTGTATTCTCCTCCATTATCAGTGCGAAGGCACTTGATTTTTCTTCCGAGCTCGCGTTCTACCGTGTCCTTGAATTCCCTGAATTTTTCAAAAACCTCATCTTTATGTTTTAAGATGTATACCCACACATACCTCGAAAAATCATCAATGAAGGTTAACAAATATTGATAACCACGAGTTGATGGTTGTTTGATTTTTCCAAGAACATCTGAATGCACCAGCTCCAACGGCTCCTTTGCTCTGAACTTTGACTCCTTGTACGGCAATTGATGCGCCTTACCATATTAACATCCAGCACATACAGTATCATGGCGGATTTTAATTTGTGGGAGTCCCTTCAACATTGACTTTTGCATCATAATCTTCAATTTGCTGTAGTTGACATGCCCGAGTCGTGCATGCCACAAGTCGCCTATGTCACTCTTTTTGGCCTTGTCTACACAGGCCTCTTCAGCTGACATCACATAGATAGCCTTCATTTTCGGTCCTTCTATGAAAGGTGTACCTATGACTTTTAATTCTTTATACACCTTCACATCATCTGGGCCGAATAGTACATAGTTACCTGAAGTTGTTAGTTGGGGTACTGACAGCAGGTTCTTCTTCATACTTGGGACATGATAAACATTTTCGAGTTGTATACCTTCATGTCCATATTTTTGTGATAGCTGCGACTTGCCAGCATAGGATATTGGCAAATGTGTGTTATCTGCTGTTACGATAACACGATCTCCTGTTTACTTGGTTATGCTCGACAATTTTGACTCATCTCCGGTCATATGATTGGAACAGCCTGAATCAACGATCCAATCATTCTTGTAGTCGATTGACTGCTCACTTACAGCAGTAAGTGCATGTTCTTCTGTTGGGCCTTTCCCTCGTGCATCAACAATATCTTTCTCTTCCACAAAAAAAGAAGTGTCAAAGTTCCAATCTTCTTCTCCAGCATCTTCGTTCTTAGAAGATGTTGCGACATTTCCTTCAATTTTCTTGGACCATCAATTTCTTGCGTAATGTCCCTTCTTGCCATAATTATAACATTCATCACTTTGATGATCTTTTTTGCCACCGGTTCTGACCACCATGATTATTTTGAGCTCCTCGAGCTCCCCCTGATTGGAAACCTCTATATTGATTTCCTCGAACGTCTCTTTCTTGATTATTGAATCTCCCGACACCACGTCCTTGTCCTCGACCTCTATCACGACCACGACCACGACCGCGTCCTCGGCCGTCTCTCCTGTTGGTGAAAAGAGCCGTCTCTTCACGGATGGTTGGTTGACTAGACATGGGTTTGTCTAGTTCCTCTTCGTTAATTAACAAATTCTCCAGATCTGCTATAGTTGGCTCGGTGGCCCAGCCCCGAGTTGCCGTGATAATACTTTTGTACTCCGGCTTTAGTCCATGGATGATAATTCTTTTCATCCTGGTTGTTGTAATACCATTTCTGGATCTATTGGAAATCTCGTCACAGAGAGATTTTACCTTTGAGAAATATTGACTCACGGTCATATTTTGCTGGGAGATGGACAAAACCTCATTTTCGAGCCTTTGTAATTTTGCGTCATTCTTCTTAGCGAAAACTCCTGTTAATATGTCCCACGCCTCTTTCGGCGTTTGGGCATCTTTGATTCGCTGTAGAAATTCATCCTTCACAGCTACGGTTAAAGCGTACATGGCTTTGCCTGCCTTAATCTTCCATTTCTTTAAGATCTTAGGGTCAGCTACTGGTCTTTGAGGTGTAGCCTCTGGTCGTGCCGGTGTTGAAGTTGAATCGACGGAACTTGTGTCTATACTTCGGGCCTCCCTTGGTGGTGTTGTATCACTGCCATTTACAACATCCCATAAATCCTGTCCAAGCAGATAAAACTTTATACGGGTACTCCATGACCCATAATTACTGTTCACTACTAGAAATATGGCAATAGACATCGGGTAAAAACCGATGTCTTTTTTTAAAATGAACCGATGTCTTCGCGTGTGATGTTAAAAGTCTGAAGTTTAGACATCGGTTTTTAACCGATGTCTAATACATATTTACACATCGCTTTTAAGTGCGTTTCTGATGTCTTTGTCCTAAATTTATTACTAGTTTATAATAATTTTGTAATATTGTCAACTTCAATATTGTTATATTATCAAGGTTAGAGCCACTTAAGCATGCAACACACAAGTTAGAAATAGACATTGACATCGATAACTAAAATTCTAACGATGTCTAAGATGTTAATTATCATCAGTTCCATTATAGAACCGATGTTAAAGATACTCTAAGACATCACATTATTAAACGATCCGATGTAAGGTACTTTAAAGACATCAGTTTCACTAGTTAATTTTTTACAAATGATACTTTTCACATCGGTGTTTTAGCAATACCCGTTGTTAACTTTTGTATTAACATCGGTTTTAAAATTAAGCAATGTTGTATTCCATTACTAACATCGGTTTTAAACTAATAGCAGTGTTGTATGCCTTTATGAACATCGATTTTTTGATTTACACTGATGTCTTTTTTGCTATAAACATTAGTTTAATCTAATTTCCACATCGGTTTTTTATAAACTATAGCTTATTTAAGACATCGTTTTTAAGTTTTCTGTGATGTTAGTTTAAATTGTTCCTGCTTGAGAAAACAATAACCATATAGACATTTATACCAAAAAACTCAACAAATATGTACCACATGATAACAAACATTGATCAATATCAAATTCAGTGTTCAAGATGAATTCCCAAAACAACTCATAGCTACAATTCAAGGTTACCATCCTCAATAACCAATTACCAAACATTCCAAACCTAAAACTAAGGTACAAGCACTGATTGTTTTCTCCACTTTGTTGAGTGTTTTGACAAGTAATACTCGAAAATAATATAAAATCTACATCTCGGTTCGAGCACTATACAATGCAGCTTGGTCATCCACATAAACCTGAATCCAGTGCCCTTCGATTTTGTTGACGGCGTAAAGCTTTACCTTGACGACCAATGATTCTGATGCAACCTGTGTAACTAAGGAATATTAGTTTTTGGATACAATTTAAAATATATCTACGGATCAAGAAGAAATTTATTACATCAAGTTGCTGGATAAGCAAGGAAATGTGGAAAAATTGAAATTTTTGGACCATGTATAATTGTGTATAACAGACTAGACTGGAACTTTAATCTGACCACCCTCTGATTACATGCTTATACATTTCAAACCAGTGTAAAAGTAGAAAGATCCAGATAATTGTAGAATTTATGAATGAGCTCTTAAATTGTAGAATTTTGAATTGTATACTCTGCTACTACTGGATCAGAAAAGCTTCCAAAAATTGCTTACAATTCAAAATTCTACAATTATCTGGATCTTTCTACTTTTACACTTATCTGGATCTTTAAGAGCTCATTCATAAATTCTATAATTTAAGAGCTCATTCATAAATTCTACAATTATCTGGATCTTTCTACTTTTACACTGGTTTGAAATGTATAAGCATGTAATCAGAGGGTGGTCAGATTAAAGTTCCAGTCTAGTCTGTTATACACAATTATACATGGTCCATAAATTTCAATTTTTCCACATTTCCTTGCTTATCCAGCAACTTGATGTAATAAATTTCTTCTTGATCCGTAGATATATTTTAAATTGTATCCAAAAACTAATATTCCTTAGTTACACAGGTTGCATCAGAATCATTGGTCGTCAAGGTAAAGCTTTACGCCGTCAACAAAATCGAAGGGCACTGGATTCAGGTTTATGTGGATGACCAAGCTGCATTGTATAGTGCTCGAACCGAGATGTAGATTTTATATTATTTTCGAGTATTACTTGTCAAAACACTCAACAAAGTGGAGAAAACAATCAGTGCTTGTACCTTAGTTTTAGGTTTGGAATGTTTGGTAATTGGTTATTGAGGATGGTAACCTTGAATTGTAGCTATGAGTTGTTTTGGGAATTCATCTTGAACACTGAATTTGATATTGATCAATGTTTGTTATCATGTGGTACATATTTGTTGAGTTTTTTGGTATAAATGTCTATATGGTTATTGTTTTCTCAAGCAGGAACAATTTAAACTAACATCACAGAAAACTTAAAAACGATGTCTTAAATAAGCTATAGTTTATAAAAAACCGATGTGGAAATTAGATTAAACTAATGTTTATAGCAAAAAAGACATCAGTGTAAATCAAAAAATCGATGTTCATAAAGGCATACAACACTGCTATTAGTTTAAAACCGATGTTAGTAATGGAATACAACATTGCTTAATTTTAAAACCGATGTTAATACAAAAGTTAACAACGGGTATTGCTAAAACACCGATGTGAAAAGTATCATTTGTAAAAAATTAACTAGTGAAACTGATGTCTTTAAAGTACCTTACATCGGATCGTTTAATAATGTGATGTCTTAGAGTATCTTTAACATCGGTTCTATAATGGAACTGATGATAATTAACATCTTAGACATCGTTAGAATTTTAGTTATGGATGTCAATGTCTATTTCTAACTTGTGTGTTGCATGCTTAAGTGGCTCTAACCTTGATAATATAACAATATTGAAGTTGACAATATTACAAAATTATTATAAACTAGTAATAAATTTAGGACAAAGATATCAGAAACGCACTTAAAAGCGATGTGTAAATATGTATTAGACATCGGTTAAAAACCGATGTCTAAACTTCAGACTTTTAACATCACACGCGAAGACATCGGTTCATTTTAAAAAAAAGACATCGGTTTTTACCCGATGTCTATTGCCATATTTCTAGTAGTGTAAGGTTTTTACTTCGAGAAGAATATACAACAAAACCATCCAACACAATCAACCTGCACGAAGCAATCTACAATGATTCAAATTTTACTTTCCGTTTTGGCATAGACTAAAGGATTATGAAAGAAAGGATTCATGTCACACATTAAACATTTTCATAATCCAGTTGCTAACTGCAGCAGTTGGACTTCTGCTCAATGGGTTGCCCCTTTATTTGAACACCACTTGATGATTTTTTGCTAGCAGCTGGCTGATTACCCATTCTGCAGATATAAAGTGAAAATTCATTGTAGCAAATGCAGCAAACTTGTGGATACGATACTAAATGAATAAGTAAATTAATCTATCAATGAATCAAATGCGGGGATGCATTTTTCTTCAAATGATGAAATAGCTAATGCATATTATTGAAATAACAGATGATCGCAGATAAACAATAAGCAGATAATAAAGTGTTTTACTTCTTCCTTATTTCTCCAGCCATAGTAAAAAATGATTGCTCAACATTGATCGAGTCTTTTGCACTGGTCTCAAGGAAAGGTATCCCTAGCTCATCTGCAAATGCCTGCAGGTAATTCAAGTCCAAAGCCGTAATGATGTCAGTTCACATATTTAAAATTTAAGGAGGGAGTAGCAAAGTTCAACATAAAAAGTATTTTGCTATTTGCAGTAGATATTTCTTTCATAAAAAGATAAATGAAAACATAAAAAAAAAAACTTATAAATGACTAAATTTGTACTATCCTCACAGGCTGCAAGGCATTATATTTGCCCATTAGGCAACACAAAGTTTTTCCTGGTAAAATGTATAATATGATTTGTGCAAGTGCGTGAAAATAGAGCAGCAAGATGATTAATCAAGGTTGAGGTCTTCGATCTGCTTATGCAAGAAATCAAAATACCCTTATCTTGAGTTCGGACGCCCGTACCTAGAACTTGCCTCAACACAATTGACAATATGACCAAACTTGCTAAAAATATGGTATATTCTTGATCCCGACGCTCAGGTTGGATCTCTCTGGACAAGCAAAAACCTTTTTACTACTTATTTTATGTACTAGTGTTGTATAAGAAAGATAAATGTGCATTTTCTCGAATTAGACAACTGATATTCAGTTAAAAGGTTCCCATGTCCATTTGGTGCAAACCAGTTAAAAACACAGGCTTAAACCTAACCATGTGGTTATGACCTGAGACCTCAGAACTCGAATATGCTTAAAACGTCCGTTCAGGCCTGCAAATCCGGACCACAAAATTACTACATGACTATGGTTGCATTCTGTACCTTAGCTGTTTGTGTATCCACGACCTTGTTCTCAACCAAATCACATTTGTTTCCCACCAAAAGCTTGCATACACTATCATTTGCATATCTATCAATTTCGCTCAGCCACTGCTTGACATTGTTGAAGCTCTCCTTATCGGTAACATCGTAAACAATCTGTTACAAGGCCCAGATAATTTATAATATGAACATAAGAACCGGTATAACTGACTTTCAACATAAAGAATGAAACAATGCATAGAAGATGCACGAATTATCCAATACTACCGCACCTGAACTGCTTCTAAGTTTGCTACACTTTGCAACATGCATAACTGTCATTAACTCATACACTAAGTAATATCTCAAGTATCCGAGACGTGCATAATACATGTACAATGCACTCTATCCATTTCCACGGATTTTCCTTCTTGATCTTAGCCTGCAAAGGTGATCTTATAGCTGCAAGTTTAGGAATGTAATCAGATGCATAAGTTAATATACCTAAAAACCTTTGCAACTGTTTCCTATCTTCAATATGATCTGGAAACTTATGAATATGTTCCAAAATATGATTATGAGGACAGTGAGTTCCTTGATCAATTTCTAATCCTAAGAAATTAATCTTTGTTTTGAAGAGCTGTGCCTTTTTCTTGGATAAGATTATGCCAAGAGTTTCACATTTCTTCAGTACTGCTGCCAAATGTATAAGATGTTCTTTTTCATTGTTAGAAAATATAAAAATATCATCTACATAAATACAACAGAATTTTTCAAAAGATCTAAATGCGTTCTGCATATGTCTTTGAAATATTAATGGAGCTTGTTTGAAACCAAATGGCAACACTCTCCACTGATAATGTCCTTGGGGACATGTAAATGCTGTCAGTAGCTGTGATTCTTCATCTAGCAAAACCTGCCAGAACCCTGATTTATAGTCTACTGAACTAAACATTTTCTTACCTCTTATAAGGGCTAGCAAACTATCCTTATTGGGTAGATTATGACCATCTCTATAGTAAGATCGTTCATCTTTTTATAGTTGACAACCATTCTTTTCTTGCCTCGTCGTCGTTCAGCTTCGTTTTCTACTAAGAATGCTGGTGACATGTGGGCTGATTTACTGGGAATGAGTACCTTCATCTCAAGGAATTCTTTAATTTGCACTATAAATTCTTCAACATCTTGAGGGCTATACTTCATAGGTTTTACCCTGCAAATATCCCTAGGATTGTTGAGTTTTATTGATGCTTTCATCCAATGCTTGGTCTTCTGAGGATCCAACTGATTGTCTACGCATACTTTTTCTAAGAGTCTTTCGATCTTAGATTTCCTGTCAATATCTAGAGATAATTTTGTTAGATCAAAATTCATTTCTCGATATACATTCAACATATCACTCCCCCTCTCTAAAAGTTGGATTTTGTTGTGGGAAATGTTGATAGGTGTGACGGGTTTAGTTTTTGAATTATTTTTCTTTGATTCCAAAAACGTGGGGAAACCTACTCGATTTTCTTGATTAACTTTCTTAACCATTAAGTGTGAAAATAATCTGTCTTTCAGAAAGTTGTATAAAAGTATTATAAGTTAAGCAAAAATTATTACCTAAAATAAAGTCTATACCTGCTTCTTGTTGATAAACAGTGGGTATATGGAATATTTCCTCTACTATCATCATATCAAGGTTTTTACATACCTTGTCAATCATAATGGTTTATTCATTAGCGATTTTTACCTCTATAGGTCTTTCAGCATTCACCCAATGTTCTGGTGGAATGACAGAACTTCTCTTTGTTAGTAGGATTACAACCGAAATTATAAGATTCTTCTGAAATTATAAGTTTTGTCTGAAAGGAAAGAAAAACTGCAGATGTTGGGTCTGCAATGAAGGACATTACGCAAATGAATGCCCTAACAGAAAGAAATACCCCGACAAACTCAAGGTATTAGAAGAAATCTACTACATAGGCTATGAACCAGTAGAAGACGAATATGATGAGAAGAAGGAAGTTTTCATCATACAAGAAATTGACCCCGGACCATCATCCGATGAGTCAGAAGATGAATCAACAAACGAAAGCAATTGAAGATTCTCAAGAAGAATTAGTAATGGCAAACATTACTAATCCCTCATCGATTTATATAAAAGGTACACTTAAGTTAGCTGGATATTGAAAAATCGAATTACATTGTTATGTTGACACAGGTGCAAGTCTCTGCGTAGCGAGTAAGTACGTCATTCTACCAGAACATTGGGTGAATGCTGAAAGTCCTATAGAGGTAAAAATCGCTAATGGAAAAACCATTATGATTGACAAGGTATGTAAAAACCTTGATATGATGATAGTAGAGGAAATATTCCATATTCCCACTGTTTATCAACAAGAAGCAGGTATAGACTTTATTTTAGGTAATAGTTTTTGCTTAACTTATAGTCCTTTTATACAACTTTCTGAAAGACAGATTATTTTCACACTTAATGGTGAAAAAATATGGGTTACGAAAGTTAATCAAGCAAATCGAGTTCTCAAAGTAGTTATTTCTGACAACAAAGAATTAATATGTCGATACGCATTAGGAAGCTTTAATGAGAAAGAATACTTGGCAGTCAAAAGAGCTATCACAAAATTTTCTATTTATCTAACCCCTGTTGAATTTCTTGTCAGGACAGATAATAAGAATTTTACTTATTTCCTTAAATTAAAGATTGAAGGAGATAACAAGCAAGGAAGACTTGTGCGATGGCAACGATGATTTTCCAGATACAGCTTCAAGGTTGAACACCTTGATGGAGTTAAGAATTGCCTAGCCGACTTCTTAACCAGAGAATATCAGCAAAAGTAAAAGGTATGGCACAGAAAACTCTACATGTTTATGTCACATCTTATTGCAGGTATCCAAGGCATTTTAGGCCTATAAATAGAAGAGGAATTCAACAATTGAAAATCACACCAAACATAAACATCCTCTATAAAGATCATTCAATAGATCAAAATCTCTTTCTTTGAGATAAAAACTATGGACTCTTCCATAGAACTGTTAGAACTAAAAAAAACTATTCTCTTGAAGAAGATCCAGCTTCTCAACGATGAATATCATATAGTTCAAGCTAAGCTAGAATTTGTAAGGAAGTACTCTCTTCCTGAACAACAAAAGGTTATTTCTACACATTCCTTGGAAACAAGCAAAGTAGGAGCTAGTCCATCTCAAACGGAAGATGGTAAAGACATATCAACACCGTTGAAAGCTGTGGTTTTGCTAAAAAGCCAAAATGTAGGGAAAAATGAATTTCCTGAACTACAAAAGGTCATTTCATCACCTTCTTCAGAAATGAAACAAGATGAGGCTAATCTTGAGCAAACGGCTCCAGATAAAAATTCAATAAATCCGTTGAAGGCTATGAATTTGCCAAAAATTCAGAACGAGGTACAGACCTCCTTAACGTTAGTTAAACCCACAGACTTAAGTTTGAGACCTAACGGGGGAATTCAAATCCCTAACAAGACTGAAAGTCAGATTTCAGCAGTCCCGTCCGGATATAAAGGCTCTAAAGCTTATTATGTTGTGTTTAATGGTCCTAATGCAGGAATATACACCACATGGGAGATAGCAGAGAAAGCAGTTAAAGGTTTCTCTAATGTCAAGCACAAGAAGTATAAATATTTCGCTGAAGCAAGAGTTGCAACAAATATCTGTACTAATCAAGAGTTTAAACCACCACTTGAGTTGATAAGTTCTGCAGAAGCATTACAACCAAATTATGCAGGTGCAATCACTCAGAAAAAAGGATCCTCAAGCAAGACAGTGGTAGGAACTATTCCAAAGAATCAATAATCTACGTGGATACAAGTAAATGAAGATACCATCAAACCAAACCAAACCAAACATACCCAGCATATCCCGTTGAGAACGGGGTCTAGGGAGGGTAGATTGTACGCAGACCCTGCCCTTACCCTGAAACTAGGGAGGCTGTTTCCGTGCAGACCCCCGGCTTAGTGCATAGTGCATAAAAATGTGTGATGTTTGGGAAAATACCTTAGCCCGTGGCATTATACACACGGGACTTACCTCGAGTTCATCAAAATATCAAATTTTGATGAACTCATTATTCAGGGTTCAACTATCTTTATCAATATGGCAGAACAGCCACAGAAAAGAAATTTGTTGATGAGCATTTCTTCACTTCAGACAAGAAAAATGTTAGTTATTTCAACTTCTATCCAAATGCCGACTTAGAGATGGTGTATGAAGCATATTAGTACGGATTATTAGCTCAAGTTTATCCCTCTAATAATCTATTGGAAATCTCTAGATTCCCCAAGGAATTTAGAAAAATAGTTAAGGCCTATAAAACAAACTGTCTTAAAGGTCAGGAAGTCGATATCTTTATTAAAATAACCAGTACAATTATCTGTTAAATGAAGAGGAATATGACTGTCCACCCAAACAACCGTTCCATTACATTCAGGTTGGTTCGGCAAAAGAAAAAATCTTTTCTCCAAGTCAAGCCATGTCACCCACTCTGGAGAAAAAGGATTTAAGAGAATTTGGTGAACAGAAATTATTGATTTTAATTAATAAAATATTCAACATTAAGAAGGAAGATAAATTAAAAGTTAACCTCGCAACGGTTAATGCTTTAATGACATCTTATTCACATAAGGGATTAAGCGAAGAAGATTACAACAAAATTGTAGCCTTCAGACGACAGCTGTTACTCAAAGATGCTATTGGTTCCCACCAAGACCTCTATTGCAAAAGAAAGCAAAAGGAGATAAGAAAATTTGACATCCAGCTTGAATGTCAACATTACAGTCCTACTACCACACCAGATGATAAGGCATCAGGAAAAAGAGTGATGGAAAATTAAAGTAGAAAGAATCTACTTTATAAAAGAAGACGCATCTGCTTTACTAGTGGAGCATCTACTTTATTAAGTGCAGATAGACGTATGCAATGACGTCCTAACATTTGTACAGATCCTCTTCCTTACACTATAAAAGGAGAGTTATGTTTTGGAATAAAGGACATCTGAAATTTAGCTAAGCAGAGCACACTTTAGCATTCAGAAGGTCATAATGTGTGAGTAATTCCTTTAAGGGATCCAAGTATGTAGAATTTGTAATTACTCTGGAAGCATACATCCAGAGTTGCTTGTAATATGTTTGTATAATATTATCTATGAAATAAAAACCTTTTCAATCAAATGATATTCATAGTCATAAAACTCTTATTTTGGTTATCCGGTTTGTAAAACCTGGAGAGCATAAGACGTCAACCGGGCAGAAGTACCGTTGAGGCAGGAGGCCTTTAGGGAAAAGCCATCGATGCAGCTTTGGTCAGCAGAAGGAAAAAACCATGCATAAGAGAAGTAGATTAGCTAGACTATATTAGTTGAAAAGTAAGTTATTTCATACCTAATGATCAATACAGATATTAAGCATGGATGGAACTCTTCCAGGTATTAACTCTAAGACTTAGATCTCTTTAATCACTTTATTTGATATTTTTATCTGTTAAATTAGATGCATGATTAGTTATAATCAGCAATTTATCCTTTACCCATGAACAATAACAATAGGTAATATTACCTTAAAGAAAAATAGAAAAATGATGAAGAATTCCTTGCTTTTTGTCAGAATCAGACTAGTAATGATAATCTAGAACTCCTTTAACGAGCTTTTAGACTCATTAGAGGTTATGAGAGAACACAACCACGATTTCTCCATTAGAAATCAACGTGGAATATCAGGTCAAGAAGATCATAACCTCTTAAGATATTGGGTCTTCAAGTGGACAACCCAATAGTATACCTAAGAGACACAAAGATGGTTATGGTCGTTGGATCATTACATCTGAAACATCTGTCCTAAATGAGGTGGATTAATCCGCTTATATTTTACACCCCTCAACCCTGGAATTCTTACATGCTACAGATACAGGCATAAGTAATTAACTACCTACACCATCAAATTGGTAGCTTGTGGCAGAGGTTTGCAATAATCAAACCGAACAAACCAAGGACCTTTAAAATTTATCATCTCAACACTATCACAGATCAGTATTCCTATTTTCAAAACTAGTATATCAATCACCATAATAATCACTATCTATAGAAATCAAAGAAAATGAATACAATAGTTGCTCACTAAAAATCTACAGCTAACGGTAAATTTACAAATTTTATTTTGCTATTTAAAATAAGCTGAATACGAATTAACAAAGGGATATTTTTATTCCATTTGTTCACAGCCTTAACAAATCACAATTATTAGAAATGATTATACGTTGCTTGGTGCCTCATGCCTGTCTAATTTTCATCTCTTGAAAACACCTCATCTCCGTTACCCGGACTCTAGTTTTGTCCTTATACCCATGTCGACCAGACATGACATGGGTGTGGGTAAGGGATTTCATTAATGCCCAGCTTATATGTTGAGTCATCGCACCTATGACCAATTTCGGATCCATATCCACTAATCTTCTAGTTTTTAAAACTAAGAATCCAACACTTGGATCCGCACCCGTGTCCGTAGCCAATCCCGTATAAGAAACGCAGCGTTTTCTTTTCATGCCTCATTCATTCTATATAAGAGGAGGACCTAAACATCGTATCATAACTCTAAAAGGTATTCTCCTCTATAATTGTTGTGCATGATGAGCTGCTTGAAACCAGTGACAGTAATTAAGGATGTTACATCGCAACTCGTGTTTCTGTTCTCTGAACAGAACATATGAATGCTTATGCCTTACAAAACCCCAAAAGATCATAAGTCCGAACTTAGAACTTCTGTACCCACTAGAAGTGACCAGAGTGAAGCAGAGATAGAGTTTTCACTGAGGGGATAAGATAATAGTACAGACAATTACGGTTAGCTTGTACTATTAGCCTAGTATCCGTGAATAAGTGAATTGCCCAGATATACCCCAATATGATGAGTTAAATGCAATATGATGTACACGGTTTGGCATTGAGGAAGGGCCGATACATATTACTTACAATAATACCATGTGCTCCTCGGTAGTAGCTGCTTGTTATTGTCCTAAATCGTTCCTGCCCTGCAGTATCCCACTGAAAACAACAAATAGCACTGCCGTTAACTGTTCTTTTTACATTTCTTCAAGATTCATGAAATAATGCGTTTTAAGTCCCTCACTATTTCATATTTTAGAAATTAACATGAAACATGTCCTAGAAAAAGGATGATACCAGATACTTATTCAAATGGCAACCTCACAAGTTATTAAACATAAAAAATAAGACCCCGTCGCAATTTATAGTAAGTTCTAATTTCAAGATTCTTCTGCATTCCGTAGTCACAAATTCCAGATTTAAGTTTTAATAAAATGAGTTGACAGCAACAAGTTATATACAGCAGCTTAGCCATACAAAAAAAGTTATACACAGCTAATCCAAATGCCAGCAGAAACTCCTGAACTAACATTTCACTAAGCAAACATCAAATATTGTAATCAAAACTCACAATTTGAAGCTTGATTGTCTTGCCATCCTGCTCCACAGTCCTAATTTTCTAAAAACAAAAGAACCCAATTCAGCTTCACCAAAACAAAAAACACTGCTAAAGAACAAAAAGGGTACATTCAACATCAGAAAAAGAATGAAAAGCTCACAAAATCAACGCCAATAGTGCTGATGTAACTATCAACATAAGAATCATCCTGAAATCAGAACCCCGCAAATTCAAACATAGTTTTACAAAAAAAAAAAAATGTAAAAATTATGCATTCAAAAAGCTAAGTAAAGGGTAAATAAAAGTTGACAAGTACAGCAAATCTGAGAAGAAGGCATGATTTTCCAACAGAAGAGTCTCCAATCAGCAAGAGCTTGAAGAGATAATCACTAGAACAAAATCAAGAAAACACAAACAAAAAGTTAGCACTTTTTATAATGAGCAAGTGAAACAATGAAAATTATATAAAGTTGGAAACTTTAATATTTTTATGGACAATAAAAAATCAAGAACTTACTAATCGTTGCTCATGTTTGGTGAATGAAAAACTTAAGGTGATCTAAAATTGTTTGAAGGGGTTAGTTCTTTGTTTGGTTTGCAGGGGAGACATGAAAAGAAAATGAAGGAGAGGGAAGGTATGATTCAAAAGGAAGTCTCCTGCATGTGTCCCATGCTTTTCCCATTTTTCACTCTTTTCCCCACCTCATTGGGATATTTTTGTTCGTATACTTCCTCCATCCTAAATTATTTATCGTCTTTGATTTTTGCGTATATTTTAAATGTATTAAAGATAAAAGTTTTAAATTCTTTTTTATAAATAAAAATTTAAAATCTAAATATTTATTCACTTTATTTATCCATGATGGGGTCAGATAAGTACACAGCATTTTCATTATATTTGCTGGTCAACTGCCTTCTGAGCGGGATATATTGGGTATGTTTGGTTTGGTTTGGTTTTTGCTGGTCAACTGTCTTCATTTGTTTGTTGAAAATGTGAGTACAACAGCCAACAGGTATGATAATCGACATTCTACTACGATTTATAAAATGAATGATATTCCCTTACATTACTTTTGGCTTGTTGCTGTGGATATAGAGGTTAGAATTTGACATCAGATGATGTGCCAATGATAACATATTTGATTTGTACACATAGATATAGCTAGATTTATAGAAGCTTCAAGAAATCATGAAGAATTATTGCAGAAATGTAATTAGGGGAGGAACCACGTAGAAGTTAATCTAGACTTAAGTTTCGGTTAAATTGAGATTTTTTTTTTCAAATGTCAATTTTTAATTGAAATTCAAAAATATAAAATCTCAATTAATTTTAAAAATTAATGATAATTCCCTTTATTTTAATCCTAACGGTATCGGAATCCTGTTTTGCCGCCGAACGTCATACGAAAAGATGTGCATTTTCGAATGCATCAACCTATGAGAAAGTACTAGAAAAGTTGTACGATTAGATTTTAAAGTTCTTTATGTAATAATTCAGCGTTATCTTCCTTGTCACAATAGTAATACGGTATGATAAGTTAGTGCTTCTCCACTTTTTTTTTGTCTTTCAATAATGGGGTTGCTATGTATACTTGATTGATTCCTTGCCTAGCCTTCAATTATGAGTTTCCCCGTGACTATTTTTTTTTTGATAAAAAATTATTTAAAAGATTATAAATGAGTGTTTGTTCTAATAATTCTCGAGATAAGCGAGGATTAAATCCATAACCAAAATCGATAAAGGATATATTCTTAACCATTTGATCTATCCAACCTTCTCAAATGATTACTGTGGATCTTTGCAAAAGTTTTGGTTTTTTTTTACAGATTTTTGAATTTGTTTCATCAGATACTCATTCAAGATGATTACGAATGATTTGGCTAAAATTAGTGATAATCAAGGTAAAATTAGCTTTCGTCTTGCTCGTATGTGTGTTTTTGCTCAAAATATTCTTGTTTTTAGTTGTATTTGTGTTTGAAATTGGTGTTTTGTGCTTGACAGAGTGTCATATGTTCATATGACACTCATTCAAGTTTATTACGACTGTTTTGCCTAAAATTAGTTATAATCAAGGTAAAATTAGTTTTTGCCCTGCTGATATGTGTTTTAGTTATGCTCATATGCTTTTCGTATTTTAATTGTCTTATTTTGTTTTTTTATTTTGTGTTTTTTCGTAGTGATTGATCTTGTGTTGCGCTCATATGTGTTTTTTTTGTAAATTTTCATCGATCATCATTTTTAGTGTTATTTTTTGTTCAATTAGTCTTTTGGAGCTGTGTTTGATGCCTGATCAAACTTTTTTTGATAAAGTTACTGATTTCATTTGAAATTCTGATTTTATATTGTTCTCATTTTTACTGATTTTATGTTCATTCAGGTTCAATTTGTGGTGATGGATCTCGTATTAGTACTGAAGTTAGTAATAATGTTAGTATTGGTGGTTGTTCAACTGAAAGTGAGGGCTCCGTAAGTAGTTACTTGTTGTCTCCCAATGGTAAGAGGTATTTTATACCTATTGTCGATGCGAATTTTGTTCCATTCTGTGACCAGGTCATTGAAACCTTAATCCAAGGTTACAAGTTTTATAAACATTATGGTACATTAGGTGGATTTGATGTTCGAAAAAGGACCGAGAAGAAAGATGATGACGAAAATGTTATTCTTAAACATTTTGTCTGCAACAGAGAAGGTTTCAATGATTTAGATTTAGGAAGTTCTGATGTTAGTTCTAGTAAAGATGTAAAGGGAAGGAGGACTATGTCTCGCAGGTGTGGTTGCAAAGTAAAACTTATTTTGAAGATTAATAGGGATAATATGTTTTTTGTGCTGTCTTTTATTGAACAACACAACCACCCTCTAGTTCCTGAAAGTGGTAGGCAGTTTTTAAAGGCTAATAGGGAGATGATAGTTGGGTTGAGAAATATTGTCTTCGACGCTTCAAAAGTAAATATAGGTTGTAGCAAGGGATTTTGCCTTGCGAAGGAAATGTATGGTGGTTATGCTAATGTAGGGGCAACGCTACGCGATTTCAGAAATTTTGATCGAGATTTGAAAATGTATGTTGGTGAGAGAGATGGTCAGATGATGATAGATAAATTCAAGGTCATGCAAGAGACTTGTGAGTTATTCTATTATGCTTATGAAGTAGATTCTGTTGGACACTTAACCAAGCTTTTTTGGGATGATGCAATTGCTCGAAGGAATTTTGAACTTTATGGTGATGCGGTGTCATTTGATGCAACCTTTGATACAAACAAGTAAACCAATCTATTTTAATTTTATTTAGTAAAATAGACTTGTAGCATATAAATTATAATCTGTACATTTGTTAGTATATAAATGTAGTGATTTGTGCAGTACATAATAGTGATTTTCTATTGTTTCTTTTCTGATTTTGTGAATTTTGTGCATAACTTATTAGTGATTTTATTTTTCTTAGTGATTTCCTGATTTTCTTTTCTATTTCTGTAACAGTTTCTATATTATATTTTTAGTCGATTTGTGAATATATTATTATTGATTGTGTAAATTCTATTTTTTATCAACCTGACGAAGTCTGTCTTTTTTAAACTTTTATTATTGCTTGTGTAAATTTAAGCGTTCTGTTTTGACAGTTGTATTTTTTTAAAATTTATTTTTCAGGTATGACATGATTTTTGCTCCATTCACTGGTGTCGATAAGCACGACAAATGTGTTACATTTGCAGCTTGCCTATTATCACAAGAAAGTGTTGTAGATTATAGTTGGGCTTTTCATCATTTTTCAAAGGCCATGGGACGGAATCCTGTTGTTATTGTTACTGATCATTGTGCTGCTATGAAGGTAGCTATTCGTGAATCATTTTCTGCTGTTAATGGTTTGGTTGCTACTAAGCGTCGTCTTTGTATGTGGCACATTATGGAAAAATTTCCTATGAAGGTATACTTTTTAACTTTGTGTAATTTTTAGCATTTTCCGAAATAATTGTTAACAATTGGTTTTCATTTTCATTTTGTAGTTGGGTAATCGTTTATGTAAAGAAACTGATTTTATGGAGAAAATGAAAGTCTATATATGGTCATCTATTTTAGAGATTGATGAGTTTGAAAAAGGATGGGAAGCTGTTATAAAAGAGTTCCAATTAGAGGATAACAAGTGGTTGTCAGATATGTATGATATAAGATCTTCGTGGATTCCTGCATTTTTTAGGAATGAGCCAATGTTTGGTTTGATGAGAACAAATTCAAGGTCGGAGAGTGAGAATTTTTTCTTTTCACAGTTTCATAAACAAGGGGACACCTTATGTGAGTTTTGGTTGCGTTTTCAAAGTGCAATGGATAGGCAGATGAATGAAACTGTTAGGTTGGATAATGATTCAAATTCAAGCCTGCCTACTACATTGTCAACATGGTATGTTGAAGATGATGCAGCTGATTTACTCACACGTGTAATTTTTTACAAAGTTCAAGAAGAAATAATGGCATCTTGTTTGGATATGCAAATCAAGTGTATGAGTGAAGAAGTGGAGGGGTTTCTCATCTTGAGATTAGGGACGTCAAAGTGAAAGATAAATTGTTTAAGGTAACATTTCATAGACTAATTATTTTATTATGCGTTTATTTCTTTTTACTCGGATATCTGGTGATTAACTCGTATATTAAAAAACCGATTACAAAATAATTAATCTACTTTTTTTTGTAGGTTTCTGTTAGTAGAAATCATGGAGTTTGTTCTTGCAAGAAATTTGTTATGTGTGGAATTGTTTTTCGACACACATTTTGTGGTTTTAAACAAATAGGAGTTACTAAGTTTCCTAGAAGTCTTGTGCTAAATCAGTGGATGAAAATAGCTGAGAGTGGAACTTCACCAAATTCAGTGTCCGTCTCTAATGACTACTTTAAGATGGAGCAGGCTTCTTCGAAATTGATAGAGATTTGGTTTGATTTTCGTCAAGCAGTTAATAAAGCTGGAGTTCAGTTAGATAGGCTAGATTATGTGCACAAAACAATAAAGCAGCTGAATACTGATCTTGAAAACCAATATGTGAGTTTTCCTGATTTTACAAAGAAGGATCACATGGCTGCTATGATTGGTGAACAACCAGTTGGAGAAGTTTCTATACTTGTTTCAAAGCTTTGTAAAAACAAAGGAAATTATTTTAAGAAGAAGAGGCTGGTCAGTGAAAGAGAGAGCGCGCTCAACAAATCGAATAAAAGAATTCGAAAATGCAACATATGTGGGGCATTAACTCACGATGCTAGAACTTGCACAGATAAGAATGGAGAGACAGCAGCGAATAAGAAAGGAGCTGCAGCATCGAATAGGAAAGGAGAGACAACATCGAAAAAGAAAGGAAAAGTAGTAGCGAATATAAAGGAGAGGCAAGAGAGGCAACAACAAAAAAGAATGGAGAGCCTGAAGCAAATTTCGTGAACTGACCTTTGATGATTTTATTTATGTAAACAATATTTCTTTTCTAGTTTAAAAACTTTGTTTCAATTGATTTGGTACTATGGATACTGTTATGCAAAAAATTCACACAACACCCCGAGAAAGCCTCGCCGGAATAACCGGAATTATCCTTGGTTTTCGGATAATTAACAAACCGAACAGCTGTACCAAAACGGGGTAGCTGAACCTAATAATGATATTTTGTGTTTTTTGGGCTGAGTTAGCAAGTTCACCGGATAAAATGGCAAAAATCCGGCCAAGTATTTCCAGGAAAGTGTTACTTAGGGTACACGTGCCTTGTGTATTCAAAGAAGTAAAAAACCGACCCCTTGCTAATTGCCTACATATCCTATTTATAGGAATCAAGCCCTAATGTAGTTCTTTTAGGTTAGGAATCCTTTCCTTGTCCATTAAGCCATGAAATTGATAAGATTTAATCCTTCCATCCATGTTAATCTCGAAGTCTTTGTGTAGAAATATGACTTTTCCTTAAATCAGCTACCCCCTTAGTAGAATCCTATTCAAAATAGAACTCCTAAATCCTACTCATATGAGGACTCCATGTATGTGTGGACATATATATCACAAATATCCAATATTTACTATATTAGAAACGTGTATTTCTATAAAATAAACTGTTAATAGGACTCAGTTTACGCCTCCTAAAAACTAGGAGGTAATCCTTATCCACTCGGCCAGCAGAGGTGGAACCTGTGAGCCCACCTGCACCTACACAGCTTCCCAAAAAAGCGAACCTCCACCTCCAGAGCTTCCCTCTGGAGGTACACCTCTTTCCTTCCAGCTACTTTGTTCCTACCTTTTCAACACCCTACCAGGCCTCCAACATCCATGGGCCCAAAACTAAGCCCATTACAAATTTTGGGCACAACAACTACCCCCCGGGTTCCTTGTGGATGTTAAATACACAAGGAACCTTGCCATTTCTCCTTAGCTTCAGCTTCACTTTTTATGTCCAGCTCCAACATTTCACCTTAACATCCCATACATTTCGCAATAACCTTGCCATAATTAAGCCAGTAAAACCTTTCCAAAGATTCCGTGATTTCCTTTTAAGTTAAAATCTAAGCTACTCCCATTATTAAAGAATTTAGAAAATTAAAACAAAATTTTTCTCCCCAAACCCAGGTTCCTCTAATTTAACTCCTTCCAAGAAATACTTTCTTCTCAATAATTCTTTCTAAAAAGATAAATATTTCAACACTTTAAATAAATATCCCAGAATAAATCTTGAAAAAACAGCCTCTCCAATTAAAATTACACCGGGACTTTCATTTCCTTCTTCAAAAGCCGTGTCCTATAACAATTCAGCTTCCTATCGGTACGTATTCCAATGCAACCATTACTCCTACCCGAACATAACTCATTTTCACACGCCACAATTTCTCTTCCTTTACTCTACATATTTTTTATACATATATTAACACCCATCTGTCCTCTTTTCCTTTTTCTTTACCACAAACACATACTCTCTCCCTCTCTCACCGGTTCATCTTCCCAAAGAGAAGCTCAACTCCGGCGAACCATCCCGGCGATACTCTCCAACTCCAGCCTCTCTAATCCTTCCAACTATCATCAAGGTATGATCCCTTTTCTTATGCTCCCTGTCTTTCATATCCAGCGATATTCTCTCAATTACATATTGCGATTTATCTCTGATTTGTAGTTATGCATGCACCTAGATACACACACTAATCTCCACATATGCATGTAACTGTACCATGTTTATTAATGGTTAATTCATCATCAAAACGAGTATCCCCCTTTCTGGACCATGGTACCTGTTAGAATTCAAAACCCTAAAACCCAATTCATACTGATCTTCATTCGAAACCCATTAGTGTTACATTTTTTTCAAAAATCCATGTGTAATCCGCTTTTCCAAAAACCAATACTTGTTTGTGGTTATAATGTATGTGTCAATCCTTGTTTTTTTAATTAAATTTGCATAAGTGATGGGTGTACTATGTACAAATACCCAATTTAAGAAGGATAGTATAGGTTCCTTGATAGGCGTACCTGCGCCTAGCTAGCTGTTTAGGCGAACCTTGCCTTTTATTCGCTCCTAGCCGTTTGTATGTGCTTATCCGCACACACCTGCTAAAACACCTCACTTGGGAAACTCGCTGATCACCTAATCATCTTGCTTCACTTTGTGCAGATGTCTGGTGGATCAGATGCAGCTAGCTCCCAGCATTCTACCTCTGAGGAGATGGCCCCCTCCCCAGAACTCCCTAATACAGTCCAGCTTCCCCTTGTTCCAATTCCCAGAACTAACCCATCTTCCACCGTAAGTGCCAGGACCCGTTCCAAGGTCAAACTAATAGATCATTCAAAAACTCGTTTATCGAACACCAATCTCTTCACTCACAATATTAAGGACACTCGACCAGCTATCCTTGTATCCTCCTCAGATGAACAATTGTCGCTAGGATCCATAACACCAAACCTTCTTCTTACTGCTGATGAAGCTTCCTCTGTGAAAGCTACCCCTTCACATACTACCTCAACAGCTCCTCCTAGAACTGATTCTGCAACTGGTGAGCTAGGAAACGATACCTTTGAAAAATCTCCTGCCACCCTATCTTGTGAAAATTTGAGTAGCTCCATGACTGCCCCTTTATTAAAGAAACTAACACAATCGCACCACATAGGCTGTTCTTTAGTCATCCCCTCTCCTGAAGAGAGATGCCACAGATTCGACATGTTTGAACCAGGCCAGCTTCTACCTAGAGCTGTTTTGCCAGCCCAATTTTTTAGATTGGGACTATCTCTGCCTTTACACCCCTTTATCCAAGAGGTTCTCGAATTCTTTGACTTAGCTCCTATTCAGCTCACCATTAACTCATATCGCATGGCGATGTGCATGTATATCCTTTACCATACCAGATTCAACAAGACTCTTTCTGCCCGAGAGCTAGGTTATTTTTACCAGCTAAAACAGACTGGCAAGGACTCAGGTTTCTTTTATCTATCCTCTTGGAGTGTCCATGAGGGCCAATGTTTCAGAAGTTGCAAGAGAGGGATGAGTGGCTGGCTCAAACAGTTCCTTTACTGTTATGACTGCCCTCAATTAAAAATCGATTTCAACCTGTCTGTGAAAATACTTGCTAAATCCTCTTTAAAAGGTCGAACCTTAGAGCGTGCTGTTGAGGCGCTAAGTTTATCAGCTGGGTTAGGGAACGGCCTCAGTTTGCTAACTCGTGACAACCTTATGAGTTGTAATTTCATTCCCGGGAGAGGTACCCCTATTCTGACCAGCTAAAAATTATTTTCCTTTCCCACATCATGCTCATCAATAATATAGGCATACACTTACAATAATTTTAAATATTGTTGATTGATGACTTGCTCACCAATCTTTATACTGTTTTATCTTTGCAGAAATGGCTTCAGGAATTCCATCTTTTATCAAGAAAACCACCAAATATGAAGAAATGTTTACTGATGACGAAGATGACAAGGTCACCCCCATTGCAGCTACTCCTATCTCGAAGATTAAAGTTCCGTCTCCTAATGCAGAAAAATCATCCACCTCTTCCAAGAGAAAGTTACCACCTCCTCTCCCTGAAGCACCTCGAGCTTCTGCCTCTGCTCCTCGTTCTGCAAAAAGGGCTAAGACATCTCCTTCCCTAGACCTCGGAAATTCTGGTCCCCATATGCAGTATTTCTTCGAGATGGCAGGAAACCAGATTCCTGAGGAGACCATAGCTGCTTGGGACAAACTGTCACTAGCTGAAGGTGCACGAGCTGCTCTTCATGCCAATGCCCAGAGTTTGTTTCATTATCTTAAGCATGGGGAGAAGATTGTAGAAACAGCTCGAGGTGACCAAAGGCTTGCTGAGGAGGTGAAACAACTCAAATAGTCTATCAAAGCCAAAGATGATGAAAAGAAGAAATATATGGATGCCAATAGGAAGCTCAAGTCTGCTGAAACCAAGTTGATAAAGGAACGTGACCAGCTGTCTAATTCAGTTGCTGCTCTTGATACCGAGAAGGAAGAGTTGGTTTCTTCCCATGCCAAGGAGATTCATGAGCTAGAGCTAAAAATGGAGGCTATGAATGTCAAGCTAGCCGAGGAAAGGTCCGCTCAGAAGGAGAAAAGGAAGGAAGCCTATGGTATAGGCTATAATGCGGCCATCAATGACTATATTGAATCCACCTACCTCCGATTCCTTGATTTAGACTGGTCTCAGCTGGGCGAGGATGCTGTGAAAGCTGTGGAGGACATCAAGAAGAGGGAAGCTGCTGCAGCTAAGGTGGACTCTGTTGATCCAGCTGATTTGGAAAAAGAGGTGGAGGTTCCCTCGGAAGATCCAGCTGAAGCTAAAGCAGACGCCTCTAACACAGCTACCCCTGTTCCTCCTACTCCAAGGGCTGAGGTATCTCCTGACACCCCTACTCCTTAATTCCTTGAAATCAAAAAACTTTTCCTACCCCTGCGTGGGTTTAAACTCTTGGATCATTTTGAATGGCTTTGGTAGCCATTAACTTTGAATTTTATGAGGTCGTGGGCTCCTCGTATTGCTTCGCAAGATGTAATCCATAACTTTTCTTCCCTTAATTATGCATCTTTAATTTCCATATACCCTGGTATTGTTCTGGATTTACCATGTTGAGTACATATATGCTACAAAGCACCTACTTTAACCCGGATATGAATTGCTCACTCGTAGCTAGATTAATTAGATCAGCTTCACAAACAATGTCTAGCTCATCATGAATTCTATATCTTAACACTTCCTGTTAAGTAAATATTGTCCATTTATGATTAATGCCAATAATCAAAACATATCGAATTACCTAAAACCACATAAGATAATTCTTGTTTTTCGAATATGGATAACATCCTTCCAATACATATATCATGAAGCTTCCCTTAACATGATTTAATATGTTTGGTGGTCATACCAATTTGACACCCAACCAATCCTTTTTTCATGTTAAAGATATCCCATCCAATTCATCATAAAATCCTTATGAATACTTGTCCTTAAACAATTATACATATTGATGTGTAAGATTCCAAAGTAAGGTAGAGCTTCCCATTTGCTCGCACCTTGCCTTTCCGCGTAAAAAGTGATCATATGGCCAATGCCTTGGTTCCCATATGACTTTGTTTTATTTTGTAAAAAAGAATCCATAAAACCTTTTTTCCAAAAATATGAACACAATGCACCTCATATGTGAGCTTCGCTTTTTTAACCAGCTGAAGCTTATTGCCAATTTTTATGTAAGTTATTCCATTTCATGTAGCCTGAATTTGGCTCCTACATGATACATTTTTTTTCTTTAGCTCTTCATGCGCCCAGATTCCCTGGGATTTGCATGGACCTGATAGTATATTTCCAGAGCAGCTTCCATATTGGAACCTCCTCATAGGTGGACCAGTTTTGCGAACCTCTTTCCATGAGGTTCCTCATGTACCATAATCCATTCCAAAATCCATTCCAAAATCCATTCCAAAATCCGTTCCAAAATCCATTCCAAAATCCATTCCAAAATCCATATACATGTATTTTTATTCCGATTTTTGTTATACTTCCAATTTTTTAGCTTCCTATATTCAGGAAATTTTTCGAAGGGGAGGTGGTATAACCTACTACCCCCCAAGTTCTTTAATCATGTTACCAACTATGATGGAGAACTTAAAACCACCTATTTACACATATGTTTTCATACCAATTCCACAAAGTATATAAGGAACACAGCATAATTCATAAGCAAAACATGTTATATATAAGAGAAAGCAACAAATTTATTGGCCTCATGGAAGCAAAGATTCATGACATTTCCTATCGGTGAGGTGTACATGCACTACCCCCCGAGCATAGCAAGACAAAATCAAATCATCTACTTGTCCTAGAGATGGCAGCTATAACTAATAAACTACCTTTATTAATCCTATACCTGAAAGAGATCTACTTAAAAGCGTTACCTGAAAAAAGTACCTACTGGTAATATTTCCTCAAATTTTCGGCATTCCATGCCCTAGGGATCAGCTTCCCATCCAAATCGGTCAAATGATAAGTACCTTCCCAAAGAACCGTCTTTATAAGGTAAGGTCCTTCCCAATTGGCACCAAACGCACCATGACCAGGTACCCTCATATTGGGTAGCACCCTCCTTAAAACCAAATCACCCACCTTCAATGGGCGAGCTCGTACCTTCTTATCAAAATATTTCCGGGTACGCTGCTGGTATGCAGCCAGCTTCAGCTGTGAATTCATGCGCACCTCTTCAACAAGATCCAAGTACAAGCGATGATTCACCTCATTATCCTCCGGATTATAATTTTCCCTCCTGAATGAACCAGCTCCTATCTCAACAGGCACCATTGCCTCGCAACCATATGCCAAGGTGAATGGAGATTCACCTGTTGTAGTTCTTGGAGTGGTATTATAAGACCACAATACCATTGGAAGCTCCTCCGGCCAGCTTCCCTTTCGCTCCTCCAGCTTGGTTTTTAGAGTGTGTTTTATTATCTTGTTCACAGCCTCCGTTTGACCATTGCTTTGGGGGTGGCAAACAGCTGAGAACCCCTTTTGAATTCCAAGGTCCTCACACAAACCTCGCATCTCCTTGCTGTCAAACTGCTTCCCATTGTCTGAGATGAGCTTATAAGGTACTCCATACCTACAAACTATAGCTGGAAACACAAATTCCTTCAATTTTGCAGCAGTTATTGTAGCCAAAGGTTCCGCTTCAGCCCACTTTGTAAAGTAATCCACTGCAACGACTGCGTATTTTACTCCGCCTTTACCCTTGGGAAGCTCCCCAATTAGATCTATACCCCAAACCGCAAAAGGCCAAGGACTGGTGAGGGGCTTAAGGGGTACAGCTGGATTGACACCCAATTTCGCGAACCTCTGACAACGATCACATGCTCGAGTATACTTATGAGCATCTCTTTGCAAGGTTGGCCAATAATATCCTTGACGAAGTATTTTGTGTGCCAATGCGGTTCCCCCAGAATGGTTACCACAAATCCCCTCATGGATCTCCCTCATGATATATTCACATTCGTCTCCAGAAATACACCTTAGCAAAGGCTTATTAAAACCCCTCTTATACAAGATTCCTTCATAGATCACATACCTTGCCGCTTTATATTTCAATTTCCGAGCTTCATCCTTATCTTCTGGCAAAATTCCCTTAATGATGTACTCCACTATGGGAACCATCCAGTGATCCTCCACTGTAGTTTCCGTATTCAAAATCTCGATTTTTGAAATACTCGGTTGACGCTGAACCTCAAGGAGAATAACTCCTAACAATGTAGCTTCCCTTTGAGAGCCTAGCTTAGCCAGCGCATCTGCATTCGCATTCTCTGACCTAGGAATCTGTTCCAGATTCACCTCCCAGAATCTCTTCACCAATTCCTGTGCATACCTCATGTATAAATCAGTACGAGGGCCTCGAGCTTGAAACCCTCCCTTAATGTGCCAAACCACCAACATTGAATCACTAAAAACGGTCAAATTTTCCACCTTCATTTCTAAAGCTAGCTTCAAACCAGCAATCAGGGCTTCGTACTCCGCATCATTGTTAGTTGCGTAGAATGAAAAATGAATAGCACTCTGCAACTTGTGTCCTTCGGGGCTTACTAGCACTATACCAGCTCCTGCTCCATTAGAGTTAACTTCCCCATCCACATACAAAGTCCACCACGGAGCACAATTTTCCACAGGTACCTTTGCAACAGGTAGCCCTCCGACAGCTAGCTCACCAGAAGGTAGCTCACCAGCAGGTAGCTCACCAGCGGGTAGCTCACCAGCAGGTATACATTCGTTTCCACCTACCTCGAAGGATGGAGGAAATTCCAACAGAAAATCAGCCAACGCTTGCCCTTTTATTGCAGACCTTGGCTTGTATTCAACATCAAATTGTCCTAATTCAATAGCCCACTTCATCAACCTTCCAGAAGCTTCTGGTTTATGTAACACCTGCCTTAGAGGGAAAGAAGTCCGTACTTCAACCTTGTGAGACTGGAAGTAAGGTCGAAGTTTCCTCGAAGCAAGAATCAATGCATAAGCTAGCTTTTCCATGTTAGTGTATCGGGTTTCTGCATCCAGCAATCTCTTGCTTACATAATACACCGGAAACTGCACCTTCCCTTCTTCTCGTACCAGAACCGCACTGATAGAATACTCAGAAACTGCTAGGTAAAGTATCAGAACCTCACCATCAATTGGTTTAGAAAGGAGCGGGGGGCTACCCAGCTGCTCCTTTAGCTTCTCAAAAGCAGCTTCACATTCAGCTGTCCACTCAAAGTTCTTTCCTTTCTTAATTGCTGAGAAGAATTCCTTACACCTGTCTGAAGATTTTGAGACGAACCTGTTAAGAGCTGCAACCCTCCCTGTTAATGACTGAACCTCCTTCACGCTCTTGGGTGACCTCATTTCCATCAAAGCTTTAATTTTTGCAGGGTTAGCTTCAATACCCCGGTGATTAACAATGAACCCGAGAAACTTTCCAGATTCTACCCCGAATACACATTTCTGAGGGTTGAGCTTCATTCTATATTTCCTCAATATGTCAAACATTTTTGCCAAGTGCGAAACATGATCAGCTGCCTCTCTTGACTTTACCAACATATCGTCAACATATACTTCCATTGTTTTCCCAATTTGATCCTTGAACATCATGTTTACCAGACGCTGATACGTAGCTCCCGCGTTAATTAGACCAAAAGGCATCCCGATGTAGCAATACAACCCCCTATCCGTTATAAAGGAAGTATGTTCTTGGTCTGGGCCATACATAGGAATCTGATTATATCCTGAATATGCATCCATAAAGCTTAGCAGGGCATGCCCAGCAGTTGCATCTACCAGCTGGTCAATACGAGGAAGCGGGAAGCTATCCTTTGGGCACGCTTTATTCAAGTCTGTAAAATCCACACAAGTGCGCCATTTTCCATTGGGCTTTTTGACCAGCACTGGATTTGCCAACCACATGGGGTAAAAAGACTCCCTCATCAAACCAGCTACCAATAATCTGTCCACCTCTTCTCTCAAAGCGGAAGCTCTTTCACCACCTATAGCCCTTCTCTTCTGCCTTACCGTTTTCGCTTCTGGATCAATATTAAGACGATGACACATTACCTTTGGGTCTATCCCAATCATATCTGAATGATCCCAAGCAAACACGTCCACATTCTTTCTAAGGAAACTCACCAGAGCTTCCCTCATATTCGAATCCAGCTGTTTTCCAACTTTCAGCTCCTTACTAGAATCAGTGTCATCTACCATAAAAGATATAGTGTCTCCTGCAGCACCAGCTTTTTCTTTGGATTCGGGCATCCTAGGATCCAAATCAATTTCCACCAGGTTCCCTTTATCATCCACCTGGGCAGATTCAGGTACCTCTTTCTGTGATTGCTCCAAAATTTCCACCTCATCGAAGTCACTGTCATTGACTTCTTCCAAGATGCCTTCAACAAAATCATCATTACCGTTTCCATTTTTCTGTTGAGGTGCCTCCAGCATAAGCACCTCCCTTCCAGTACCTTCCCCCAAAAACGAAGCTACATCCATGTAAGGGTCTTCATCTGGATGTTGCACAATCATAATTGTATTGCATGATTCTCTCTCACATACCCCTCCTTTCCTTTAAGAGGACTCTTCAGCCGAAGTATTTGGAAGTCCAAGATAGCGATAACAGTTGTCAGTTGTTCCACCATCTACCAACAGCAAGTGTTTTGAGGCTTGCTCTGCAGTACGCAAGGCCTTACCGTAACATTCTCGTGAGTCTGACTGACATCCTCGTAGGCACCCAATCCCATTAGGAGTTGGAAATTTCATTGAGAGATGGTAAATAGAAGTCACCACACGCATCTCCTTCAAAAAAGGCCTACCCATGATAGCATTATAAGATATGTCTTCGTTCATAACCATAAACTCTGCAACCTGGGTTGCCACATAAGGTTCACTCCCCATCCTGATTGGGAGTTTCACTCGTCCCACAATCTGAACTGGACCTCCAGTAAATCCATATAAATCGTTGTAAGAAGGGAACATTTCTTTATCCTGGAGACCCATTTTTTGGTAGGTATCGTAAGCTATTATGTTACAAGAGCTTCCATTGTCCACCAAAATTCGATGCACATTCATTCCTCCAATGGAGAACATGACCACCAGAGCATCATTATGTGGGTGATGCACATGCTTTGCATCTTCTTCAGTAAAAGTGATGTCTGCAGCTTCCCCCTTAAACAGCTTTGGGGGCCTTTCAGCCAGGTGGAAGACATTAGTAAGGGGAGCTCCTTTAGCCTCCCGGGCAAAATTTTTCATAGAGTTCCTGCTTGTGCCTCCAATGTATGGACCTCCTATTATGGTACGGATACTGTTTGCCCTTGCTGTACGATTGATAGAGTATATTTTTATATATATTTTAGATGATTTTATTCTCATATTTATTGTGTTTTGCATTGATTTGGATTTTTATTTAATAGATTTTATTGTTTTATTGTAGGAAATAAAGAATTCATGACTTGGAAGGATTTGGAGCAAAAAGAGCTATTTTGGAGATAAAATAGGAGAAAATTCGTATTATTGGGCTGCACAGGCTGCCTGCACTGTTTGGGCCATATCTTGAGTTCCAGAAGTCAGAATTTAACGATCTTACTGTCCACGCGAAGCTTAGGGAATTATCTTTAATTCAGAGGTGGTCCAGTAAGCAAAATCCAACTGGAAGAGCCCAGAAACAGAGGAGAAAAATAAGTGACGAATTTTACAAGAAAATCCTATTCAATTATGGATATCTTTTTGTAAATTGATTAGAATATTAAAAATACTTTTATTAGGAGATAGAGATCAGATTTTATTAAGGAGTTTTATTATAAAAGAGGAGGAGAGCGTGAAAAGAAAAAAATAGATACACACATTAGAACTTTGTAAACATCTTTGGTGGAGATTTGTGGAGAACTTTTATTTTCTTTGAAGATTGAAGGTTTTTCTCTTTCTCTTTTCTTTATAATATGATTTGTTCAATTTATAATTCTTGTTTTGTTAATTCAATTATGAGTGAGTAGATAATTAATCTAGGGTTAAGTAGAACCCTAGTTATGATTGATGTGTGATTTTCCCAATTCCCCCAATTTGATTGTTTAATTGCTTTTGCTTATTGAGTTGTTTTAATTAGCAATTACAAATCAGACGTGATTATGTGTATTGTTTGAACCAATATCTAATTATCAACGAGAGTTGGATTTAGATGGTTGTGATTTATCCAATAAGAACATGAGATTCTCCATGAGAATAGGTAGAATGGATTGTTAGGAAATTAGGGTGTTATGCTTAATGTCTCTAATATGCATGATACCATGAGAATAGGCTTGATTGTATTTTAGAGAAGCCATTAATACTTGAGAGAGGTTATTGGTATTCTTAGGGCGCATCTTTCCTGTTGAGCAGCGTACGATTAATTGGGGAGGGAATTCACAATTGCATCAATTCATGCTAGTGGGGATACTTAATTCTGGATGTTTTTAATATTTGATTAATACAGCGAAATTCTCTTAGTATAAAATTAGTTTAATAATCTCTCAAAATCTATTGTGTTACTTGCTTAGCCGAATTAAATCAGAAACAACTAGTGATTGATACGTTTGTCTCTGTGGGATCGACTCTGACTTACCCTACTACATAGTTAGAAGGATTTGTTAGAATTATTATTTGATAGGCACGCGACGGCCTTGTCAAATTTTTGGCGCCGCTGCCGGGGACAAAGCAGTGTTAGATTAGTTAATTTTGAATTGATTTAGCTAAGTATATTAGTTGTGTTGCTTCGGCTATTATTCCCTTGTTAATTGATCATCGTTTCAAGTTCTCTTGTTGCATGCACACTCGAAGTTCAGGTACTGAAGATTTAATTACTATTGATCCTGAAATTGAAGCTACAGCAAGAAGGCAAGCAGGCAAGCGAAGGAAAAACAAGAACAAGGAAGTTATGGGTGATGCACCAGCTAAAGCTCTCAGGGAGCATGGTATGCCAGATGCTACAGGCGTACTCTCAAGCATTGTCAGACCAGCAATCACAGCTACACACTTTGAACTGAAGCCTGAGTTCATCCAATTCATATCTAATGACTCTTTCGCAGGATTGTCCAATGAAAATCCTGTTGATCATCTTGAGAGTTTTCTGGAGAAGTGAGATACTATAAAGATGACCAATGTAAGTGATGAAGCTGTTAAGCTGCGATTATTTCCATTCTCTCTTCGGGATGCAGCAAAAGATTGGTTGAAGGATGAAGGACCAAATACATTCACTACTTGGGATAGTCTTGCGAAGGCTTTTCTACTTAAATTCTTCAGTCAGAAGAAGACCTCTAAGCTACGGAATGAGATCTCTAATTTTCGTCAAGATGATGACGAGTCACTTCATGATGCTTGGAGAAAATTTAAGCGACTTCAGAGACAATGCCCTCACCATGGAATTCCTGACTGGTTGTTGATCCAAACATTCTACAATGGGTTGACACAAGAGTTCCGAAACTTTGTTGATGCTTCTTCTGGTGGTTCTATTATGAAGAAAAGTACTGAAGATGCGAAAACTTTGTTAGACGAGATGGCATCTAATGACAATTTTCCATACAATGATCGAAATCATCCTAAGAAGGGCGGTAAGTATTGTAATATCTGGGAATTTCGTACTCTATAAATAATATTATTTGGCATTAAAATATTATTATGTGCCTTAATTGATGAGTCATTACATGTTTGTGTGATTGTGAATATGTGTTACGTGTCTAATTGCTAGATGTGTTGACGTGAAATTTTATTAAAATTCTGTATAGCTTTTAAATGTTAAAACATGATTTTTGTTCACTTAAACATTTTTATAAAATTCTTGGAGTTAGTAAAAATCATGAAATTTCTTGTTTTATTATCCTTATGCATTTAAAGACTTTTTAAAAATAAAAGTTTAATTTATTTTCGCATTAAAATATTTTACAAGGATTTTTCCAATTATTTTCCTTTTTAAAATATTAAAACTTGTAAAATTAAAATCTTTTCATAAAATGATTTTAAAAATGTTTTAAAAATATATTGAGGAAGAGAATTCCATATTTTAATTTTGGTGTGTCAATAAATTATTTTTGGATCCAAAATATCTTGTAAATAGAATTATTTTTACAAGTCTTTTATTTAATTAAAAGATGTATCAATAAAATATGATTTAATTACATGTGTGTGTTAGTAGGCTTGGACAAAACCCTCCCCTCCCCTTATTTTTTTCATTCGGCCGAGACACAACCCCCCCACACTGACTTCATCTTTTTCTCTCAAGTTCTCATAACCTCCATTGATTCTCAAGCTTAATCAAGGTAAATTCCTCCATTAAAACCCCACACTATTATACATAAAAACACTCCTCTTGTCATCCTCTACAAACCCATGGTTTTAAATTTCAATTTCTTTACTTTTCCAATTTAGGGTTTTTCGAAAATCAAAGAATCAAGGTAAGTTTGTGGGTGTTGATGTTTGGGTATACTCCCTGGAAGAGACCCACGAATTTTCGGGCTCTCCGGAGGACCCCAAACCTTCGGCCATGAATGAAAGTGAGCCGAAGGGTTGCATGCAAGTGTTAATTTTATGATTTTACATGATTAGTAGGTGATATGTGGATGCATGTGAGTTTTTATAACTTTTTATGTTGATTTTGATGATGGGTTTGAGTTTTTATAAGATTTCAAGTTGTGGGTATGCTTGTTTTGTTAGTTGATGATTGTTAGTAGGTGTCAAATTAAGAAGGTTAGTGATTTTGATGATTTAATGTTATGAACTTTGATGGGTTAAGTTTATAAATTGATTTTGATTGTAAAATTTATAAGTAACATTGGTGGGTATGTGAGATTATGGTTTTGTGAATTGATATGCATGTAAGTAATGGTGTATGTCATTGTGAGGGTTTTGTATGTGATTGTTGGTGAAGAAGAGGGAGAGGCCGAGAGAGATTGATGGAGGAGGGAGAGAGAGGGAGAGAGGGAGAAGCCGAGAGAGAGAGAGGAGAGGGAGAGAGAGAGGCCGAGAGGCCGAGAGAGGGAGGAAGAGAAGAGAGATTGTGGGACTTGTGTGAATTATTGTGAGTTACTTGCTTGAATTGTTTAAGTGCTAATTGATTAAATTGTTACATGAATTAATTGGTTGCATGATTGAATTGCTATGTGAATTTGAGTTATGAATTGCTTAATGAGTCATCGTAGAGAGAGTAGGATAGCCTAGGATTGCTTGGTGATTGTAGTAGTCGATTGATGATGAAGTTGTAGCCATTGGAGGTGCATTGTGTTGTTTTGTGATTGATTGAGACCGATTATATTCGGTATGGTTTGACGACTATACAAAGGAGATGCCGCCGAAATTTCTAAAAATATAATAAGTGATTTCCAAAACCCTAAAGGCACATCTCCAATGTTAAGTCGTAGAATCATTATAGTACTATATCATACTACATTGTATGTTAAGTGAATTACGTGCTAAGTGACTTACATGACTTATGTGTTTACATGTATAAATGTATGTGTATAACATGGTTATATCGATGGGGCGTTAGCATTATTAGGATTGCTTTGTGATATGTAAACAAAAGAGGGGAAAATAAGATATTGTTTATTATTATTATTATAGGTCCGAGTAGGAGGCCTGGCAAGGAGCCGATTGAGGAGGACGCTATCTAGTTTGATCTCGTGATTTAAGGCAAGTGTACTATCTTACCTTGTTGATACCATATATTGAATGCCATGAAATATCGAATTGTTAAGTTGTCACAAATTAGTACCTTATTCTTTCCGACCTTAATATTGTCGTATACCTTGTGATTGATTCATATCCTTTGAACTTGAACTTGACTTGTCTTGTTAATCATGACCACATTGCGTGGAAACCTTTTCGTACTTTCTTGAACTCTTGAACCCTTGAATCAACTATATAAACGCCATCTTGTTTGATGAATTCTTTTCTACCTTAAAACACTGATTCATTCTTGACTTATTTTCTTGACTTAACCAAGTACTTTAAATATAACCCCAACTTCTAAGAATCCGAAATGATTGATTTTCTTCATTTGACCCTTGTCATTTATTCGAAATTTGAGAATCCTATTCTTGTTGATTAACAACTTGATATAACATTGATATTCTTGTTTCTTTGAGATGAATTGAATTTGATAAACATTGTTTGACCTAAATGGAATTGGATGGAATGTTACTTTGACCGAGGCACCGGTCCAAATCATGTTACTATTATAGGCCAATGTGTGCCTGGGATCCCCTTATATTTGATGAACACCGTATTGGATATGCGGGTTCGGAGCTCTGTCGTGGGCTGATCACCCAGCGTTGCTCGTAGCGTCTTATCAGATATTCCAATTCCTTCTCATTTTATTTTGATATTGATTTAGTTGATACAGTTCATTTGCAGATTTCATATCTTGCTTTACAGTTGAATTATTTTGCCAGTCTTATATTGTTGTTTATGCACTTGCTGAGCAATTGGCTCAATGATATTATTTTTCCTTAACCTTTCAGTGAAACTCGAAGATGGTAAGGACTCTTGAGACTGCGCGTAAGAATTGTGGTGGTTCAGGTGTAGCCTATAGGAGGCAGTTCCAGGTAGAAGGGAGTGGCGATCAGATGGATCATGTTTTGCTAGACTTTTGACTTAGTCTATAATCTTTTGAACTTAGAAATTTGTGGTCTGTAATAAATAATTGGTTTTGAATTGGTAGTTTATATTGCTTCAAACTCTTACCTGTTGGCGATCTAGGCGTGGGAGTGGTAATGTCTAAATAATTAATATGCATGCTTTACCATTATCTAGTTAATTTTGATTAAGGGATTTGGGGCCGTCACAGGTTTGGTATCAGAGCCACAGGTTTGAGTCACTGAACAATATAGGTTTAGGTAACAAGATAGATCACATTTTCAATAATCACTTAGGATTGAAAAAGAAACTCACTTAGAAGGTTAATAGTATGATTTTCTAAAAGAATAGGATTGATTGACTCCTATTATCGAGAGTGTTTAAGTAGGATGTTTCTAAGTTTTATCTGACGCTATATATATATATATATATATATATATATATATATATATATATATATATATATATATATATATAATATTATTATTGGCAGCGACAGCGGGCACCAGGACCTTCAGCTCCACCTCCTGCCGAGACAGCAGATACTGTACCTTTGCCCGTTTATCAAGAGTTACTTAGGGAGTGTGATCATCTTTATGATGAGAACGCTCAGCTTCAGAGGAGAGTTGATGCATTGTATGGCGATGATGAGGATATACCCGAGGATCATGTCCCGACTCTTGCCTCCAGGCTTCAGTCACTCACCGAGATGGCTAACGAGAGGCTTCGCGCTATGGTACCTTATCGAGATTGGGAGAGTTATGCTATGGTTCAGATGATGGTGGACGAGCTTCAGCGTGTGATCAGCCAGTTGCTGGATAACTAGTTTTATGTTATGGGTTTTATGAGATGGCTTATAGTATAGCCATATGATTATCAGACTTATGTTGTTAGACTTTATCGTATTTTCAGTTTCGGTTTTCGAACTTTATGTTGGTTGGTACTTTGAACCTTTGGATTTGGGTTATCGATGGATGTCATCGGTGCCGTATCGTTTATTATTATCGTTTCTTTTTATCGTATTATTTGGCCGCGTGAGATGGTTTAAATTTTAGGTTGTACCATGTCATATTAGAACTGTTAGACCATATTGTGCCATGTTGCGGTTAGATGTATGTTTGTGGATAAATAGATGCTTGTTTAATATTCAGAAAGATGCCTCCAAGAAGGAGCAATACTAGAGCTAATCAAAATAGGGATCAAGATGATCAGAATAGAGATGATAATCAAGGCAATATGGATATGGCCCAGCTTTTGGGACTTTTGCAACAGCAGACGACTACTTTGGCTCAGCAGCATCAGCTACTTCAGCAACAACATCAACAATTGCAACAGCAACAAGGACAGCAACAACCAGCCCAACTTGTGGTAACTTTTAAATCTTTTCAGGCTGTGAAACCCCCAGATTTCCAAGGAACAAAGGATCCAGTTGAAGCCCAGATATGGCTTAAGGAAATGGAGAAGGCCTTCGCATTGGTGAAGGTTAGTGATGAGCAGAAGGTAGAATTTGCTAGTTATTTTCTTAAGGGTGAATCTAATTATTGGTGGGAGTCGGCTAAGGCATTGGAAGTAGCAGAAGTGATTCAGTGGGATAGGTTTAAAAGGATTTTTCTGGAGAAGTATTTTCCTAGGTATATGCAGAATCAGATGGAGTTAAAGTTCTTTAATCTTAAGCAGGAAAATATGAGTGTTGATGAGTATGAGAAGAAGTTTACCGAGTTAGCAAGGTTTGTAGGAGATTATGTGGATACGGATGAAAAGAGAGCAAAGAGGTTTCAACAGGGATTGAAGCCATGGTTAAGGAGCAGAGTTGCAGCTTTTGAAATCAACTCGTATGCAGAAGTGGTTCAGAAGGCAATGATAATAGAAGGTGAGAGTGATCAGAATCAGAAGGAAAGGGGCAATTTAAAGAGGAAAGTGGGAGCAATAGAAAGGAATCAGGATCAAGGAAAGTCAGCAAATCAGATGGAGAGAAAGCCCGGATTTCAGAACCAGGGAAGAAATTTTAAAAGGAATGTGCCCAGAAACAGGAACTCAGAAACCCTTCCTCAGAACCCCAATCAACCAAGATTTCCCCGACCCTCTATACCAGAGTGCAAGGCATGTTCTAAGAGGCATACCGGAGCGTGTGTGAAGGCAGATATTGTTTGTTTCAAGTGTAACCAGAAAGGTCATTATGCAAACGAGTGCAGGAATTCGAAGTCGAGTGTGACTTGTTACAAGTGTGGTAAGGTAGGACACATGGCTAGGGAGTGCAGATCGCCTGTTCCAAACAACAACTTGATGAGATTGACTACCTCTACCCCAGTGAACCAAATGGCAACATCTCAGATTCCAACTCAGATTCTAAATCCACCTGTACTTCAACAAGTTCCAGCCCTTCAAGCTCAGAGTTATCAAGCTTCAGCCTATCCAATTCATGCCCGGACCTTCAACATGAACATGAACGATGCAGTGAGAAGTTCGGATGTAGTTGCAGGTACGCTTTTTGTGAACGCCATTAGTGCTAAAGTGTTAATTGATTCGGGTGCTACTAGATCGTTTGTTTCTAAAAATTTTGTGAATAAGTTGAAGTGTGATACTCGTATGTTAAGAGAAACTTTGAATATTGTGTTAGCTAATCAGGATCAGATACCAGTAGATAGGGTATGTTCACCTTGTGCAGTAGAGATTTCAGGTTATCTTTTTCCCGTCACCTTGATACCTTTTCAACTAGGAGATTTTGACATTATTTTAGGAATGGATTGGCTTGCCGAGTATGATGCGCATATCGATTGTAAGAGTAAGAGAGTGTCATTGAGATCTCCAGAAGGCGATAGAGTTATCTTTAAGGGGCGTAGGCAGACTAGTACGTTTCTTACCATGATGCAAACCAAGAGATTGTTAAGGAAAGGATGTGAGGCTTATCTTGCTTATGTGATAGATAAGAGTCGAGAAGGAGTGGAATTAGAGGATATTCCTGTAGTCAATGAGTTTCCCGATGTGTTTCCCGAAGAACTACCCGGATTACCTCCAGATCGTCAGATTGAGTTCGCGATTGACTTAGCACCAGGAACAGAACCTATTTCCAAGGCTCCATACAGAATGGCACTGTCTGAAATGAAGGAACTCGCCAATCAGCTTCAGGATTTATTGAATAAAGGAGTTATAAGACCAAGTGTATCACCCTGGGGAGCGCCAGTATTGTTCGTAAAGAAGAAAGATGGAAGTATGAGACTTTGTATCGACTATCGAGAGTTGAATAAGTTGACTATTAAGAATAGATACCCGTTACCAAGGATCGATGATTTGTTTGACTAGTTGAAAGGAGCGACATGTTTTTCGAAGATAGATCTAAAATCAGGATATCACCAGCTGAAAATCAAACCAGAGGATATACCGAAGACTGCTTTTCGAACAAGGTATGGTCACTATGAATTTTTGGTTATGGCTTTTGGATTGACGAACGCACCCGCAGCATTTATGGATTTGATGAACCGAGTGTTTAAGAAATTTTTGGATAAGTTTGTGATAGTCTTCATTGACGATATTTTGATA
This sequence comes from Saposhnikovia divaricata, assembly GCA_036435485.1. Taxonomy (NCBI): domain Eukaryota; kingdom Viridiplantae; phylum Streptophyta; class Magnoliopsida; order Apiales; family Apiaceae; genus Saposhnikovia; species Saposhnikovia divaricata. The sequence goes on from CM071595.1 coordinate 128,225,381, forward strand.
TACTCTAAGACGGAAGCAGAACATGCAGAGCATTTAAGGATAGCATTGGAGATATTGAGAAAGGAGAAGTTGTATGCCAAGTTTTCCAAGTATGAGTTTTGGTTGAAGGAAGTCCAATTTTTGGGACATATTGTGAGTAAGGAAGGAATTCGAGTCGACCCAGCAAAGATTGAAGCAGTTGTGAATTGGGAAAGACCAAGGACACCAACAGAAGTAAGAAGTTTTATGGGACTAGCAGGATATTATCGCAGATTTGTTAAGGATTTTTCTAAGATTGCTGTACCATTGACCAAGTTGACCCGGAAGAATGAAAAGTTTGAATGGACTGATAAGTGTGAAAAGAATTTTCAAGAGCTTAAGCAAAGATTGGTAACTGCTCCAGTGTTAGCATTACCGGATGATAAAGGAGAGTTTGTAATCTACAGCGATGCTTCGCATAAAGGTTTAGGGTGTGTGTTGATGCAGCATGGAAAGGTGATTGCGTATGCTTCAAGGCAACTGAAACCTCATGAACAGAGATACCCTACCCATGACCTCGAGCTAGCAGCGATCGTATTTGCATTGAAATTGTGGAGACATTATCTTTATGGTGAGAAGTGTGAGATATTCACGGATCATAAGAGTCTTAAGTACATTTTTACTCAGAAGGAACTCAACATGAGACAAAGAAGATGGTTAGAACTGATAAAGGATTATGATTGTACCATTAGTTATCACCCGGGAAAGGCGAATGTCGTAGCTGATGCGCTAAGCAGGAAGGAAAGATTGAATACGTTGACAATGACTCAAGAATTGTTTAGAGAGTTTGAGAAGTTAGAAATTGAAGTTTGTGCAACAGAGATACCAGCAGATCAAGTCTATACCATGACATTTCAACCAGTACTATTGGACAAAATTCGGAAATGCCAAGAAGAAGTGATGAATCAGAGATTGAATGAATTGACCGGAGAAGAAATTTGTACGCAGAAAGATAACCAAGGTATTTTAAGATTTTCCTCAAGGATATGGATTCCTGATGTGAAAGAGTTGAAAGAAGAATTGTTGTGTGATGCCCATAGTTCTAAGTTTTCATTACATCCTGGAAGCACGAAAATTTATCAAGATTTGAAGAAGAACTTTTGGTGGCCAGACATGAAAAGAGAAATTGCAGAGTGGGTAAGTCGTTGTTATACATGCCAAAGAGTGAAAGCAGAACATCAAAGACCAAGTGGATTAATTCAACCATTGGAGATACCTGAGTGGAAGTGGGAGCACATTGCAATGGATTTTGTAGTAGGTCTACCAAGATCGAAGGCTAATCATGATGCGATTTGGGTTATAGTTGATCGATTGACGAAATCAGCTCATTTCTTACCGATTAACGAGAGATTTTCGCTAGACAAGTTGGTGCATTTGTACTTGAAAGAGATTGTGACTCGTCATGGAGTTCCAGTATCTGTAGTATCTGACAGAGATCCACGTTTTAACTCAAGATTTTGGAGACAGTTTCAAGAACATCTCGGAACGCAACTCAGAATGAGTACTGCTTATCATCCTCAGACAGATGGTCAGAGCGAAAGAAAGATTCAGACAATTGAAGACATGCTTAGAGTTTGTGCAATAGATTTTAAAGGCAATTGGGACGAGCATCTACCTTTGGTGGAATTTTCTTACAACAACAACTATCATGCTAGTATTGGGATGCCTCCATATGAAGCTCTCTATGGAAGGAAGTGTAGATCTCCTGTGTGTTGGGAAGAAGTTGGTGAGCGAAAGATTGTAGGACCAGAATTGATTCAGCAGACGAAAGAAACAGTGGAACTAATTCAGAAAAGATTGCGAGCTGCTCAAGACAGACAGAGAAAGTATGCGGATCCAGCAAGAAAGAAAGTAGATTTTGAAGTAGGTGATCCAGTGTTGTTAAAAGTTTCACCATGGAAAGGATTAACCAGATTTGGGAAGAAAGGAAAGTTAAGTCCAAGATTTGTAGGACCTTTTGAGATTTTGCGACGCGTAGGCAAAGTAGCTTATGAATTAGCTTTACCGCCTCAGATGCAGCATATTCATAATGTTTTTCATGTATCGATGCTTAAGAAGTTTCATCCTGACACTAAGTGTGTAATAGAGTATGAGCCAGTAGAAATTCAGCCAGATTTGTATTATGTAGAGCGGCCGATCAGAATAGAAGATCGCCGAGAGAAAGTGCTTAGAAATAAATCAGTTGCTTTAGTTAAAGTCTTGTGGAGGAATCCTAAGGTTGAAGAGTCAACCTGGGAGTTAGAAAGCGATATGTTAGAACAGTACCCTCATTTGTTTACATAGATGATTCTGGGGACAGAATCCTTTTAAGGGGGGAAGGATGTAATATCTGGGAATTTCGTACTCTATAAATAATATTATTTGGCATTAAAATATTATTATGTGCCTTAATTGATGAGTCATTACATGTTTGTGTGATTGTGAATATGTGTTACGTGTCTAATTGCTAGATGTGTTGACGTGAAATTTTATTAAAATTCTGTATAGCTTTTAAATGTTAAAACATGATTTTTGTTCACTTAAACATTTTTATAAAATTCTTGGAGTTAGTAAAAATCATGAAATTTCTTGTTTTATTATCCTTATGCATTTAAAGACTTTTTAAAAATAAAAGTTTAATTTATTTTCGCATTAAAATATTTTACAAGGATTTTTCCAATTATTTTCCTTTTTAAAATATTAAAACTTGTAAAATTAAAATCTTTTCATAAAATGATTTTAAAAATGTTTTAAAAATATATTGAGGAAGAGAATTCCATATTTTAATTTTGGTGTGTCAATAAATTATTTTTGGATCCAAAATATCTTGTAAATAGAATTATTTTTACAAGTCTTTTATTTAATTAAAAGATGTATCAATAAAATATGATTTAATTACATGTGTGTGTTAGTAGGCTTGGACAAAACCCTCCCCTCCCCTTATTTTTTTCATTCGGCCGAGACACAACCCCCCCCACACTGACTTCATCTTTTTCTCTCAAGTTCTCATAACCTCCATTGATTCTCAAGCTTAATCAAGGTAAATTCCTCCATTAAAACCCCACACTATTATACATAAAAACACTCCTCTTGTCATCCTCTACAAACCCATGGTTTTAAATTTCAATTTCTTTACTTTTCCAATTTAGGGTTTTTCGAAAATCAAAGAATCAAGGTAAGTTTGTGGGTGTTGATGTTTGGGTATACTCCCTGGAAGAGACCCACGAATTTTCGGGCTCTCCGGAGGACCCCAAACCTTCGGCCATGAATGAAAGTGAGCCGAAGGGTTGCATGCAAGTGTTAATTTTATGATTTTACATGATTAGTAGGTGATATGTGGATGCATGTGAGTTTTTATAACTTTTTATGTTGATTTTGATGATGGGTTTGAGTTTTTATAAGATTTCAAGTTGTGGGTATGCTTGTTTTGTTAGTTGATGATTGTTAGTAGGTGTCAAATTAAGAAGGTTAGTGATTTTGATGATTTAATGTTATGAACTTTGATGGGTTAAGTTTATAAATTGATTTTGATTGTAAAATTTATAAGTAACATTGGTGGGTATGTGAGATTATGGTTTTGTGAATTGATATGCATGTAAGTAATGGTGTATGTCATTGTGAGGGTTTTGTATGTGATTGTTGGTGAAGAAGAGGGAGAGGCCGAGAGAGATTGATGGAGGAGGGAGAGAGACCGAGAGAGAGGGAGAGAGGGAGAAGCCGAGAGAGAGAGAGAGGAGAGGGAGAGAGAGAGGCCGAGAGGCCGAGAGAGGGAGGAAGAGAAGAGAGATTGTGGGACTTGTGTGAATTATTGTGAGTTACTTGCTTGAATTGTTTAAGTGCTAATTGATTAAATTGTTACATGAATTAATTGGTTGCATGATTGAATTGCTATGTGAATTTGAGTTATGAATTGCTTAATGAGTCATCGTGGAGAGAGTAGGATAGCCTAGGATTGCTTGGTGATTGTAGTAGTCGATTGATGATGAAGTTGTAGCCATTGGAGGTGCATTGTGTTGTTTTGTGATTGATTGAGACCGATTATATTCGGTATGGTTTGACGACTATACAAAGGAGATGCCGCCGAAATTTCTAAAAATATAATAAGTGATTTCCAAAACCCTAAAGGCACATCTCCAATGTTAAGTCGTAGAATCATTATAGTACTATATCATACTACATTGTATGTTAAGTGAATTACGTGCTAAGTGACTTACATGACTTATGTGTTTACATGTATAAATGTATGTGTATAACATGGTTATATCGATGGGGCGTTAGCATTATTAGGATTGCTTTGTGATATGTAAACAAAAGAGGGGAAAATAAGATATTGTTTATTATTATTATTATAGGTCCGAGTAGGAGGCCTGGCAAGGAGCCGATTGAGGAGGACGCTATCTAGTTTGATCTCGTGATTTAAGGCAAGTGTACTATCTTACCTTGTTGATACCATATATTGAATGCCATGAAATATCGAATTGTTAAGTTGTCACAAATTAGTACCTTATTCTTTCCGACCTTAATATTGTCGTATACCTTGTGATTGATTCATATCCTTTGAACTTGAACTTGACTTGTCTTGTTAATCATGACCACATTGCGTGGAAACCTTTTCGTACTTTCTTGAACTCTTGAACCCTTGAATCAACTATATAAACGCCATCTTGTTTGATGAATTCTTTTCTACCTTAAAACACTGATTCATTCTTGACTTATTTTCTTGACTTAACCAAGTACTTTAAATATAAACCCAACTTCTAAGAATCCGAAATGATTGATTTTCTTCATTTGACCCTTGTCATTTATTCGAAATTTGAGAATCCTATTCTTGTTGATTAACAACTTGATATAACATTGATATTCTTGTTTCTTTGAGATGAATTGAATTTGATAAACATTGTTTGACCTAAATGGAATTGGATGGAATGTTACTTTGACCGAGGCGCCGGTCCAAATCATGTTACTATTATAGGCCAATGTGTGCCTGGGATCCCCTTATATTTGATGAACACCGTATTGGATATGCGGGTTCGGAGCTCTGTCGTGGGCTGATCACCCAGCGTTGCTCGTAGCGTCTTATCAGATATTCCAATTCCTTCTCATTTTATTTTGATATTGATTTAGTTGATACAGTTCATTTGCAGATTTCATATCTTGCTTTACAGTTGAATTATTTTGCCAGTCTTATATTGTTGTTTATGCACTTGCTGAGCAATTGGCTCAATGATATTATTTTTCCTTAACCTTTCAGTGAAACTCGAAGATGGTAAGGACTCTTAAGACTGCGCGTAAGAATTGTGGTGGTTCAGGTGTAGCCTATAGGAGGCAGTTCCAGGTAGAAGGGAGTGGCGATCAGATGGATCATGTTTTGCTAGACTTTTGACTTAGTCTATAATCTTTTGAACTTAGAAATTTGTGGTCTGTAATAAATAATTGGTTTTGAATTGGTAGTTTATATTGCTTCAAACTCTTACCTGTTGGCGATCTAGGCGTGGGAGTGGTAATGTCTAAATAATTAATATGCATGCTTTACCATTATCTAGTTAATTTTGATTAAGGGATTTGGGGTCGTCACAAGTATGATGTTGATGCTCTAACCATGTTGAATACTACTATGCAGGCAATGGTTAAGAAGATTGAGCAATTGGATGCTAGGAGTACTTCATCTACTGTTGCTTCATGTGAGGTATGTGGAGTTGTTGGACACACCAAACTTGCTTGTCAATACAATCCTTCTGGAATGGCAGTTGAACAGGCTAATGCTCTTTACAATCAGAATCCAAGGCTGCAGTATAATCCTTATTCCAACACATACAATCCAGGGTGGAGAGATCATCCAAATTTCTCCTACAGGAACAATCAGGGTCAAACTCAGTCTTCACAAAACAATTTTTCTCAGCCTCCCGGTTTTCAACAAGCTCCGCCGCAGAAATCTAACTTGGAGAATCTCATGGAAGGGTTTATTGCTACACAATCAAAGAAGAATGAATACTTTGATTCAAGTATCAATGAGATAAAGGCTCACAACAAAATGATGGAAAACATGATCACTCAGATTTCTCAACAATTGAGCCTACTAAATAAGCCTTCAGGTCAACTTCCTGGTCAAACTGAACAACCACATAGAGCTCATGTGAATGCTATAACTTTAAGAAGTGGAAAGGAATTGCAAGGGCCGGAGATGAAGATGAGTAATGATAATTTAAACGTTGGAGACGGGGAGAAAATTCAATCTAAAAATGTGGATGTACAAGAATTGATAGAAGAAAAGAAGGACCCTGTTGTAGTTCCAATCAGGCCTTATGTACCACCTATACCTTTTCCTCAAAGGTTGGTGCACGCTAGGCTTGGTGATAAGTTTTTAAAGTTCATGGATATCTTGAAAAAGCTAGAGCTTAATATTACTTTTCTAGATGCTATCAAGGAGATGCCTTCTTACGGGAAGTTTCTTAGGGAATTATTGTCAAACAAACGAATGATTGAAGAAAGTTCGTCTATCTCATTAACGGAGGAGTGCAGTGCCATCTTGCAAAACAATCTTCCTAAAAAGCTAGCCGATCCAGGTAGCTACTCTATTCCTGTGAAACTTGGGAATTTGGAGATCAAGAGAGCTTTATGTGATCTTGGAGCAAGTGTCAGTCTTATGCCCTTATCGATTTGTAACAAGCTTCAGATGGGTGAATTAAAATCTACGCGTATATCTCTACAATTGGCAGATAAAAGTGTGAAATATCCTCTTGGTGTACTTGAAGATGTCCCTGTTAAGGTTGGAAAGTTTTTTATTCCATGTGATTTTGTTGTCATAGAGATGGAGGAAGATGCACAAAATTCTATCATTCTTGGGAGACCTTTCTTGGCTACAGCTGGTGTGAAAGTTGATATGATGCAAGGGAAAATTTCTTTCGAAGTTGGAGATGAGAAAATGGAATTTAAATTTTCCAACTCTTTGAACAGTCCTTCTATGAAAGAAAGTGATCTTCAAAAGAATAATGATACCGTTCTTATGGTGAAGAATTTGTGTGGAGATCAAGTTATGAAGGCTGATAATTACCTCTCTACGCCTCCTGTAAGTTTGGTGAGAGATCTACATGTCACTAATATTGATTTGCAACCTTCAACAATGAAATCAATTGGTGGAATTCAGTTTCGTGGATTGTCTGTTGAAGATCCTGATGCTCATATTGAAAACTTTTTAAAGATTAGTGGTTCTATTGACAGTTCTTCAGTTCGAGATCTCTCGAATGTCAAGCTTGGGAAGCTTCCACCACATTTGAGGTATGTCCTTTTGAATAATGAGCTATTGATTTTTGAAGAGGGGCATGATAACATGTTGCGAAGGTGGAAAACCGATGATAAGGAAGAAGAAAGTTTAGTTCAGCCGGTCGAGTCGGAGAAGCACCTTAGAGGAGTGAGGAAGAAAAAAGTGAAGAAGTCGAAGGGTGGAAAAATCAAGATGAAGAGTGAACGAAAGGTGGTGTTGGGAGCAAGAAAACAAGATGTCAATGTTCGTATGAATGGTTTTTCTATTGAGGACGGTTCAGTTATTCTTTTGAAACCGCCATGAGTTGAGGAAGTAACGTCAAGCTATTGACGTTAAAGAAGCGCTACTTGGGAGGTAACCCATGCATTAGTATTTATAAAAAAAAAGGTTGAGTGTTGTATTAAAAAAAAAAAAAGGTGATTTTCGCATGCAGCAACCCTGTAACGCAGGCTGCGCCTGCGTTACTGACTATTACGCAGTCTGCCCCCCTGTAACGCAGGCTGCGCCTGCGTTACTGCCCCCCGCGCAGTCTGCAGACCTAAAACGCAGCCTGCGGCTGCGTTACACCCCTTCCAGATTTTTTTTCCCCCGAAAATTGTTGTTTTAACCCCCAAAATTCCCCCAAATTTAATCCTAACTCATATTTCTTCAATTCTAAATTCCTATATCTATCCTACATCAAATCCTAACCTCTCCAAATCTCTCCTACACAATTGAAATTTTTATTCAACCTATCCATCATCTTATATATATACACACCTTTCCATACAAATCCAATTCCTCTTCTATTTTCTTTAAATCTCCAAAAATTCAATTCTAAAGAGGAATTAATTGCAAGTTCACCTCTCCAATTCGTAGTGGGTTTATTTCTTCTCTCCAATTTTATTTTGATTGCGAATTTGTGTTCTTGTAAATTGGGATTTATATTATTCTTGATATATTGGGGTATTTTTGGTGTGATATTGCTTGGTAATTTTTGGTGGAGCTTCTTGTGAGTTGGGTATTGATTCTTTTGGCTCGTAAACATGGGAGAGATAGTGCTAATGTTGGGAAATTTTTATTTTCGACGGTGGAGGTTAAATTTAATCGGTTGCTGTGAGGCTAATTGCTAAGGAAAGGGGATTTTTGCGAGAAAAATTTGTTGGTTTGGTTCATATGATTAGTGAGTGGTTCGGGAGTTTTATGCCAAATGCAACCGTGATCACCTACGGAAGTGGTGAGTGGGTGGCTTCTAAGCGAATGAGGGGTGGTTTTCACATCCGACAACTTGATTCCAGGGGAGTTTTCTTTCTTTTCTTTTTAGTGTAGTTTTATTTTGTTTTTAGTTGTAGTTTTGTATCTTGTTCATTAGTTCATTTGGGACAATGAACCACTTAAGTGTGGGAATGAGTTTTCGATGATTAAAAAAAAACAAAAAAATTATATATTATAAAATTAAAAAAAAAAAAATTTAAAAAAATTAAAAATACCAAAAATAATTCTAGCCATGCAATTTGATTAGTTGTTGTATTTTGCTTGATACACCCATGCATGCGTAGAATTCTTGTGTTTATGGATTCTTTTGTATGAGAAGTGACGTGCTTTGTTCTTGTGCACAAACTTACACTAGCAAGTTGAAGCTGGTAGACTTAATTGGATGTAGTAAGTGATTAGAATGACATGAATATGTGTAAGATGACTTGGTTTTCATGCTTTGAGTACAAGTAGGTGCGTTAAAGAGTCTTGTTACTTGGGATTGATTATGTTTTGTCACACCAAGTGAGTTTTGAGCCTATATGCATATCTTTTGCATGATTTTTCGTTTGCTTGAGTGTCCACATGTTGTTTACATTGCTAGCACTTACTTGAGATCTTTCTTGAAATGCATGATATTACTTGATGATGAGATGATAAAGGCACTTAGGTTTAACCTCGTATTTCCCATAATTCCACACCTTTTATACATGATCAATTAGTTAACCCGTTGAGCTTAATCCTATTCTTTCGGTGACACACCACATTACTTGCCATTATCCTTTTTATTCTATTGGCCTTACATTGAATTTGAACCTAAATTGTCAAAGGCTAGTATTGTGCTTAAGGGAGTAATAAGGTGTTCATAAAAGGGGGGTTATTGATGATCATACCATTGGGGAATATTGATTTTGGTTGATGCTTGTTAGTCGAAATTCATAAAAATATCTATGGATCATTGTGCTTATTCCTTGGCTCTCAGAAAAAAAAAAGAAAAAAAAAGAAAAAAAATAGAAAAAAAAAGAAAAAAAAAAAGAGAAAAAATAAATAAATCTGAGAGCATTCTTATGTTTGTATGATCCTTCTTCATTCGACTAGTCAAGTTATTATGTAAGGGTTATTGAAAAATCCAAGTGTGGGGAAGTATTTTTGTGGTTTTAATAGAAAGGGAATGGAATGAATTATATTGTTGGGTACTAGCTTTTGACATTTAACCTGTTTTAGCTTTACTTGACATACCTGGTCCCTAGCCCACGCTACAACCTGAATAAAGACCTTTTGATTGTCATCGGTGATGTATGTTGTGTTGAGAGTGAGATTGATTGCGAGTGTCAAGTTGTGTTTATGATTTTGTTGGAATTGAGTGATACACTTAACCTTGTTCTTGAGTGAATATTCGTTTTTGAGTGAAAGGTGAGTTATTACTTGTTTTGGCATAGGAGATCCCAGGTTTAGACTTAAAGATGTATTTCTTGTGGGCTTAGCATGATTACCAACGATTTTTACACTTGACATGAATTTTTATGATCTTCTACATGTTGGTTGAGTAGACTACGTGAATACTTGCACTTTCGACACCAAGACATCGTATGTTTGCTTTGATTCTTAAGTTGATGTGGCATGAGAGGACTTGTGTGTGTGGTGTTGTGTTAGCATTGATCTTTTGCATGGTTAGATGAATTTTGTGGGTACATTCACTATAAACCCTCACGAGACAACACTCGTCCTACTAGGGCTGCCTAGGGGTTTAACGGCTTGTTGCATATGCTCAATGCAATCGTGTCATCTACGAAAGTGATGTTAGGACTTAGTTTTTATTTCACTTATTTGCCCGAGGACGTGCAAATGCTTAGTGTGGGGATGTTTGATAGAGTATATTTTTATATATATTTTAGATGATTTTATTCTCATATTTATTGTGTTTTGCATTGATTTGGATTTTTATTTAATAGATTTTATTGTTTTATTGTAGGAAATAAAGAATTCATGACTTGGAAGGATTTGGAGCAAAAAGAGCTATTTTGGAGATAAAATAGGAGAAAATTCGTATTATTGGGCTGCACAGGCTGCCTGCACTGTTTGGGCCATATCTTGAGTTCCAGAATTCAGAATTTAACGATCTTACTGTCCACGCGAAGCTTAGGGAATTATCTTTAATTCAGAGGTGGTCCAGTAAGCAAAATCCAACTAGAAGAGCCCAGAAACAGAGGAGAAAAATAAGTGACGAATTTTACAAGAAAATCCTATTTAATTATGGATATCTTTTTGTAAATTGATTAGAATATTAAAAATACTTTTATTAGGAGATAGAGATCAGATTTTATTAAGGAGTTTTATTATAAAAGAGGAGGAGAGCGTGAAAAGAAAAAAATAGATACACACATTAGAACTTTGTAAACATCTTTGGTGGAGATTTGTGGAGAACTTTTATTTTCTTTGAAGATTGAAGGTTTTTCTCTTTCTCTTTTCTTTATAATATGATTTGTTCAATTTATAATTCTTGTTTTGTTAATTCAATTATGAGTGAGTAGATAATTAATCTAGGGTTAAGTAGAACCCTAGTTATGATTGATGTGTGATTTTCCCAATTCCCCCAATTTGATTGTTTAATTGCTTTTGCTTATTGAGTTGTTTTAATTAGCAATTACAAATCAGACGTGATTATGTGTATTGTTTGAACCAATATCTAATTATCAACGAGAGTTGGATTTAGATGGTTGTGATTTATCCAATAAGAACATGAGATTCTCCATGAGAATAGGTAGAATGGATTGTTAGGAAATTAGGGTGCTATGCTTAATGTCTCTAATATGCATGATACCATGAGAATAGGCTTGATTGTATTTTAGAGAAGCCATTAATACTTGAGAGAGGTTATTGGTATTCTTAGGGCGCATCTTTCCTGTTGAGCAGCGTACGATTAATTGGGGAGGGAATTCACAATTGCATCAATTCATGCTAGTGGGGATACTTAATTCTGGATGTTTTTAATATTTGATTAATACAGCGAAATTCTCTTAGTATAAAATTAGTTTAATAATCTCTCAAAATCTATTGTGTTACTTGCTTAGCCGAATTAAATCAGAAACAACTAGTGATTGATACGTTTGTCTCTGTGGGATCGACTCTGACTTACCCTACTACATAGTTAGAAGGATTTGTTAGAATTATTATTTGATAGGCACGCGACGGCCTTGTCAAATTTCAGGTACCATTTTTTCTGCCTCCTTTCTCTCTTTCTCATCTTTATACTTTTTCGCCTCTTGCGCCACAAACTCAGTAAGGTATCCCTTCCTAATTAAATCCTCAACATGATCCTTCAAGTGACGACAGTCAGCCGTCTCGTGTCCGTTTGCATCATGAAATGCACAATATTTTCCTAGGTCCCTCCTCCCAGGTGGGCCGATACGGGTCGGCTTCCTGAACACCCCAGCTTTGTCCCCAACCTCAAACACATGCTCAAGAGGTGCCGCCAATGGGGTATATTCTGAATATCTATTGTGATTCTTCAAGGGTGGAGGCTTGTATTCCACAGACCTCCTTGAACCAGTTGCATTCACAGTTAGAGGTGCTGTCCTTTCCTTGCGACCAGCTTCCCTTTCTGTGGAAGCTGAGGCTCCATGATAGGAAGCACGCCTATCCACATTTCTTCTCCTGGGACTATAGGACCTGCTCCTTTTTCTCCCATTCCAACCAGTTGGGTTGTTATCTTTCCTCAATTTAGCCATAGATTCCTCAACCACTTTATGAGCTTCAGCCCGTGCATAAAAATCAGCCAGCGTGACAGGTTCCTCCTTTTGAAGCTCCTTCCAGAAATCACTCCCAGGCCATATCCCAGCTATCAGAAAATTCTTATAGGTTTCATCGGTAGCCTTCCTCACTTTGGGTACCTCTGCGTTAAAACGCTTAAAATACTCTCTGAGAGTTTCCTTCTCCCTTTGCTTGATATTTGCCAAAGTGTTAGCAGGAGGTGCAAATGCCACAGTAGCCCAAAATTGAGTCACAAAGAGTTCACTCATTTGCCTCCAGGAGCGAATTGAATTAGAGGGCAGCCTCTTGAACCACTGATGAGCATTATCCCTTAAGGTAGCTGCCAACAGCCGGCATTTTGTGCGATCCCTGACTTGGTACACCTCCATCTCAGTACTAAAACGGCTGAGATATTCCACTGGGTCTGTGGTGCCATCAAACTTCAAATCTCCTACCCCCCTGTACCTAGGTGGAAGGGGTGAATCCCGGACCTTTTTAGTGAAAGGCGAAGCTACAGCTAGCCCTGATGTCGACCTCTTCTCAGCTTTAATTTTTTCCAGAGCTTTCCTCAAATCAACCACCTTATAATTTGAATCCTCTCCGTCTGAGAGGTATTCCTCACTTTCATCTGTATCTTCATTCGAGTCTCCATTCTGTTTGTGAGCTGAACTGTTTCGGGAGCTGGAGCTGCCCTCACTCCCGACAGCTGATTGGAGCTTGGTCGACCTAGACCTCCTGTCATGAGCCCGCTCCTCCTCTCTAGATTTTTCTTTCCTATAGCTCTTAGAACCCCTCGACTGAGACTTGTCAAGGTTGTCATTTCCATCCACCTTTTCTTTCGTTCCATCCAACACATGCCGTAAATCCTTACTATTGAGCTTCTTCCCAACACGATCAAATACACTCACACTCCTAGTTGGGGAGTTGACAGGAGCTTCCTTCCGATCGACATTTTCCCGATCTGTTTCCACATCAGAAAAATCATTTTTCCGAGCCTCTTGTTCAGGCTCTTCTTCACTCCCAAAGTCCAAATTTCTTGGTGTCACTTCACGGCGCCTAAAACGCCTTTCCGAGGACCTATGTTTTCTTTGTCCTTTCTTTCTCCGCGACGATTTCTTTTCCAGCTGGTCGATCCTACCATCCATAGCTTGAAGATGGTTGAGGATATCCTTAGCAGTTACTTCACCATCAGGGTTGGCCTTATGCCTACCCTCCTCGCCGCTAGGCGTTCGAACGGGTTCAGAATTTTCCGACATTGATTCAAGATAGAAAGCCCTCCTTCTAGCGCCAAAAATGTTATGCAAAAAATTCACACAACACCCCGAGAAAGCCTCGCTGGAATAACCGGAATTATCCTTGGTTTTCGGATAATTAACAAACCGAACAGCTGTACCAAAACGGGGTAGCTGAACCTAATAATGATATTTTGTGTTTTTTGGGCTGAGTTAGCAAGTTCACCGGATAAAATGGCAAAAATCCGGCCAAGTATATCCAGGAAAGTGTTACTTAGGGTACACGTGCCTTGTGTATTCAAAGAAGTAAAAAACCGACCCCTTGCTAATTGCCTACATATCCTATTTATAGGAATCAAGCCCTAATGTAGTTCTTTTAGGTTAGAAATCCTTTCCTTGTCCATTAAGCCATGAAATTGATAAGATTTAATCCCTCCATCCATGTTAATCTCGAAGTCTTTGTGTAGAAATATGACTTTTCCTTAAATCAGCTACCCCCTTAGTAGAATCCTATTCGAAATAGAACTCCTAAATCCTACTCATATGAGGACTCCATGTATGTGTGGACATATATATCACAAATATCCAATATTTACTATATTAGAAACGTGTATTTCTATAAAATAAACTGTTAATAGGACTCAGTTTACGCCTCCTAAAAACTAGGAGGTAATCCTTATCCACTCGGCCAGCAGAGGTGGAACCTGTGAGCCCACCTGCACCTACACAGCTTCCCAAAAAAGCGAACCTCCACCTCCAGAGCTTCCCTCTGGAGGTACACCTCTTTCCTTCCAGCTACTTTGTTCCTACCTTTTCAACACCCTACCAGGCCTCCAACATCCATGGGCCCAAAACTAAGCCCATTACAAATTTTGGGCACAACAGATACATTTATATGATTTTGTGTATATCAGGTGTTTCAGTTTTAAAAGAGAGACATAAGCAATTGTATCAGTTTCATATTTATATGTTAGTAGTTGATGAATGTTCTTTTTTATTGAGAAATATTTGTTAGTATTTTTTTTTTTTTTGGATTCAGGGTGGCTCAAAAATCTTAAAAGACAATTTTTATTTATTTTCAATTTTTTAAAGTTACAGACATATTTCTCTACTGATTATTGCCTTACCTTTCACTGATTTTATTAGTATATAATAATGATTCTATGTGACCAAAATACTGATTACACTATTCTATGGTGGCATTAATCAAAAGTCCTGATTTTATTGATATATAATAATGATTCTATTGTGGTGTTGTATGTGTTTGCTTATTACACTATTTTTTTTCATAGTAGTGTTAATGTTTTCTACTATTGTTTGCACTATGCCATTGTAGTTGAATACATATTTGCCAAAAAGAACATTATATCTAAGAAGCATAGCAATATGAATTAACATGATTGATCCAAGTAAAAAAGATAAGCTGATTACAGCTTTGATACTCCTATTCGACATCACAATAGATCCAAGTAAACATAATCAGTACTTTCTTAAAGTCAACCACAAACATAAATCAATCACAAGTCTAATCAAAATGAAATATTAGAATTTTCTTAAAGGTAAACTATTGTATCAGTGTTTCTTATGCTTCTCGGAATCTGGTGGTCAGGTTTTCTGCAAATGTCACACTATCTTGCTTCTCTTTGTTGGTAGGTTCAACAGTACGAACTTTTGTACATCCTACCTTCATCAGTGACTCTTGTGCATCTTTTTTGAACAATTTTTGCGCCTCATTAATGATTTCGCCTCTTTTCTCATTAATGTGCGATGTCAGGATAGTATTGTTGTACTTTATTCGGAGCTTGAACAGTTGTTTAAACTGACCACACTGAATCCAAATTATAAATAGAAGTCACATATTTTACCCTAGGAATTCAACATAAAGTAATCGACAACAAATCTGAGAGAACATCTAGTTTTTATATTGCTTACCTGTTCACTTCTCAAGCTAGATTCCCAAGTTCTGAAATCTCCTTTATATGTCTCCATATGTCGCATGAGAAAAATACCACAGTCAGTTGAATTGTCCTCGGTTTGCCATGACATTTCCAAGCAATCTGGCCTAAGCTTCCGAATTGTTTTTGCTAGATTTTGTCGACCCTTCTTTTGCAAATAGTTGCAAAAGTGAGAATGCTACAAAGTGTTAAAAAAAATAGTTACTAAATGTATTCAACCACAACTATAAAATAAATGATGAAAATAATAGCATCTTGCTAATGTGAAAAGGTAGAATATACAAACTTAGAAAAAAAATTATAAAAATTTTTCAGAATTAACAAAAAACATAACAGCATGTTTTCTCTACACCATTTTTTCCCAAACGAAATCCATATCATACCTCTAAAACCATATCATATCTCTACAACCAAAGAACTAATGAGCAAGTTTAGTTTGTGTTCTATCCGTAAGATGTAAAATCTTCTATTAAATATGAAATCATTTGGAGCTTCGGTATTAACTATCCACAATAACCAAACCATATGACAAGCAGTAAAGTGGTTAAAAAGAAATAAAAAAAAGAAGTATTTACCAATATGCTAGGAATTCTTCTATATATCTTTACATCTCCTTCGCGCTTTATGTTATCAGTTATTTCATATGCTGGGTTCTTTAAGTTGTAACAGATCAAGTAGAAATGCTAGTATGCGTGAATAGGAAAGAACACCTGCACAAATTATGAAATATTTGTGTAAACATAAACACTACTATGAAAAAGAAACATACCAATAAAATCAGTGAAAGATAAATGCATTAATCAGTAGAGTTATACACATTAAATCATGTATATCATAGATCACAAATTATTGTGCAAATGATTAAAACAGAGCCAACCATAACATAACATGCTAAATTAAGAGGAGACAAAAGCAAAAGCTAGTCAATAAAATGATCCCACAAGAGGAGATTTGGTGACCATAATTATGGATAGTCAATGATCCCACTACTGCACCTAGGGGTGGCCTGGTTCATATTTATTTCTTCCTAGTAGCTAGCTGGCAACGTCGAAGCACTAGTGCGCCTAGGCATATTTGTGTTTCTTTAAAGCAATTTATTACATAATTACAAAAAAAAGACATAATACAAATAATAAAATCAATAGAAAGTATTAACACTACTATGAAAAAATTAGTTAAATATAAAGCTTTAATCAGTAGAGTTATACCAACTAAATCAGTAAAAAGCAAAGTGTAAATCAGTAGAGTTATACCAATTAAATCAGTAAAAAGCAAAGTGTAAATAAGTAGAGTAATTACCATATCCATATTTTTCATTTCCCTTGAAGGGTATTTAGTGAGCATATCGTCCATGTTACTTGAAAAGTTTTCATATGTTTCAGTCACTTTCTTCCGTTCATTCAAGCTCCAATTCTGCAGACATGATCAAATGTTAGTACAGTGAAAAATGTGGAAGATAAATTTTTTTAAAATATGAATTTTATATTACCAATCCACCAATTGTACAAAACAAGCGCATTGGTGACTCTTCTGCTTTGTAGTTCTCAGATTCATTTAAAATTGTTGACCATGTGTCAATAACAGAATAGTACAATTTGTACAATTTCTCAGTGTTTGAATATGTTCTCTTATACATTTCACCCCATTCCAAACAAAGACCAATCCACCAATTTTTCAAAACAAGCGCATTGGTTACTCTTCTGCTTTGTAGTTCTCATATTCATTTAAAATTGTTGACCATGTGTCAATAACCGAATAGTACAATTTTGTACTATTTCTCAGTATTTGAATATGTTCTCTTATACATTTCACCCCATTCCAAACAAAGACCTCTTCCCTGTATAGAAAAGAAATCATTTTTTTTGCAGTAAATAAAAATATAAATCATTTACTAGTTGTAGAAAATACTTACAGATTATTTCTATTTGTTAACGACATGTATCTCCACAGCATAATATCTTCATCTGTGTATCTGCCATTAAGATCAATAACTCTTTCAACATAAGGGGATTTGGCATATTGACCCACCTTGATCTGTCTTGTGCTTTTCTCCCTCATTAACGGCTTTAGGGTTACGTATTCATCTGATGTACCACAGTTTCATGTTCTTCCTTGATATCTTCACCTACTTGGTATTCAGTTTCAATCTCTGGTCCAAGTGAAAATGAAGGAATGAACAAATCACTATTTCTCATGTCGCTACTTTTCTGTTGTGCCGGAAACATTTCAGCCATATCTGTTAGTCACAGAGGCATGCCTGAATACATCTAATAACAAGCCTAAGTTGTTTGTAATGCTATGCATTACTTACATGACCTCTTAACTGAGGGAACCTCTAGTTGTAGAGTTTCTACTAGTTTTGTACTTGTAATAGGCATCAAATTCTAGCTGTGTAACTGTACCTATTAAGTCAAGAATAATGCTTGAAAGAAGTTCCAAGGTTCATGCCTCAAGCAAGGAGATAAAGACTGCCAAATAATCACAGTTGGGATTTGAAGAAATGAAGAATTTGCCTAAGTACCAATTCGAGAAGTACATTTGTCTATTCGAGAAGTCTAACATTCGAGAAGTCAGGGGTTCGATATCTCAGAAGACACTATTCGATATCTCTAAATACACTGTTCGATATCTCATTCGATATCTCAGAGATTCGATATGTCTATTACTCTGTTCGAGAACTCAAGGAGTCAACAGGTCAAAGGTGATATTCGAGTTCTCAAAAGGGTCAACAAGTCAAAGCTACATTCGATATCTCAAAGACTCAAGATGCTATTCGACATCTCAGGGATTCGATATGTCAAAATGCTCTATTCGATATCTCAAGGACTCCTAGAGAAAATAGCTATTCGAGAAGTGATTCGATATGTCAATATAACACTATTCGAGAACTCAGAGTTATCGATTAAGTCAATTCTAGTTCTCGAATCACTCACTTAGCCACTTCTCGAATACATTCTTGAAGACAAAATACTGAAGAATTGTACAAGTCAGAAACCTGCAACAAGCCAAGACGCTTTATTTGACTATGTACTATAAAGCACATTGGAAAGCCTACAAAGAAGCTTGGAGAGATAAGTCAAGGGACAAGGAGCTAAAGAAGTGGATCTGAGTAGGCTTTGCAAAGTCAAATCTGTAGCCGTTTGGACTCTTACTCAAATAAGATAGACAGACTGGAAAGTATTTTGTTTACCTACCTTATTTGTAGCAAGTAGGTGTATCCATGTCTATAAGGATACAGCCTCACTTCCTTAGTAGATAAGTTTTTTAAGATACATCACAAGAAATATCTCTCTGAGAAAAACGAAGCTGAGAATACTATCATTTGTATTCATAGATTGTAGAAAAATCTTTATCTAATAAAATATTAGATTAAAGTGATATTGTGTTGTGTTTGTCTTTCTTATCCGCACTTACATATCTCACACACTCAACACATATCTTGCTGCAAAGATTCAAGAACGAAGAAAAGTTAAAGAATCCATTCACCCCCCCTCTGTATTCTTTTACTGTATTCAATACTCAACAATATCCTTCTTTCCTTGTTCTAAATGCAAGTATTATATAATCTCTATTTCCTCCAACACTTTAGGATCCAACTCAAAATCATCAACAGGATTAGACATGTTTTGAGCCTCAGTTGTTCTTACATCCTTTTGTACTTGCACATTTGAGTTTTCATTCTAAGTTCGTGTAGGATCATTTATTTTTTTGCACAAAAAACTTCACTGAATACATCTTGAATAATCATAAATTCTTGATTATCTGGATACTTTTCCAATGCTTTCTTCATTTTCATTTCAAATTGCATTTTGGCATTTATTATATGAGATGCCCTTAAACGCAAAATCTCCACGCAATCCTGGTAATTGGAATTATGTTTTAAATAATCGATAAAAAATGCATTACAAATTACTAATTTTTCCAGCACAAATCAGGTAATATACAATGAAAAATCATAAATAGAAAAGTAGAACAATTATACCTTTTCGGATGTTTCATTTTAAGAAACTTCTGCATCTGCTCCGAAGAAATCGTCAATATCTTCATCCTCAGTAAAGCGTTGATCATAATCAGCATCAGTACCACGTTTATCAGCAGTGCAAAATTGCTTCCCTCTATTACTGATATCACCTTTTTCAAAACTTGGCCATTTCTCCCATCCTCCACTAATTTTTTCAACATCAGTTGTTTCAAAATGATGATCCCAGGATCCATTATTATTTCTAACATTTGTTTCTTCACTATTTTAGCGGAAATCATCAAAGTCATAGACAATATTATCTTCCTGCAAGTCACTCTAGTCATCAGGACCATGCTCCTTTCCATTCAACTCATCGTTATCAAAATCTGTTGCATATAATAATTGCATAAGTATTAATTTCGTAACAATTATTTTGTAGTAGATTAAGTTAACTTATCAATCGAGATTCTATGTTATAGTAGATATAATTACCTTTTTTTGTCCCCAATCATTCTTTACATTACCAGCTTGATCATTGTAATTAAAGGGATGATCATTAATATTCAGTTCCATACAATAATAACATAATTAATATTTGTACAAGGTCATGTTCATTTTTTTGAGATTATTGGAGATTATTATTTAAATTACCTTGTCAGCTTTTGGGATTTTTTGTGATTCTGATTCTTGTGAGAAATATTCCTTTAGCGTAGGTAGAATCTTTCCTTTCCCAAATTCTTCAGTAAGAACCTCATTTGCTTGCCTTTCTTTAAGTTTCTCTTCTGTCCATCCTCTAAAAGAGGGAAATACTCTGTCAACTAATGATTCCCCGTTGTGCATCACCCGATCAACATAGAATAACTATAAATCACAGTTAAATATTTTTATTAGTAAAGATATGCAATACTAAGCAAAACATAGTATATTTTTAAAGTATATTGATGATAAAATTAGTAGTCTTACAGTCAAAAAAATCTGAGACCCCCTGAAGAAAATTGAAGATGTTCGATTCCAGCTCTGTTTGCCAATTACCAGATATTGAATGAGAAATTTCGCCTAATTGTACATTACACAACTATCTAGGTCTTCAAATTTTGTTAACATTCTATCAACATAGGAATGTGTAGATGTTCCTATGAGTACATTCGACAGAACAATTAAAAAATTTATCTTAAACATTTCTGTTTCTTGTCCTTCGACTCTAACTCTCTCAACAACCATAGCTGTGGTTATTAAATCCGTCGGAAACTTAGCTGCCCATTCTTTATGTCTTCTTTTTGTTTCTTTCGTGTTCTTTTGTTCTACTTATTTTCCTCCATGTGGTAGACCAAGAACAGAAAAAACATCTTCTTCAGTTATATATATTCTGCCATTCTCAATCCCTATGGACACACTGGTATGATCAAATACTTGGACAACTTTGTTCGCTAGTTTGGATGGAAGCAACTCCAAATCAAATTGAAGCAATGACTCAAATCCAACTTTCTTCACCCAAATTTTTTGTTCATCACTCAGATAATACACCATTTCACTAAAAAGTCTTGGAGAGTTTCTCATTACAGCCATCTTTTGCATTTCATCTCCCTATTAATTAATAATCATAAAAAACAACAACAAAGATCAATAATATACATGATAATATGAAAAAAGACCATTAAAAACTAGGATATAACACCTAGATCACTAAAATATACTAATTTGAAAAAGAAGCACCAATGTACTAAGTAAAAAAGAAAGGCACAAATATAAACATGTATCACATTAGTGATACATTAGTCTTAGATCACTAGAAACAACATAAAAATCTATGATATAGCACTTAGATCACTAAAACAGAATATAACATATGCACATTACAAGATCAGAGAAATAATAGAACAGAACAAAATTATCTTAAATAAGAAGACTCAATAAAAAACAGAGATAAGCATATACCTCATCATTGACATTGGTGCTTCTTTTGTAGAGATGTTTCTTTTTTTTCTCTTGTTTATCATCATCTTTTGGAATGAATCTCTGTTCAAAAAAAAATGTCACAGTATATACTATACTTTACTGATTTATTAATAACAATATCTTTATAATTTTTAACTTAAAAAATACATTATACCTTCCGAGAAAATTTTATTTTTTTAATCTTCTCTACACATTCATTTTGTGGGCCTTCAGTAGGTTGTTCTTGGTTTGATTCCATATTTGCACCTTCATTATTAATGTGATCTTCTAAAAACCACCTGTCATTACCATCCTAAACAAACAAAAACTAATCAACATTACAAAATTGTTAAATTGCAACTGTTTCTAAAAAGTATTCCAAATTACCAATTTATTAGGACTTAGAGGAGGTCTGTGTGATTTCCTTTTGAATCTTTTCTCAATTTCTTTAAATGTCCTTCCAACATTTTTGAGAAACTCATATCACTATTCCTCCTTGGTGGATTATGTCTTCATGCTCAGAAGCTAACAAAATAAAGAAGAGATGATAAGTAGTAATTAACAAAATAAATTAGTGATTTATCATCAGATGTAACTTATTTACCTTTTGACATTTCTTCCTCTGTCACAATTTCTTCTTCTTGAATAGTTTCTGTATCAGTAGATTCTACTAGATCAATGGTCTCAGTGATTAGTTTCCTTTGTTGTCTTGTTAGTTAAAGTCGTGGACTTCTTCGAGGTTGTGTGCTACTACCTGCAAAAACATATAGTAATACAGCATATCCAAATAACTAACATACAAGAATATAACAATTAGATTAGTAAAACAGGTGTTGGTCCCGGAGTATATTGTAGAAGGGGGGGTTGAATGGAATGTAGATAATTTAAAATCTTTAGCTCAACAACAAAGATAAAGATTGTAAACTATCTACACAAGAATTGCAAACACAAGTAGTAATTCAAGATGCTCTCACAAAATAAATGTTTTATTTATTTTGTAATGTGTTGCTACAACCTCGAGAAAAATGGTTTTTTCAAGCTTCGACTTCTTGTGAGAATCGCTTGTTGTTGTTACAGAAAGAATGAGAGATGTGTCTCTATATAGAGTAATCTTCCTTTTGCATCTCAGTCACATGGGTGGCGGAGCTGTTGTCGTTTTCAAGTGATAGCTCCTCACAATTTGCACACCTATGTGACCTTTCCTAAAATGCTATACAAACAGAGTTATCTTTAAGCATAAGGCATTCTTGGTTCTTTCCAAAATTAGCTATAACAATTCTAGTAGATGCAGACTTGTCATACTCTTTGAATTGTCGAGCCTCATCTTGTGATCTCTCAAGCTTCTGTCATAGTCTTGCAGGTCTGCTACAATCTTTGACGAATTGCAACAAATCTGTTTCTCGAACATCTAAACTGTCACGGGGGTTTGACTGAGATAAAATCCCCAAATCAAATAATTCAGTGAGACAGTAACTCTTGCCGCCAAGTTTGCTGTCATAGGAATATTCAGTAGTTGACAGTATGAGCTCTCGCAAATGTTGCTGTCGGAACTCCAAACTTGCTGTCAAGTGTGAGAATGTTGCTGTCCCCTGCTTCAGCCAATATTGCTGTCAAATTAAACTTGCTGTCGTGACCTTGCAACATGTAGTCTTCTTGTAACGTTACCATCAATGTATTGACAGTAACTTTATTATTGCTGTCGAACTGATGTATTCTCTTGAGGCTTGAACATATCAATGAACTTCTTCCAATATACATACTTATTACATTTCAGCAATTATTTGAATACAAGAACACACTCTGGCTGTGACAGTATGTTCTACTTAGCCTATACAAATAAACTAAGTACTATTTAAGTTGTCTCTACGCTATCACCCATAAATCCTAACAATCTCCCCCAATTTGTTTTTATGGACAATAACAACAAATTCTCATTACCACGCTGACAACTTAACTAACATAGATCAGAATAGGATTCTAGAACATTTCCAAGCATTTAGCATTACATAGGAAAATGATCTAAAGCAAAACAAGTACTCCTCGAGGTTGAGTAGATATGAGATTTACTTATCTTGTTATTAAGCTTTCCTGTTCTATCTATTTTCTCTCTTTCTGTGGAGAGCTTCTTCCAAGTACTTTCTGAGATCTTGCACTAGCTTCTTTTCATCAGCAGATACAACATCATCTTCAATCTCATCAATGTACTATTGGATTTTTCTAGAAGAGACATATTGAACATCTTTCAGATCAAACCATGATTCAAAACTATAGGTGTAAGTTCTGAATTTCAAGATGTTGTTCTCAATCTTGAATCTTCTGCCAGGAAAAGAATTCAAGGTCACTCTTCTGTTTCTGTCAAGTTTTGGATCTTCATCTCTCCTACTATCAAAAATAACTTCCAATTCCCATGCACACAGCATTTCCAGTTTGTGAGATGATCCAACAACTTTCCAGTATAGACTTTTCAGTACACTGGTCCTCAGCTTGTGAAAACTATATGCATAGATTTCTTCTTTGCCATCTATGATCCTGAGAGGATTTTCCAGTGCACGTGGCTGATAGTTTGGAGCTTCACTGTTCATCTTGTTGACTTTCTTGCATTTTTCTTTCAGCTTAGCTTCCACTACCTCAGCAGTCTGTTTACCAAAATTAGCTTTTCTCCTAGCAGCTTCAGTAGCTAATTCGGCTTCATAGGAAGCCATAGCTTCAGGTGAATAGGAGGGCATCCTTTCTGTCCAATCATACTTAGACACAAGTTCTTCTTCATCTATACTCACATCCTCATTCGCATCATCGATGTTTCTCCAGTCACCATATCTCTCATAAAATTCAGCATATCTTTCAGCATGGTACTTTTGGATGTGTTCCATGGCTTTCTTAGGAACATTTTCATACGTCCCCATAAGATCCACCATTATTTCAAGCACGAAGTAATTGACTCTACGCCTTACTTCTTGTGATGTTTGTTTGAGAGTGTATCTGTCTATTATTGTTGACATATTCACCATAATGAAGTCCTTCTCAACAAACATGACTTTTGCTTTATCTTTCCAAAGAATGTATCTGGATGCATATTCCTTAGAATTATCCAGCTCCAATTTGACTGAAGTGATATCTCGTGTCGCAGCTTCCTTCTGGATTTCGAAGCTGTTTGTTTCTCTTCTTCGAATAGGCTTCTTAAGAAACATCACTCCATGCTTCTTTTTCCTTGCTGCAGCCTTTGTCTTGCCCTTTCTTGGAACTGTACGCCAGGCTTTTGCTCTTTGTTTTGTCCTCCTAGACTTGGATGTCTTGACAGTTTTGCTTGTGACAGCTTCTTCATTCCAGCTCTTGACAGTGTCTTTCATGACAGTGTCTTCTTTGACAGCAACTTCTTCGACAGTAACTTCACCATTCTTGACAGCTTCCTTGTCGACAGTATCTTTTTCAGCATCAAAACAATCAATAAAAAATATTAAGATACTTCCTGCCCGTGTGTCAAGAATGTCTGTCTCTCCCTCATCTTTAGCTTTAGTATCTTTCTTATTATCCTTGGGAGCTTCTTCCTTTGCTTCCTCCTGAGTCTGACTTCCAGTAATCTCAGCAGTTTCTTTATCACTTCCAGTTGTACCAGATCCTCCAGTTCCATCAAGATCATCATCATCAAGGGTGTCATCATATGTGCAGCTTCCACCACTTTCACTTCTTCTGGCATTAGCTTCAGAAATCAATTTCTTCACTTGAGAGCTAAGACTTTCATCTCTTTTTGCCAGCAGTTTGTGAATAGCTTTGATAGCCTTGACTTTTTCTTTGTTTATCTTAGATTTGAGGATCTGTTTCAGCACTCCCATAATTGTGTTAGTGTGCAATCTGGGTTCTTCACTTAGGATCAGAAATCCAATCCTTTTAGCTCCTGTGCTTGTGGTTGTTCTGTAGCAAATACCATAGGGTTCTTCAATCACTTCTGGTAGCTTTTCTTCAATAAGACCTTTAATTTGTGCTAGGAGATCGTTATATAAGATTGTATAATTTGCTTTCACTTTCATTCCCATGGCATTCAGCACTCTAGCTTGCAGACTTTGCAGTAGCTGCATTGTAATGAATATAGAGATGTCAGTTTTCAGATAAACATCAACTGCCCATCTTTTCTCCAGATTCACCTTCACAGAGATGCTTGTTATTTTGTCCTTCAGTATTGGTGACAGTTTTGTATATACTCCTCCTGCCTCTTTTATGGCACTATTCACCAATGCACTGAATTCTTCATCTTTGTTCTGCAAAGTACTATACATGTGGCAAACCATCATCGTTTCTGCAACTTCTGGACTATATTCACTTCCATCAGACCAAATGTATCCTGTTGTAGGATTTACCATTTCAGGCATTTTGTCTTTGCCTTTGCCGAGTCTGTTGGCTTCTTCCATTTCTCTCCAATGTTTCTGTAGTGGAGTTTCCATGACTTCAGGAGCTGGTTCATTGATTTTCAGAGGAGGCAATGTTGATGTTTGAGCCTTTTGTAATTGCTCCAATATTTCTTTAGTCACCAACATTGGCTCACTATCTACTTCAACAGATTCACCAATTCCACTAGCTCTCAACTCTTCACCAAAGATTCTATCTTCATTTGCATTTTGCTCCCCCTTACTTCCATCTCCATCTTCTTCCATTTGCTCCCCCTCTCTTCTAGACTCCCCTTTGCTTGTTTCTCCACCTTGTGTCTCCTTCTCTACTGGACTTACAGTATTCTGATTTTGCACTTTAGTCTGATCTACCACTTTCTCCCCCTTAGTTAAGTTGGCAGCACTAAGGATAGTAGAAAATGATAACAGATTTTGTTGAATCTCATCAAAGCCAGTAGCTACCATGGTGGACAGAGCATCAAGTTTAACTTCCATGGATTCACATCTGCCCTCAAGGGATTTTAACCTTGATTCAGCTTGTTTAAAAGGACCATCAGACCTTAACCTTTTTGATGAGAAAGGAAAAGACTGAGGCAAGGAGGCTATGGGGTTTCTCACACTCTCATTGTTTTTCTGAGTGATCTCATCACTTCTTACAGAATGACTCTCAAGGCCTAGTGCCTTTTTGTGTGGGGTTCCCTCAAATTCACTCTGGACATGCTCAAGTACCTCTCCTTTTGCCAGCTCATTTGGCTCTCTCATTTTTATGCTCACCTCTCTTTTCTTTTATCTCTCTTTTCTTTTGCACTCCCTCACTCATCCTAGATGCATGGGTATGAGCAGTACTTACATGCATTGAAAGAGAAGGTTTAGATTTTGCCTTTTTGAAAGTAGAGATTAACACATGATCATTATCAGAAGCACCTTCAATAATTACTGAATCTGGATCAAGCTGTGCAGAGGTGACAACATCTTTGCCCAAAATGTTACTGTCCACAGGTGGGTTGACATCAACTTTTGTGGTGTCTTTGACAGCAGCTGAGGCTGTGACAGCAACTTCCTGAAGGTCAGTTGCTTTTTGGAGGTCGACCAAGATGTTGGCTGTTTCATTTTCTGGCAGATTTCCATCTTGATCTAGCTCAGTGTTTGAGGGAGTGGTATCCATTTCACTTTGAGAAATGGGTTCTTGTGGACCACTTGATGGGGGCTCATCCATGAATTAAGATGGATGATCAAAACCTAAAGGGTTGGGACTATCCCTTTCTCTAGGTTGTTGAGAAGAAACAATTGATGGATTATAGAATAAAGAAGGTGATGGTATAGAAGAGATGTCTGGCTGTTCCACAGAGATAACTTGTGGAACATCAAGAGTAAAAGTTTCATGACCCTCACTGTGCCCTAACTCCATGTGCATTTCTGCAAGTGTAGGCTCCTCATGAGTGAGTACATGAGGTTGTGCAGACTCTTTACAGGATGCCTTGGGAGACAGGCCAGTTTCAATAGATACTTCTTGTTGAGAAGAAGCACCTAGGGATGTGTTTGATTCCCTTTTATCCTCCACAGCCTTTTGTGAGACTGAGGGGTGGCTGACAGTGGTTTTGTCCCTCTTAGCTCTCTTCTTCTTAGACTCAAGAGGAACCACTGTGGGTTCACTTTTACTAACATCCTTATTTGCTGCACCAGGTGCAGTTTCTCCCTCAACATTCTCAGAACTACCACAAACTCCAGTTTCCAAGGGTCTTTTCTTGGATTCTTGCAAGGCTATTTTTGTGGTTTTTGTTTGTCTGGAAGGTCTGATTGGAACGAATGGTGTAGAATGTGGGTTAACTGAATTTGGGTTTAATTCAGCTTCATTCTCAAGAGAGAAATGAACATACCAGAAGGTAGTTCAAAATCAAGATTAGGCTCTTGATCAGCCATGTGTTTGGTGAAATAGAGTGGAATATGTGCATTCAAGTTTTGTGAATTGAGTGATGTGTGTGTATTTCTTTTCAAAACATTGCATTCCATGATTAGAGATGCATTATCATTAATACCACATAATGAATTTAAACACATTGTAAGAAAGCGAGGATAGACATGTACCTTCCTGCTCAGAGCTGACTTGAGTTGACTCATAAGCAGCTTTCCAACATCCACTTTGTAACTATGGACTAGAGAGTGAGTGAGCTTCTTGATGTAGGAGGGTATTCTATTCCAGCCTGTGGTTTTGGTTGAGAAAAGCTTCACCATGACATCAAAAATCATGCTCCATTCTTTTCTCAAAAACTTTCTGTCCATTTCACCAGTTGAGTACCAATTTGTTGTACCCTCTTCGAGGACATGACCAGAATACCCAATTTTCAAGAAAAACTTCTTCAGGGTTTCATCACTTGCAACTTCCTTGTATGATTCTTTAGCTTGCAGTCCAGTTCCCAAAGCTTCGTTAATACCTTTTATTGTGAGGATGCAGGTAACCCCTTTGATTTTGCAGTTTATGGTATCTTTACCTGCACCTCCTGGAACAAAGGCAGATTTCCAGAATTCTTCAAGTCTTTCTAGGTCCAAAGATGGAGTAGAGGTTATAGCATGACCTAGATAGGACTTGTTTAAGAAGGATACGAGTCCTTTGAAACCTTCACCAGCATCTCCAGCAGAGAGAATACCAGCAAAGTTTGTTTGAGAAGAGGATTGTTTGGGTGCCATTTTTACTTTGATTTGGGAGAGAGAGATTTTTGCTTTTGAGAGAGAGAGGTTATGTTGAGTGTTGTGTGTTTGACAGTTTCTTACATGAAAATAGCAAATGTTTTACTGAAGAAGGGAAAGTAGTAATGTCTTAGCCCATTAATCAGCCACGTGATGTTGTGGGTAGTTACTTTTTATTGGTTGTAAATCGTGGAGGTAAAGTCTCAATTAAATCGGTCCACTAATCTTGACAGTAACCTGTGCGCTATAAGAAATTCATTAGTAATTTAGTAGGATGACAGCAAGTTTTGCTTGACAGTAACATCGGTGCAAGAACATGTTGTCACCATTAAGCAATTTATACAATTTCCTTTAAATTTCATGACAGAAACTTTTTCCGTTGCTGATAAGGAACTTGCTGTCAAGGCACATCGTGACAGCATCTTCACTTATTGACAGCAACTTGTGCGAAAATAATTTGTGTCATGAATTTTAATCAACTTTGCCCATTGCTTAAAAGTAAAATTACCAATTAGCATATTAATTGATTTAAGCGCATATTTGTTAAGCAAGCACACATCCACATACATCCACACACACAAACATACATGCATACAAGCATTACCCAGCAGATAACCAAGATAAAGGAATCTAGCAGAAAAAGCATGAACATTACAAAAGATGAGAAGATTCTTTTATTAATAATTATGATTATACATTCACTTCATCATCGGAAACAAACTCATACAGTTCTATATGAACCGTTTCGTCAGTCAATCCTTCTGCCTTTAGGAGTACTTCGACGAAGACCAGCATCTCCAGCCAGTCCTCAAGCTCCTTCTCGACCTTTTCCTTTGCAGCTTTCTCTTTCTCTACCAATTCTTCTTCCAGCACCTCATCCATCACTTTGAAGAGATCCTCGATTTCTTCTTCGTGCCCTGGTTCGCACCAGATTTTTGGCTTCTGGGAAATGACATCTTTGTTCTCCATTGTAGAGGATATCCTTCTTCTCAGGGCGTGAGTGATTGAGTATGAAGTGACCTTAGGCTCATGAGCATTTTATAGGACCCTAGGTGACTCTACGTTTTCCCATACGTTTCCTTTTAATAAAGTATTAAACTTTAAACTAAAAGTCTGACAAATACCCGGGTACATTTCAAATGACACGATTACTCATCACTTACACGCGTGTGAATTAAGTTAATGTCACGTGACCACTCATTACATAAGTTAAAACAGGCATGTAATTTGAATTTAGCATAGTCATAGCAAACATGCTGTCAACAAACAAGTAGCACATAAGACAGTAACTTCTCATGACAGTAACATTGAAAGCTACGGTCACAAGCTACGATTTAACCACTTTGAAAATGTAAAAATTAGTAAGTTAATATACCAGATTTAGCATTCCCAGTTCACTTACCAACCTGTTGAAGGTTGCTTCATCTAGTGGCTTCGTGAAGATGTCTGCAAGTTGCTTTTATGTTGGAACATAAACCAGCTTCACAGTTCCTTTTTCAACATGCTCTCTGATGAAATGATGTCTAATATCAATGTGCTTCGTCTTAGAGTGTTGAACTGGATTATCTGAGATGGTTATGGCACTGGTGTTATCACAATAAATGGGAACATTGGACAACTCTAAACCATAATCCATTAGCTGATTTTTCATCCAAAGAATTTGAGCACAGCAACTTCTAGCTGCAATGTATTCAGCTTCTGCAGTTGAGGTAGACACAGAATGCTGCTTCTTGCTAAACCATGACACTAATCTTCCACCAAGAAATTGATAGCTTCCTGTTGTACTTTTTCTATCAGTCTTGCATCCAGCATAGTCTGAATCCGAATATCCTATCAGATCAAATCCAGAATCTTTAGGATACCAAAGGCCTAAATTTGGAGTACTTTTGAGATATCTAAAGATCCTCTTGATTGCTACCAAGTGTGACTCTTTTGGATCAGCTTGAAACCTTGCATAGAGACATGTAGCAAACATAATATCTGGTCTGCTAGCAGTTAGATACAGCAATGATCCCACCATGCCCCTGTAGGTACTAGAATCCACTTTCTTTCCTTTAGGATCCAAATCCAGTTTGGTTGCAGTAGAGATAGGTGTCTTGGTAGGTGATGCATCTTCCAAGTTGAACTTTTTGAGAAGTTACTTGACATATTTTTCTTGGCAAATGAAGATGCCATCATCCTTTTGATGAATTTATAAACCTAGGAAAAATGACAGTTCTCCCATCATACTCATCTCATGTTTGTTCCTCATAAGAGATGAAAACTTTTCACACAGCTTCTCATTTGTAGAACCAAAGATTATGTCATCAACATAGATCTGCACCAGAATGATGTCTTTGCCATGATGCTTGTAGAACAGTGTCTTATCCACAACACCTCTTACAAATTGATTCTCCAGCAGAAAGGTAGAGAGAGTATCATACCAAGCTCTAGGGGCTTGCTTCAATCCATAAAGTGCCTTGAACAGTTTGTAGACAAAGTCATACAATTCAACATCTTCAAATCCAGGTGGGCATTCAACATACACTTCCTCCTCTAGCTCTCTATTGAGAAAAGCACTTTTGGCATCCATTTGGAACACTTTGAAGTTACAGTGTGCAGCATAGGCTAGGAAAATTCTTATGGCTTCAAGTCTGGCAACAGGTGAAAATGTTTCATCATAGTCTATTCCTTCTTATTGACAGTATCATTTGGCCACTAGTCTTGCTTTGTTCCTTGTCATGTTTCCACCTTCATCCAGTTTGTTTCTGAAGACCCACTTTGTGTCAATAACTGATTTCCCTTTAGGTCTAGGGACTAGCTTCCATACATTGTTTCTCTCAAATTGGTTGAGCTCTTCTTGCATGGATATCACCCAATCTGAATCCAACAATGCTTCATCAATTGACTTTGGCTCAATTTGAGATAGAAAGCAAGAGAACATGCTGTCAGCATAAACATTTCTCCTTGTCCTTATACCAGTAGTGGTATCACCAATGATTAGATTGGTGGTGTGATCTCTGTTCCACTTAGTGGTTCTAGGCAAGCTTCTTTCTTGATCTGCTTGATCACTTCCTCTTTGAGGAGTTGATTCTCTACCGTTGATGGTTTCTCCTTCATGTTCTTCAACATTTCCAGACTCATTCTCATTCTGATGATTGGGAGTTTTTGTTTGAGACTGAGCTGGAGTTTGAGTAACATCATTGGTGTTGACAGCATCTCTTCCAAACTTAATGGATTGAGTGCAAGTAGGTTCATCTGCAACAACTTCTTCTTCCTCCGAGTAACCTTGATTTTCAAATCTAAGAGGCTCCATTTGACCATCATCTTGTAATCCAGGGAACTGGGTTTCATCAAATGTGACATTTACACTTTCTTCAATGACTTTGTGATCAATGACATAGACTCTGTACGCAGTCCTTTCCAATCAATATCCCATGAAAATGCCTTCATAAGCTTTAGCATCAAACTTTTCTTTCCTTTCATGGTTGTCAATCATCATGAAACACTTACTCCCAAATACATGAAAGTATTTGACAGTTGGTTTATTTCCTGTTAACAGATAGTAAGGAGTGTTTCCATGAGTCTTGTTGATCAAGGTTCTGTTTTGTGTGTAGCAAGCTGTGTTAATAGCTTCTGCCCAGAAATATGTTGGTAATTTAGAATCATTCAACATAGTTCTCGAAGCTTCATGAGAGTTCTATTATTCCTTTCTACAACTCCATTTTGTTATGGTGTCCTGGCAGTGGAGAATTGTTGGGCAATGCCTTCTTCCTTGCAGAAGTTTCCCAATGTGGCATTTCTGAACTCAGTACCATTGTCACTTCTCATATTTTGAACTTTTGCATTCGGGGTTCTATCAAGAACTCTTATGTGATCAATGATTTCTTGAGCAGCTTCGTCCTTTGTCTCTAAGAACTTTACCCAAATGTACCTCGAGTAATCATCCACCATTACCAGAGCATATCTCTTTCTTGCAAGAGATTGAACATTTACTGGACCAAACAAATCCATATGAATTAATTTAGTGGCTCAGTGTTGGTATTCACTTGCTTTGACTTGTGCACTGATCTTTTCAATTTACCCATTTGACAATCCTCGCACAATCCTTCTTGACAGAATTCCTGTTGAGGTAGTCCTCTCACCAAATTCTTCTTCATCAGAATATTCATATTCTTGACATTGAGATGGGAGAGCTACTTGTGCCAAAGCATGCTTTCACCAACTGATGCTTTACTGTAAAAATAGTAAGCCCTGTTTTTCTTCACAGAATTTAAGTCTGAAATAAACAAGCTTCCTTTCCTGACTCCTTTCAAGGAGAGGCTTCCATCCTTCTTGTGATAAATATTGCAAACCATCATATCAAAGTCAACCTTTAATCCTCTGTCACTGAACTGGTTGACACTGAGTAGGATATGCTTCAATCCATCTACAAGAGCAATGTCTTCAATGACAACATTCCCACTTTCCAAACAGCCATATCCCATAGTGTAACCTTTGCTGTTGTCTCCAAAAGTTATGATTGGGCCGGCTTTCTCCACAAAATGTGATAGCAGGGATATATCACCTGTCATGTGCCTAGAACATCCACTATCGATGATCCACATGACTTGCTTCTGCTTTTTGCCCTACAAAATATATTATTTTAATTTGCATCTGGTACCCAAACTCTGTTGGGTCCTGCAGTTACAGTATTATTATTCATAGCATTTTGTTTCACATTTGAATCAACACTAAAATCCTCCTGTTTGACTTCTTTCACAGTCCACTTAGACTTAGAGTTAGACTTGGTCTTTCTCTTGGTGGATGTTGCCTTTTTACCAACATAGGCAGGCTTAGAAGTCTCAATAGTTTGCATATAGGAACATCTTTCAGTAGACAGAATAGGAAAATTGAAGCAAGTACTCATAACAACAATCTTGCATGGCATACAGTCAATATTATTACAGACGTCCACTTCTCTTTGCATGATGGGGGTTCTATGTAAGTTACCACTAACATTGGTCGCATTAACCTTGTTCTTGTTGGGTTTCTTACAAACAAATGTTAAATGTTGAGATGAGCCACAATTATTGCAAAGCTTCCTAGGAGCGTCTTTAACATGAGCATAGCCATTCTTCTTGTCAATTCCTAACTTACCATTCCTATTCTTAGGCTTGTAGGCATTTGTCTTGACAATATGTTCTGAAGTTGCTGTCGAGCTACCTTTGATAGTACCTTTCTTTCCCTCTGTCTTGACAGCAGGTTTGAAAGTTGCTATCTTGGGTTTTCTCTTGACAGTATCTTTTGAAGTTTCTGTCATATCCTTGTTGACAGCTACTTTAGAACATTTTATCTGATTGCTTGGCAAAGTTTCTGTCATAGGAGACTTGACAGTATCTTTCCCTTCATCTAGTGTACCGTCAACGAACTCATCCTCATTAAGAATCTCTTGTTTGATGAATATGGAGATTTCATCAAAATCAGCTTGAAGATTTTTGAAAATCGGTTTGTAAACTTTTTTGAGAATATGATGTTCGACAGCATCACTATCATCAAGAACAATTGCCTTTCCATGCCTCCTACCATACTCGAAGCCTATACCTACCTTTTGATTCTCAGTGTGATTATCATGATATTCCTGGACTAACTTAGAAGAGTTTCTAAATGCTTTGAGTTTAAACTCATTTTCTGCAATTTGATTCCTGAGAAATTCTTCTATTTCCTTAGCACAGACAATATCATTTTTCAATCTAGTATTCTCTTGAGCTAACAAATCTAGAGGACTGGTTCTAAGCAATAACATTTCATTTTCAGATTTGAGAGTTTCATTTTGTTTAGTTAACTTACCAATTTCTTCGTGAGCAGCAGATAAACTAACATGAATGTTAAACATCTCAGCACTTAAATCTTCAATGGTATGCTTGTATTCAGTTTTAGACATATCAAGTAAGATTAGAGATGGTACCTGAGTTGAGGAATTAGAAGCTTCATCATCAGATTTAGCCATGAGGGCCAAGTTTACAAACTCTTCTTCTTCCTCATCTTCAGAATCATCCAAGCATTTTCCTTCAGCCACATAGGCTTTACCTTGATTCCTCTTAAATTGATTTCCAGATCCTTTTCCTTGATTCTATTTTGGTCTTCTGCATTCAGTAGCAAAATGACCTAGCTCATTGCAGTTGTAGCACCTGAACTTCGACCTATCCACCATCTCTGTCTTGTATCCACCTCTCTTGGCACCACCAGCAGCTTTTGAAAAACTCCCCTTGTTGAACTTAGATGTTTGACCCTGTGGCTTGTATGACTTGTCCCTTCTGAACTTGATGTTCTTGAATCTCTTATCCATATAAGCCATGGTTGGATTATCCATGCTTTCAATCTTTCTATTGTGTAGAAGTCTTCATCTTCAACGTCTTTGAGCTGTAGAACCATCTTCTCCTCGTCATCCAACACCTCTTCAATCTTCAACGATGGTACTTGTGTTGGTTGTGAACTTTGTGAGGATTAACTTGGACAAGCTACTTGTGGTTCATGAGCTACAAGGGCTTCTGACATGTTTGCCAACTTTCCTTTGGTTCCAGTTTGAATAGCTCTCTTTAGAAAGAGTTCGAGTTCGTATGATTTGAGCACACCATAAAGAGTTTCTAGAGAGACATCGCTCAAGTTTATTCCCTCTCTTATGGCTGTGACTTTGCGCTCAAGATGCTCAGGGAGAGTGAGCAGAAATTTGATGTTGATCTCATTTCTATCATAAAACTTCCCATGAATTTGTAACTCAGCTATTAGCTTACTGAACCTTTCAAACATGTGTGTGAGTTCTTCGCTTGGCTTGGCCATGAAGGCTTCATGTTGTCATACAAGGATTTGCCTTTGATTTTCTCGGACCTCTTCACTTCCTTCACACAGCAGCTCTATCTTGCTCCACATCTCTTTTGCAGATGAACATCCCATGACATTACCATACATGGCTTTGTCTAAAGTGAAAGAGTCGAGTAAGATAAGTTGTAAGTAGTCATCCAAGGCTACTTTTTCCTTTTCGGTCTCTGTGTATTTTGAAGGCCTCTTGGCAACCCAATGGGTTGGAATGACTTCGTCATTTACAGTAGCAGTAGCTACTTCCTTTTGAGGAATGAAGGGATTGTTCTCAAGGATTCCAAAGTATAGTGGATGAGCAACTTTGATAAATAACAAGATCTTTCTTTTCCAAAAATCTAAAACTAAAGCTGATTTTGCCCAATTTTTAGTGATTTTACCGTTAAGAAATAGTGGAAAGAGTGGTGAGGGGAAAGAGGTAGAGAGAGAAAGGCGGTTATGGTTTATGTGTATAGCAGCGGGATTGTAAATATTTTACTTTTTGTTCGTTCAAAAATTTGAAATAACAGGTTTATTGTTTTGGGCCGGATTTTGTGTAATGGGCCAGTCCGTTTTTAGTTTTTATTTAATTTTAGTTTGTAGCCGAATGAGACTCTCTCTATATATATATGTCCTATTTCACAATAAACATTTCTTACAACTTATTATATTCCAGCTTTTGTTAAATAAAATATTTTGATGTGAATATTCGGTATCGTACCGGAATTATTTACCACGATACTATATATCACAAAGAAGTTTGTTTTCAACCACTGTCCAATAGATATTACATTAAGGTTGTGTTTGGTTGAGGTGAATAAAATTGGAGGGAATGAAATGGAATTTGAATAAGAATATAGTTAAATGTTTAAAAATTTCATTCCTTACATCTTTCCATTCCTAACCACCTAAACTAAAGTTTAAACACACCAATTTGAAAAGGAATGATCCATTCTCCCTCCAACCTTATTTTCTTCCCAAATTTTATCATACAAAATTTGCATCCACTCATTTTTTTTAAAATTTTACATTTCATATTCATTGTATTCCTTTAATTTCTATTCATTCCATTACATTTCATTCCATTCTCCCCAACCAAACACAACCTAAGAATCCAAGAAATAATACTGAGAAATGAAAGAAGGATTACTATTATATTCACTATGAAATATGAATCATGTGTGCATGTCATAAAATGACAACATTGAACTGAAGGTATTGCTAATGCCTCAATTATTCTTCTTTCTTGCATATCTGAATCTCTATATTTCTAGTCTTAGTGAAACAGTACACAAAATGGCCCATTATTTTCCTCTAGCTACTTGAAAAAAAAAATGAATTTTTTTTGGGAAAAAAAGATATAAGATGTGTCACAAAATCAACTTTTGAATTACAAAAGATGCCAGCAATCTGCTTTCTTCAAAAGTACCAGGTTTCCTATTTGTGGAGCCAACTGTGAACAGTAAAGTGAGTGATCAAGAATTTGAAGGAAATGATCAGGGGCAAAAAGGCTTGTCTTTGTCATTTTTGTGACTTGGAATTCTGAAATGCCTCAATCTTCCCTCTTGTTTTTTCATGTACCCTTCACATAAAAATGCCATTGAGAACTTATCTTCCACCACTCTGTTCACATCATGCACAAATATATCAGTCTCAGCTCCTTCTTCTCTGTTCCGCGCTATCATTCCTGCTGTATATATGGCACTCATCCTCCCCGGAGCCTCATCGTAGTAGCCAGTTGGCGCGTCAACCATGATCAAGTCCCATTTTGTGTCGTAAACTACATTAGGCAAACCTTTTAAGGCTAGTTGACACATTGAGTACCTTGCTTCACCAATTGCTGTACACTCATTCCCTTTGCCTACTTCCATTAGCCCATCTGCTTGATGAACCTTGCTATCGTATGTAACATGGTACGACTCCAATGTAGGAAACCTGTGCTTAATTTGCGTGATCCAAGCCTCATCTTCTTCTAGGAAAATCGTTCGTCCACCAAAATTAAGTGTAGTCCACATTAGACTGTCATGGCCTAAGCCGAAAACTAGAAAGTTGCAAGGGGACTTTTTCTCAAGAATTTTTGATGTTACTGATATTTCCTTTAGTGTTTGTTGTGGAATGATGGTTGAGGTTGTGTAATGGATAAGCGCTTTAGATATAGAAGGTGGGATTTTGTTGCAAGTTGGCGAGCAACTTGTCGGATTTGCATTCGATATAGTTGTTAGGACTTTTGGTAATGTTTGTGTTACTGGAGATGAAATTTGCTTAGATGATGAGAAGCTTGATCTCAATACAAACAGAAGGAAGAACGCAAAGAAAACACCGATCGCAAGAAGAAACTTATTGTTGACGGGGTACTTGGTCTTTGGCCTCATTCTCGAAAATGGTAAAAGTTTTCGATAGACAAAGACAGGGGGGAGTTGAGGAAATGGAATACTTGGTTCAAGTGGTGCTGTGGAAGATCATATTTATGGATTGAAGTTGGAGAATAAAATCAAATGTCCTTGTTATGTGAAGCTTTGGGATGAAGGGATGGACATTTAGAGTAGAATTGAAGACAATATGAGACTAGTTGGTGCATCTAGATAGTTGGTGGAGGTTCCTCTAGCTAAGATTGTGACACATAAATGTAAGTTGCTGTGATTACAGTTAAGAGTTTTGTTAAATTTGCTTCATTGTACATCTAGATTGGTTGGATGGTAAGAGAAATCTGAAATAGACCTATATATTTTTAGATGTTAGCTGTGTAAAGATTTGCTACCAAGATGGTAGGGCTAGTTAGTAAAACCAGTTGGGAAAGAAAGCAAAATGTTGCCTTCCATCTTACATTTTAGAATTAGTAGAATAAAATATCTAGTAATGTGATTGTCTTTCTTCCTAATTATTGTCACTCAGTTATTTATTTTCCTTGACCATTAAAAGAAGTGTTTCCCTGTGGCTAGCAGTAGTATGGGTTTTATCTATGTTGTGGTAGTGCTGACGGCTAATGGACTATAAACTTCATCAGTTTTATATTCGCAGGAACCTTCGTAGAGGAGCAAAGCTCGAACAACTAATGAGTTGATCCTTTGAACCCTGTTTCCTCGAGTGTGCTTATCTGTTCTACTTAAGCTTCATTCCCTCGCTTGCTAGGTAGATTGCAATAGCTTAATATTATCCCGATACAATGCAGTCATTGCAATATGTACCCCTAAGATACTTGATTGCAGTATTGCTCATTTGATATTCTACCGCAACAACCTCTAGTCAGTACATTTCAGAGATTCATCCGCGTATTTTTTTTTTTTCATTAAGTTAGCTTGACAATACTGCACTCAGCTTCAATGTGAAACTCTGCATACTTAATCGATCAAAATTTACTTCAGAATTTTCTGATTTTATAGTCCAAAGTAAGTGTACAGAATATTATTTTATGGAATTCAAATTTAAATTTCTGATGATATTGATCTCTCTTATGATGATCTTTTGGCATCTCCGACCATGGATGATGGATTCACAAATTTATAAATGTAGACCGACGGTGTTTTTAGTAAGTAATAAGGAAAATTAATGTACTAATTGTAGATTTATAATTTTAGCCGTGGTAGATTTATAATACCTGTTGATCATCATGAATTTTTTAAACTATGAAGAAATACTAAACTGGCTCCAACAAGCTCTTCAAACACCAGAAAATGTAAATTCTAGGAGAACATGTTGATAATCGCTAATTTTTAATATGCCATTTTTTTTTATATTCACCAAAATATGTATTAACGCGACGGGAAAGGCAATGTGACATTCTTGAAGTAATTGATCAAAACAGGAAGTAGAGACCTTTAAATGTCTTCTCCAACAACGTGCAACAAAAGAGCCGGAGGTTATTTAAGCACAAGACAGTGAGGTTATTGGGAGCATACAAACTGCAAGAAGACTAAAGTGCTTGTACGAAGCAGGATGGACGAGAGAGAAAAGACACTATATTTATAAGATGGAGTGACAAATTAAACCGAAAGTGTCAGGTAAACGACTCGCATGTGATAAGGTAATCATGAATGGCAAAAGAGAATCTGCAAGGCGAAACATGAAACAAAAGAAATTGATTTGAAGTTATGACTGTTGAAGAGTAGAAGATCTATTGTTGAAACCTTCGGATGGCATCTTAAGACTTAACATATACCGGTTAATTAACATAACATTAGAGATCGGTGTTATGGCGGAGTGTAAAAGAATACCGACACCTTAAAATTTTGGATGAACTTATTACTTAACATCTATCTAGTTCTAATTTAAATCTTCCATTTTACAAAACACCACACGAGTAACATATTAAAATAAATACATAAGCCATCAAGTCAACCAGTATATAACAAACCACAAAGATAACTAATTTTAATAAGCAACACAATTAGTTCTAGTAAACCTGAAATAAACATAATACAGGTAGGCACTAGTAGCACCATCAAGTTCTTCCTCCTAAACATAAAGCAGAAAACAAGCACAACCTGCTTCCTGATCACACTTCACTTGTAAAAAATATTTCCTGATGTCGGGGTTGTTTTTTGTTCTGGTTTTGTTAACCTGCAAAAGCCTAGATGTGAACAAAGTATGCGGAATAGTGTTTAGTGTTTTGGTATTGAGAGTGTTTAGTGTTTGGGTATTGAATACCTCTTTGGTATTACATATTTTTGGTGTACATTACAACTACAAACAACAGCCTTATTTATAGGCTTTACTAGACATACTACATCATTGCTTACATATGATTCAAGCCTACCAACTAAGATTACATATAGCAGCCTTTTCATTTGAACACATGGGCAGCCTTCACCTAACATGGCTGCTGCCTACAATTCCATTTTCCACACACGTGTTTGACTTCTAACACTCCCCCTCAAGTTGGGCAGTCGGTGCCCTAATGCCCAACTTGCGTAAAGTCTCATCGAAGGCTTTAGTATTGACTGCCTTTGTCAGGATATCAGCTAATTGATCCTTTGATCGAACAAACGGAAGTTTGATTGTCTTATCTTCCAATTTGTCCTTGATGAAATGTCGGTCTATCTCGACGTGCTTCGTTCTGTCATGCTGGACCGGATTTTCTGAGATACTTATAGCTGCCTTATTGTCACAAAATAGCTTACATGCTATTTTCTGTGGAAAACCAAGTTCATTCATGAGTTTCCGAATCCATAGGATTTCAGTTATTCCTTTTGCAATTCCTCTGAATTCTGCCTCTGCACTTGATAAGGCCACCACCTTTTGTTTTTTACTTCTCCAGGTGACCAAGTTACCACCTACTAGAGTAAAGTACCCAGAAGTGGATTTCCTGCCGTCACGATCTCCTGCCCAGTCTGCATCTGTGTAGGCAATTAGATCCAGTTGATCATTTTTGGCGAAGTAAATTCCCGTGCTACTTGTACCCTTTAAGTACCTTAAAATTCTCATTACTGCTGTCATGTGTTGTACTTGTGGGAGATGCATGAACCTGCTTACCACTCTTACAGCATAAGCTATATCTGGTCTTGTGTGAGCTAAGTAAATGAGTTTTCCCACAATCTTCTGATATTGTTCTCTTTTAGCCAATTTTGATCCTTCAAGAACTTGAAGACCATGATTAGCAACGATCGGTGTCTCAGCTGGTTTACAGTCTAGCATTCCTGTTTCTACCAGAAGATCAAGGATATACTTTCTCTGGTGAATGAAGATTCCTTGTTTCGACCTCAGAACTTCTATGCCAAGAAAATACTTGAGAGTCCCCAAATCTTTTATCTCAAATTCTTGAAATAGTTTTCCTTTTAAGTCAGTGATCTCTTTCTCATCATTTCCAGTGATAATCATATCATCCACATAAATTATCAAGCAAGTGATTTTATCTCTAACCTTCTTCAAGAATAGGGTGTGATCTGAGTTGCTTTGATTGTACCCAAACTTCTTCATAGCTTTTGTGAATCTTCCGAACCATGCCCTAGGGGACTGTTTTAGCCCATAAAGTGCCTTCCTCAGTCTACATCCTTCTCCATCTCCAAATTCCTGAGAATACCCTGGTGATTCCTCCATATATACTTCTTCATCAATACTTCCGTGAAGAAAAACATTTTTTACATCAAACTGGTATATGGGCCACTCCTTGTTTGCTGCTATTGAGAGCGAGACCCGTATTGTATCAATCTTGGCTACAGGAGAGAAGGTCTCAGAGTAGTCAATTCCATATGTCTGGGTATATCCTTTAGCCACCAGTCGTGCCTTGTATCTTTCAACAGTTCCATTTGCTCGGTATTTGATAGAGAATACCCATCTGCAACCTACCTTTTTTTCCTTTTGGTAGGATGCATTTTTCCCATGTTTTGTTTCTCTGTAGAGCTGAATACTCAACCTCCATAGCTTGTTTCCACTTTTCATTTCCAAGGGCTTCCTCCACTGTTTTGGGAATGTCAGTGGAGTATACAGAGGCGGTAAAAGCCATGGCCGTGCTGGACAAGTTCTCATTGCTGATTCTTTCTACAGGATATTTAGACCGTTGGGCCTCATACTCTGGATCATACCTCCTCGGTAGAACTCCTCTTGTACTTCTCGGGGGTAACTGATACCTGTTTGGAACACTATCACTAGGAAAAATATTAGTTTCAGTAATAGTATCAGTTCCAGAGTTCTCAGAATTAATCTCTGCTGAGGAGAGGTCATCAGAAGGATGCTCACTAGACGGAACTGGAGTGGACATAAGAGGAGATACTGATGGAGGAAGAGATACTGATGCTTCAGGAGCAACATCGGTGGTATTACCTACTTGTGTTGTAGGATCTGGATTCATCACTTCTGGATATGTTAACCAGCTAAGGTCATCAAGGTCATCACTCAAACTCTCCCCCTGAGGACTAAGCTGGGTATAGTAGTAAGACTGTTCAAAGAACTCACAGTCTAAAGTAGTGTAGATTTTGTCCTGGATAGGGTCATAACACCGATAACCCTTTTGATTAACCCCATACCCAAGAAAGACACATTTAACAGCCCTGGGTTCTAGTTTGGTGCGCACCCTTTATTGAAGATGAACATAGACAATGCATCCAAAGACTCGAGTAGGGGTGAGCAAAAAATTTCCAAAACCGTCCAAACCACCCGTTTCAAACCATCCAAACCGAAATTTACGGTTTTATAATGGTTTGGATTGGTTATGATTTCATTTTTTTTAAAAACCGAAAAATAATGGTTTGGTTTGGTTTTATATTTTATACCGGCCGATATAACCGAACCGCAAACCGATATTTTATAATGGTTTGGTTTTGTCATTTCTATTTTCTATCATTACTTGTGTGATTATAGTTCTCAAGTTTATGAATTTATGTTGAAGATGGACA
The DNA here is from genome assembly GCA_036435485.1 of Saposhnikovia divaricata. Lineage (NCBI taxonomy): Eukaryota > Viridiplantae > Streptophyta > Magnoliopsida > Apiales > Apiaceae > Saposhnikovia > Saposhnikovia divaricata. The sequence goes on from CM071595.1 coordinate 128,267,910, forward strand.
ACCAGTAGCAAGTAAGAGAATTATTTGCAAGTTGTACCAAAGCTAGCTATAAAGACCTGAATTTTCAAATAAAGCAAATTTAAATAAAGCATGGATAAAACTGTGATTTACTCTCAAGACAATGGCTCATTATTATAGCAGACTGCAAGAACTAAACAACTCCTCAGAACTTAGCATGAACAAGATGTACCAAAATATTATAACATAGATACGGTAATTAACATAGAACTAACAGCAGCAGTCTCATTTTCTTGTGTGTTTTTCAATCTTTTGTTAATATTGGTACGGTAAATCTCATCGATTTTTGTTAATTATTTGCAAGTGAATATAATTTTTATTTTAACGGTTTAAAATCGAAACCGCCCAAACCGAACCGTTATAATTTGGGTGGTTACGGTTATGTACTAACGGTTATGGTTATGGTTATGGTTGGTCGGATTGAAAAACCGAAATATATGGTTTGGGTGGTTTTGTTGTCCAAACCCGACCGTTTCACCCAATACTCACTCCTAGACTCGAGGAGGTAAGGAATGTGAAGATGGAATTGAGATGTGTGACCCAAGAGTATTGAGGGGTGTGACGTAATTGAGGGGTTTTGTGGGAAGGCGTTTGGTGAGATAGGTAGCAGTAGCAATAGCTTCGGGCCAGAAGCGAACAGGAACGTGAGATTCGATCATAAGGGCTCGGGTGATTTCAAGAAAGGTTTTGTTTTTTCGCTCGGCTACACCATTTTGTTGAGGTGTGTAAGAACATGTGGTTTGGTGGAGGAGGCCATGGTCAGTAATGAACTGTTTCATGTTCAAGGTAACGTATTCCCCCCCATTGTCCGACCGTAAAATTTTTGGTTGAGCTTTGAACTGAGTACAAATCATGTGGTAAAATTTAACAAAGACATCGAACATTTCAGACTTGTGTTTTAAAAAATACACCCAGCTCATACGAGTACAATCATCCACAAATAAAACAAAATATGAAAAATTTTGAAGGGTAAAATCTAGAACTGGTCCCCATACATCAGAATGAATCAAGGCAAATGGTTGAGTACTATGAGTCATACTAGGATAATATGAGTGCTTATGGCTTTTAGCTAAAACACATGCTTCACAATTCAAATCTACGGCAATGTTCTTTAAAGAGGGAAATAATCGTTTGAGATAACCTATGGAGGGGTGACCTGGCCGACGGTGCCACATCCAGAGTTGATGTTCTAGTGATCCATGAGCAAGCAAAGCATTACCATTTTGAGTCATCTCATTCACATAGTATAATCCTCCTCGTTCAGTACCATGACCAATGATCCGTCCCGTCTGAGCATCCTGCACAACACAACCACATGATGTCATTAGAACAGTACAGTCAAGTTCCCTAGTTAACTGGCTAACAGATAAAAGCTTGTGAGTAAGACTAGAAATTAAGAGGAAGTTTTGTAAATGGATATTAGAGGTAACATCCACAGTTCCGGCCTGGGTAACGGGAATATATTCTCCGTTTGCACTTTGGATTTGGGTACGATGAGTTTTGTTGGAGGACACAATATCGGAAGAATCATAGGTCATTGTATCGGTGGCCCCACAATCAAAAATCCATGGATTGGATATTTGGTTGCATAGGAGGCCCAAAGAATTTTGATTTCCGGTGACTTTGCTTTCACGGACTGTACCTGCTGTCAGATCAGTATGTAGCGCTGTTGTGAAGGGGTTGTCGTCGTTACCATCCGGACCACCTACAGCTAGGTTGGCCTTACCGCCGGTTCTGGAAATTATAGCCTTGGAGGCGGCCTTCCTCTGCTTCAGGTCGTCCCACCATTCTGGATACCCGATGATTTTGAAACACCCCTCCTTGGTGTGTTTCGTACCACCACAATGGCTGCACTTGAGCTGCATTTTATCCTCTCGTTGGAATGACAAGGATTCCGACCGGTGTTTCACGAGGAGCCCACTACCAATCTCTGAAGGTTCTCATCCCAATGATGAGTTGCTGGCCATTATGTCGCGACGGGCGATCTCCAGTCTTATGGACGCGTAGGCTGCGTCAATGGTAGGTAGTGGATCTTGATACAATATATCCCTCTTTTCTTTGTCTAGAGTATCGCTTACTCCGGCTAGAAATTGGTACAATCTTTGCCTTTGTATGAAGGAATTAAATAAAGTAATGTCCTCTGCACACTTCATGGGATTGGGCATTCTCCTGTCTATTTCCTTCCACAGAGTGTTGAGTTTACTGAAATAAATTTCTATAGTGTCCCTTCCTTGTCTCATAGTTGCTGCCTTTGAACTTAGATCATAGATCTGGAGTTCGTCTCTCCCACTGCTAAGGAGAGTTTCAATTCCCTTCCATAGTTCCCGGGCAGTCTTGTAATCCAGAAATTGGTTCACAAGATCTCCATCAATATTTTCAATGATCCAAGACAAGACCATCGAGTCCTTTTGAGCCCACTGTTGGTACTCAAGGTCATCTGGTGGAACGGGATTGGTTGTGATATGGTTGAGCCGGCCTCGACCACCAATAGCAATATGCATTAATTTACACCATTTGGTGTAATTAGTGAAATTTAGTTTTTCCGCAACACGCACCGTTTGTGATATTCCGGTTTCTGGGAGGTTTGGATTTTTTTGTAGTTTCTGAAATAATTGGAACATTTGTTCCATTTGTTCCATAGAGACTAATTGTGTTGTGGATTCTGGTTGTCCAGCCATTGTGTAGTTTCTGGAACAGTGAACAGTGAATAGTGCCTTCATCTCCGGCGATGAACAGTGCTTCATTTCCGGTGATGAACAGTGAATAGTGAATGGTGAACAGTAACTTCCGACAGAAATAGTGACCGGAAAAAAATATTCAGAATCCCAAATCAAACCTTATGGCTTTGATACCATGAACAAAGTATGTGGAATAGTGTTTAGTGTTTTGGTATTGAGAGTGTTTAGTGTTTGGGTATTGAATACCTCTTTGGCATTACATATTTTTGGTGTACATTACAACTACAAACAACAGCCTTATTTATAGGCTTTACTAGACATACTACATCATTGCTTACATATGATTCAAGCCTACTAACTAAGACTACATATAGAAGCCTTTTTATTTGAACACATGGGCAGCCTTCACCTAACATGGCTGCTGCCTACAATTCCATTTTCCACACACGGGTTTGACTTCTAACAAGATGAATATCAGCTACGACCGTACAAGTTTTTAGAAGTATTTTCCTGTTTTGAAAGATATTTCATTTCTGGATACTAAACAGGCACATGAAAAAATTTAATATGATTTCAATACCATGTCTGTTTTATTTCAAACCTAAATGAAGGTTCGAACATTAACAAACAGAGTACTGTAATCAAATTATTAGCTACAAAAATAAAATTTTACGAGAAGAGTAAAATCATTGTTTCTTACCAGCCATCGTGCCATTCTAGGTATTGCCCGCACCAAAAATGAAGTTGCCAAGGCAAGATATAAGAAACTCTTTGCAGTTTGGCCTTGTACCTGGCCAACACTCCCCATCCCATATGCAGTGGAAACTGAATAGATCGCTATCCGAAGCTCTCGTTGTAATGGAAAACCATTAGTAAGGTACTCGAGCATGGTACATGATGCCGAAAAACCAAGGGTAAGTATAATTACATTATATCTTTGAGAGGACGTTCTGTAATGTGATCAGGGACTTCCGTTCCTTTCTCAAAAGTGAGAGTAAAGATGAGACCAGCAACTACTAGTAATGCGCTCCGCGCATCATTAGCAGAATCTCGTTTTGGTTGTAACCTAATAAATCGAAGCACAACTAGGGTTGCACTGTTCAGTTCTGTTTGTTGTTACTGGCTCTTCTTAAATATATGTAAACTGTTGGATTGTACAAGACCTGTTGGAATTTTCGTTCAATCCTGTTGGAATTTTCGTCTAACTATACGTAAACAACATAGCTACTCGAGTTTTAATTTATAAAATGAAATCTAATAGTCAAGTCAAGTAGGCATCGAAAGAAATCTGACTAGTCCAATTAAATAACGATAAGGCCAGACAAAGGCCACGTCTCCTTAATTTTGGGTAAACAAACAAGGTCTTAGATTTTGATCGTGTAATTGAACAATTGAAAATAATATAAAAATCATTTGAGCATAATTCTTTGTGCACAACGTGATCAGCGTATGTATAATTCTCTGTGCACAACGTGATCAGCGTATGTAAACTAACTGATTTTAAAAGTAATGAAAATATATTTATAAAATTTGATTATATATATATATATATAGGCTATTGTTCTATGGAGAACCATCTTACGTGGAGAATCGTGGAGAACCACTTATTCTATACTAATTTTTTATTCTATTACAGAACCAAATTTTTATTTTTTTTGTTCTATAAAAAAAATCGGTTCTACAAAAAAATTATGGGCAAAGCTGACGTGGCATGTTTGCTGACGTGGCAGTGCCACGTTACCTGCCATGTCATCAATGCTGACGTGGCAGTGCCACGTCATCAATGATGATATCATCGATGACGTGGCAGTGCCACGTTAGTAGTACTGACGCGGAAGGTGACGTGGCATTGCCATGTCAGCACTGTTGACGTGGCAGTGCTGACGTGGTAGTTTCGAATTTTTTATTCTGTTACAGAATCAGAAAAAAAATTAAAAAATATTGGTTCTACTACAAAATCATAGGGTTCTTCACGGTTCTCCACGTAAGATGGTTCTCCATAGAGTGCTACTATATATATATATATATATATATATATATATATATGCCTTTGCTCCATACAGAACACTCTTATATAACAAACAACAAAGAACACCTTATATCTATTAGATCCTTTGGCCCCGCCAGGGGCACCCAATACAAAAAGTTGTTATTTTTTTACCCTCTATCAAGTCTGCAAAAAACAAATTTGAAAATTACTGTTCACTGATGACGTCATCAGTGAATAGTAAATTTACAAATATTTTTTTTTGCTGGTTTGCTAGAGGGTAAAAAAAATAACAACTTTTTGTATTGGGTACTATGACGGAACTCTTAAATTATATTAGATATGAGGTGTTCTTTATTTTTTGCTGTTCTTTATTCTTTATTGGAGTGTAACACTTAATATACCTTTTGAGGCATGTTACAAGATCTCTTTATTTTATATAAAAATCATTCATGTGGTTGTCTTACTTCTCTTTTTTTCTTCACACACACACACACACACACAGATATATATATATATATATATATATATATATATATATATATATATATATATATATATTTGTACATATTTTTATACTTTTAAATTCATTTTTCTATTTTTAGTTTATTATTCATAAAAATATTTACGATTCTATTTTAAAAATTAAGGAAATTATTTTTTTATATTTAAAATCTATAAATATATTTTAACTCAACTATAAATTTTATTCCAAAAATTTTAATCATGTGATTGGACAATATGAATAAATTGTGAATCTTTAAAATATCTAAAATCATACTTTTTGATTTCTTACATTCATTAAACTACTATGTTATAACTCAATTATTAGATATTATTCAAAGCATAAATTTAAAAACTCATTTTTAACTCAATTCAATTATTAAGATTTATGTATTTTGATCTTTTTTTTTTGTGACGATTACACAGTAAAAGAAAACAACTATTTTTATTTCAATCTTCTCGTTTTAGTTAGGATCAATTCATAACGCTATTTCAACCTTCTCGCTTTAGTAGTTTGGATCAATTCATAATGCTATTCGAATTCTAAATAGATGGTCTCGAATCATTTTCTTTGTATTACATCTTATCAAAAACCTCATATCATTCCGTTTTGATTTTTCAAAGTGAGTTTCCAAAACTCTTCAATTTCAGATTTGAATTTCTTGAGTTTTAGCGATTAAGATCAAAATCTGAGAATTGTGATGTTCATCATTTGCCTATTCAATAATACAAGTTCGCTTTACATATTGGGAGAACCACCATTATTATCCTTATCAGATCTATTTTTGTAAGGACGATCGTCTCGTGTATAGTAGAATCTCTCTAAAATGATATTCTTGGGATCCGAAAAATTTATGACTTTGGAGAGGTTATCACATAAGAGAGGTTTTAACTTTTTCAACTTTACAATAATTATAATTTAATTTCTACACAATAATATATACATTATATAAGATTTCTTTGTATTCTAGAATATATACTAAAATTATGTACATTAGATGTGACGCCCCCAGATCCGGGGTCGGAGATCTAGGCGCTCACTGTCCATTTTCCATTAATAACATACCTGTTCTTGCACATAATATATAAAACAACCATCGACCCCACAATAACTCACACCGCACACACACACAGGTTAGAGCCTCAGAAACGTCACCACATTGATTAAGCAGAAATAAAAGTATCAGAGTTATTACATACCGAATTAAATAGTATTTATGCTACCAGCGACACTTCGATATGAAGCGAAGTTGGCGGCTTGAAAGTTTGTTACGATACACTGCCTTGCACACGTCATACTGATAAATAAAACGAACTAACAAAAGCTGCCAACAAATCCGGCTAATGGGGCCTACCGGTGGAATCTCAACTGCTGGCTCGGGTCTAGTCACCTGCTTTCGAGCAGTCTGTCTGGGTCTTGCCATTTCGCTTAGCTGTTGTGTTTGTAAATTTGAAAACAAGCAAGAGTGAGCAACTATAGCTCAGCAAGAAATATATGCATAAGGTAAGCAATATAACATTTCATATGTTTGGCAGTTATTAAACTTGTTTGTATCAATCAGATATAAAATCACTTGTCATTGTTGATAAATTCCGAAGGTGTAACAATATGTGCCCTTGTTTTCAAAATAAACTTGCAGTTCTAGATACTGCATTGAGTCAACATCTTTCTCATCAAAATAGAACACTATCAGCAACTTGGCACAAAAGCCTAAGAAGCAGTGTCAAAGCATTTTTCTAAAATGGAGGAATTGGACTTAAAGAAAACATAAAACCTGACAAGGATTGACGATGATCAGTCGCCACATCCAAGTCCAATAATCCGCGGGTCTTCTCTACCGGTAGAAGGATAGAAACTACATCCGTAACTATCCCCGGGTGAAAACTACATCCGTAATCACCCTCGATGAAAACTACATCCGTAATCATCCTTCGGCAACACCTGGGCCGGAATAATAATTGATGGACCGCCTGGCTCACGGCCGCTTACACATCCCGGGAATCGTTCGTCAACGGTTCCCACACCTGCCAGAGTCCCTTTTTCTTTTTCTTTTGAAAACTTGATTTTGATTGAAAACAGAGTAATTGAGGCCCGACATGTGTCGACCGATGATTCTTGAAATCATACAAGAAGCAGAATCTGACCGGGGGTTTTCGAAAATATTTTGAGTTCGAAAGAGTTCGAGTTTGAAAGTATTAAAGGTATCTTGGATTGACTTCATCTTTGAAACAATGAACAATAATTAATAAATAATATTTTAAGATTTAATATTAATAATTAATAAAATAATTATTCGATAAAATAAACTTTTAATCAAAGATAGGGTTTCGAGTATTTACGAAGATATGAACATAATTACTTGAGTATACGATACTCCCCAAATGACCCTTCGGGTTTTCGCAATCTAAATACGATATAATAATACACCGCTCCCCGGTCAATAGTATATACGGACCGCTACGACCTCTATTGCTAGAGTCGTTGTCCGAAGAAAACATTTCAATCTAAGTTCAAGGGGTACAAACATATATGTACTTATACAATCTCAATTGCATCAATACTTCGATAAACATAGCATTTGATATAGTTGAAAGCTACAAACACAACAGTGAAAGTCCTTGTATATGTATAAGTTTTGAAAAGTAAACTTGCCTTGGTTTGGTTGGGGTGGTCGAGCGTGCGGAGTGGAACGATCTATACATAAGCAATAACCGCTCGTTAGTACCTTAACAATATCTCTTTAATTACGGGGTTTTAGGGGGTACGAAATTAACTTAATGACCTCGTCTTATGACACTCTAGCCCCACTATAGGTTCATGTCATCGCTCGATTACGCTCGTCACTTATTCGACTTAATTTAGTTACCACATTCGAATCATAACCATTACCCCTAGAATTATGCTCCACTAACGACTTTTTCCCTTGCGCGAAATTTACTCTAGCATTTTTATAAAATTCAAAAATTCATATTTTAATCCAATTCTTTTTGGGTGGTCTTCACCACTGCATTTCCTAGTTTCTCAAATTTTTCCATGATCCCACATATATTTTTAGGGGTTTAAACAAGGTTCACAAGTGGGTCACTTACTGCAGCCCGGAATCCAGAAACACAATTTACTTCTCCGGCCATAACTTAAAATCTATACATCACCTAGTCATGAACCTTACATTTCCAGAAACTACATTCAATTATCTTTCCAACAATATATGGTAGGACCTCAGGGGACAAGATTTGAGGGTTCAAAACCAGGTTACAAGACAGGTCAATGTTCCTGGAAAACTCAGCAAGCATGTATCACTTAGATCAACCAATTTTCACAATTCCACAACACAACCAACACTTAATTCACTTAGTTCATGCTTTATATCACTCATGGAGATACATATACTATCCACAATCATAAAAATCACAATCACAACATCAAAACTCAAGATCCATGTCATCCATTACTTATACAACCAAGATTAACACATATATACATGGATCTAATACCAAACACCATAAACACTACATGGCCAAAAGGGTTTATGATTTTTATACCTTCTTGAGCACCTAGGAGCCTTGGATAAGCTTTACAAAACTCAATAACACCTTGAATGGTCTCCTACCACCCTTACAATCCAAGATCTAAAAGAAAAACCAAACATGGCTACTATTCACAATATCTATTATAATTAATATCTTGAATTTGGATGGATGAAATGGCTTGAAACTCTTAACATACCTTGCTTAGATGATGGTGAGGGTCTAGGAATTATATCTTGAGTTATGAGTGATGGGAAATGGGGGAGGAAGAATTTTCTTCTTCCTATTTCTATGTTGGCCGAGAGCTTTTTCTTCCAAGGGGGGGGAGAGCTTTTGGTCTTTTTGATTTTTGTGTTGTTGGTTGAAATAATTGATAAAGTTAGGGTTGGGTGATACATATGTTTTATGTATAGCAAGGTACTAGCATAGGTATGGTCACATGTACTACTTGTCTCCCCTTTTTGAAAAGCAAGCTAACTAGTTACTATTCCCCTTCCATTTGGTTAACTAGTTTGTTTATTTCTAACCACTTGGTTGCATGGGACTTGCATGCAATACTACTCCTTGTATCATTATTCTTCCACCAATGCTTGTCATTTAATCTTTAATTCGTATCGTACCTTAATTAATCTCTCGTAATAATACTTTGTCGCGTAGAGATTTTCCCTATAATTCCTTAAGTACTTAATTGTGTAAATCCCTCGAATATCCATAATTCCTCGTCATAATTCTTAATAAATCTTTTAATACTCTAATCATTCTCAAATCCCAAGTTTTATAAATCTTACTAACCATAAGACTCTTGCCTTCACAGTCTTCCCTTTTATCTTACATAATGAATGTAACAACATAGTTTCTCAGACAATCAATTCTATTAATCAACAAGGATGACTAGAAAGGTTCCAAATTGACAATTCCACATGATATTAAATAAAAAAAATATTACCAAAAATTAGGGTTCTTACAGCCTCCCCTCCTTTAAAGGATTCCGTCCCGGAATCAGGTTGAAAATAGTTGGGGGTGCTTTTCACGCATCGCGCTCTCTAGTTCCCATGTTGATTCTTCGACATTCTGGTTCCTCCACAAAACTCTCACTAGTTTGACAACCTTGTTCCTCAGCACCTGTTCTTTTCTATCCATGATTTCTACGGGTTGCTCCACATATGTTAAGTCTGGTTGCAGATCCACTTGATCATGTTCTATCACATGTCGGAAGTCGGTATGGTAGGGTCGTAGCATGGATACATGGAACACATTATGTACTTGCTGCAAGCTCGGGGGTAAAGCCAATTCATAGGCCAACTTCCCAACTCGTTTCAAGATCTCAAAAGGTCCAATAAATCTCGGTCTTAGCTTCCCCTTCTTACCAAATCTCATCAATCCCTTCCACGGTGATACTTTTAACATCACAAACTCTCCTACCTCATATTCTTTGTCCTTGCGGGTCTGGTCCGCATACTTCTTCTGTCTGTCTTGGGCCGCTACCAGCCGTCCTCTTATGAGTTCGATAGTTTCTCTTGTCTGTTGGACCAGTTCAGGCCCTAAAATCTTCCGCTCTCCAACCTCTTCCCAACACAAGGGAGATCGACATCTTCGTCCGTATAGGGCTTCATATGGGGGCATGCCTATACTCGCATGGAAACTGTTGTTGTAGGAAAATTAGATCAACGGCAAGTGGTTATCCCAACTTCCCTTAAAATCAATGGCACATACCCTCAACATGTCCTCGATGGTCTGGATGGTTCTCTCACTCTGTCCGTCGGTTTGGGGATGGTATGCAGTACTCATTTTTAACTTGGTCCCCACACAATCCTGAAAACTCTTCCAGAACCTGGAGTTGAATCTTGGGTCTCTATCTGATACAATGCTCACAGGAACCCCATGCCTAACCACAATCTCCTTTAAGTAAATATCTGCCAGTTTGTCGACAGTGTATCTCTCGTTGATTGGAAGAAAATGTGCTGACTTGGTCAATCTATCGATAATTACCCAAATGGCATCATGATTAGTCTTGGTCCTTGGTAATCCGACCACAAAGTCCATCGCAATATGTTCCCACTTCCACTCGGGTATCTCTAAGGGTTGCAACAATCCACTGGGCCTCTGGTGTTCGGCCTTCACTCTTTGACATGTCAAGCATTTACTTACCCACTCTGCCACGTCCTTCTTCATATTTGGCCACCAATAGTATTCTCTCAAATCTCTATACATCTTAGTGCCTCCAGGGTGAATTGAGTACCTCGAACTATGAGCCTCTTGCAAAATCTCGTCTTTTAATTCTTGAACGTTCGGGATCCATATCCTAGATGCGTACCTCATAATTCCATTCCCGTCCTTCTCACACTTAATTTCCTCGCCAGTCAAAATTTTCTCCATCGAATTCTTTTCTTCTTCTATCTTCTTTTCCTGGCATAACTTAATCTTTTCCAATATTGGTGGTTGGACTTTTATTTCCATTAGACTCTCTTGTCCAATTCCTGGTAACCTCACCTCAATCTCCAGTTTCTCGAGGTCCTTGATCAATTCGTCCACTGACGTTATCATCTTAAGCTTCTCCTTTCGGCTAAGCTTCAAAAAATTACTTATAAATTCAATAATATTATTTATACCTATTAACATTTATAATATGAAAATCACGACGACTAATTAGAGAAAATAAATATGATAATGAATAGTCTAAAATTTATTAGAAAAGAAAATCTCAACCAAAATGTTATCATATATATTTTCCAGACTCGTAAAATGTAGAAAAATGTGCATTTTATCAAAAATATCACTCTATGCGAAAGTTGGGATAGATTTTAGATACTACAATTTTCTTAAAAAATATTAAAATATCACGAAATAGAGGTTATTAAATTTTAATACTGGACCCGACTTGGTACCGAAATTTTTATCAATTTAGAGAGGTTATCACTTTAGAGAATATTAATTTAGAGGAGTTCTACTCCATCATATCGCTTTCCTTTTTTGTTATCAAGCATATTCGGATAACCACCGATATCATTCTCATCAGATCTGCTTTTGTAAGGACGATTGTCCTGAATATTATAACATTTTCCTTTTTTATTGTCGTGCATATATATTATTTGCTTAGTGTGATTCCTTGATTGATACATTCGTTTTCTACATTACTTAGTTTGCTATGTGTAATTAGTGTTTGTGTGCGTAAATGTGTATGTATGTATGTATGTATATATATATATATATATATCACCTACTATCATGTCTTGCATTAAGTCAGTGATATTCACGGAAACAATCTTTTTACTCGTTTATTTAGGATAGATGCATAATCTGTGTCCTCTTTTCTAAATGAGTTTTAGACCATATTAGCTGAATTTTGATCCATACTGTTATAGGGATAAATTGGTATAACAATATTTTTGGAGGTTGCTGGAATCACGGAGCAAAATACATATATTTTCCTAAGAACACGAAGAACGCGGAGGAGATTTGTGATTATTTGTGGTTGATCTTGTTTGTTGATTCGTTGAGTGTCAGAGAAAAACTGCTTATTCTCTCTTGCTGCCAACTGTCAATCATCCATAACAAGGTGCCTACGTACCCTATTTATAGGGATCAAGCCATAGTAGTTCTTGAAGAAGAAGTTACCGAGACGGGCTAGGTTTATTGGAGATTCATCTTGGCCCATGTTCACTCACTTTTGGCCTGATGTTAATAGTGTACTAGCCCAAGTCCACTCACTTTTGGGTTGATGATAATAGTCTATTAATTCTGCTCATGACCCATCGCCCAATAAAGGTTACCTATGGCTAACATGATGCTAGAATCACATGGCCTCACTGGCGAGGCTAATGGAAAAACTACGTGGCCTCGCATGCGACCTCACTGGGCTTAGTCATGCGAGGTGATCCCACGCTATGGAGATACTCATGCGACCACAGTGGGCTTAACTATATCTACTAATGCGACCTCGTTGGGTTTAACTATGAGCCTTCATATCTACTCATGCGACCTCGCTGGGCTTAGCTATGAGCCTTCATAAGAGTATTCTAGGCCTCGCTGGACCTTGCAGAGAGATGTGATAGATGTTATCCCATACTAAAGACTGCTAGCGAACTCGACCCGCAGCTTGGGGTCGCAAACTTCCACATTGTGCTTGATAGTATATTGGACTGACTCCTGGTGGTGGGTTTTAGTGACCCAATCTTCATCTCTAGGCCCATTATGAGTTGTGGACCGCTATTCTAGCCCATTAGGCCTGCTTAGGGCTTATGCCAAGATTTGGGCATAACAACTACCCCCCGAGTCCATATCATCATTGGAGATGCGATGTGGACTCAAAAACTGCTTTGTCAAAACTTCGATGCGAGGCCTGTGCTCGCTATAGATTACTGTAGATGAAAGCGTAACTGTCTCAAGTGCCTTGGGATCGCATCGCGACCCCTATGAATTTGAATGGTTTTGAACAACTGTCGTGTCTCGATATCTACTCCCAACCGCTAAGATGATGACACGTGTTTTGTGTCTTTCAATTAATGTGAAGCCAAGTATATGTAAGTAATGGTGACCTCAAAGGATCCTTCCAAGCGCAATGTGGTCTTGCAGGGACCTTGAGAGGCAACCCCATAGGGCCTTGCAGTCATAAATTGTTATAATTATATCTTCTATCCAACTGATATGTGAGCTCGGGCTCTCACCTATACCTTTAGGTCTTATTAAAGCATGATAAGATGGCTCTCCTCTATTCCTTATTATTATGATGACAGGCCTCCTCATAAGTTGAGAGGACTCGTTGCATTCTCATATGTTGCGAGGCCTTCTTGCAGCCTCATATATTGTAAGGCCTCCTTGTAGAACTCAAAGAGAGTGCTAGGTGTTTGTGCTTGCAGCTTCTTCCAAAACTTGGTGCCCTCTCTTAGCCCAGCAATAAGAAAATTTTTAACGGCCTCGTCATTTGCTCCTCGAACCCTAGGGTCCTCGGCGTTAAACCTCTTGAAGTAGTCTTGTAGGGTCTCACCCTCCTTCTGCTTTATGTTCACCATGGTGGATACAGGAGGTGCATATAGCTTAGAGGACTGAAAATGCTTAATGAAAATATCCACGAACTGCTCCTAGGAGTCTATAGTGATGTGAGCCCCTAGCTTTAAGAACCATTACTGGGCACCACCCCTCAACGAGGCCGCAAATAACCTGTACCTAGCCAATAGAGAGACCCGGTACATGTCCATATCATTGTTGAATCGAATAACAAACTCTGCAGGGTCAGTGTCCCCATTATAAGTCATGTCTAGGTCACTACTCCGGAATATAGTGGGAAGCGGAGTGGTCCTGATCTCTTAAGTGAAAGGCGAGGACGGACCCATGGGGTTAAGGATCCCCTTATCTGCATTTCTCTTATCCAAGGCCTTCTTTAGCTCCTCTAGCTTGTAGTCTCCAACCCCGGTCTTCTTATCTTCAACTTTTTTCTTTCCATTTCCTGTATTGTCATGGTGGGATTGGGTCTTTTGAGAGCTCTAGACTCCTCTTGATCCTAGCTTCTTACGATTCAAGGGGTCAGGTTTGTACTTCTGGGACCGCTCACGCTCTCGATGAGGAGAGGGGGGTCGTTCCAAACCTTGGCTCCAAGCCTGGGATCGCTTATACTTCTTGTCAGCTGTAAGTTTTCTGAGCTTGAGGCAGAGATCATGCTCTGATAACTTCTTTCCAAGACGATCAAAGACACTAACTGACCTCCCCTTGGATGAGGCGGCCTCATTCTACAACCCTTCCTTTGTCTTAGTAGGCTCTACATCCTCCTCCCGCTCGAGGTCTTCATAGAAGTAAGGGTTTGTTTGATCCGTAACAACATCATCAGCTTCATCCAAGAGTTTCTTGGTGGGACCCTTACTGCTCTCCTCCTGATAGAACTTGGGCCCCTTCCTGGTATTCATCTTCGTGCCCCTTGATCTATACCTCTTCTTCACTCTAGTCATCCTTTCTTGCACTGCTGACACCTTCTCGGGCCCATCCTCACTTCTGGGGTGATCGTCTTTGGGTATCTTGTGTGACCCCGGGTTCTTCCCGTTGTTGTGCCCTCCATTCATCTTCTTGTTCGAGTTAGTCATCTTTCTCCCAATACGATGAATGCCACTCCTTCTAGCGCCAGATGTTATATGGAGAAATTGGTATAACAATATTTTTGGAGGTTGCTGGAATCACGGAGCAAAATACAGATATTTTGCTAAGAACACGAAGAACACGGAGGAGATTTGTGATTATTTGTGGCTGGTCTTGTTTGTTGATTCGTTGAGTGTCAGAGAAAAACTGCTTATTCTCTCTTGCTGCCAACTGTCAATCATCCATAACAAGGTGCCTACGTACCCTATTTATAGGGATCAAGCCATACTTAGTTCTTGAAGAAGAAGTTACCTAGACGGGCTAGGTTTTTTGTAGATTCATCTTGGCCCAAGTTCACTCACTTTTGGCCTGATGTTAATAGTGTACTAGCCTAAGTCCACTCACTTTTGGGTTGATGCTAATAGTCCATTAATTCTGCTCATGACCCATGGCCCAATAAAGATTACCTATGGCTAACATGATGCTAGAATCACATGGCCTCACTGGCGAGGATAATGGGAAAACTACGTGGCCTCGCATGCGACCTCACTGGGCTTAGTCATGCGAGGTGATCCCACGCTATGGAGATACTCATGTGACTACACTAGTCTTAACTATATCTACTCATGCGACCTCGCTGGGCTTAGCTATGAGCCTTCATAAGAGTATTCTAGGCGTCGCTGGACCTCTAGGCCTCGCTGGACCTTGCAGAGAGATGTGATAGATGTTATCCCATACTAGGGACTGTTAGCGAACTTGACCCACAGCTTGGGGTCGCAAACTTCCACATT
Source organism: Saposhnikovia divaricata (assembly GCA_036435485.1). Lineage (NCBI taxonomy): Eukaryota > Viridiplantae > Streptophyta > Magnoliopsida > Apiales > Apiaceae > Saposhnikovia > Saposhnikovia divaricata. Next base: position 128,283,479 of record CM071595.1, read on the forward strand.
GTGCTTGATAGTATATTGGACTGACTCCTGGTGGTGGGTTTTAGTGACCCAATCTTCATCTCTAGGCCCATTATGAGTTGTGGACTGCTATTCTAACCCATTAGACCTGCTTAGGGCTTACGCCAAGATTTGGGCATAACATATACCATCCAAAACCTTTCAATAGAAAGTTCCACACGAACTTTGCTCTCAGAATCATCCAATGATTCGAACATATACTCCACATCACATTGTCAACAATCAAAACAATCCCATACTTATTTAGTTGTCAAATTTTTAAACCAACGAGAAACTCTTAACTCATACAAGTATGGATCTATAAATAGCTTTCGATACAAAACATTCAAATATCCTTCATATCTCAAATTAAAGGGCAATTTCATAAAGTATGCACATCGTTATCATATGTACTACCAACTATAGCATCGTATATAATGTTCCCATCAGTGTATAACCATCCCCAAACATATGAATCTGACGCCATTAAACTATGTAGAAATTATTAGAGATTTTTTTCAAGTGACAAACAACATCATTGTGAAACAAATCGTATAACTTGTAACAAATTCTGGAGAACGGTTGGGCTTTTGGAGTTTTTTTTAGGTTTTAGAACACGTTTATGTTTCAACATGTCTATTTTTTCTATGTATAAAACGCACGTAAGGCGAAGCTACGCATCAGAATTACCAGGGAATTACATTCCAGGTCCAAGAGTCGGAATTACCAGGGAATTACCTAGGCCTACCAATGTACATAGGGAGGAGGAAAAATAATGCATTCAAATTCCTAATAGAGAGAGTAAGTCAGAAGTTGCAAAATTGGAGTAATAAGAAAATGTCTAAGGGAGGACAACTGGTGCTACTTAAAACTGCAGAACAATCAGTACCCAACTTCTGGATGAATTTATTTCTCATTCCGAGTGAAATATGCAGTGGTATAATGGGGGGCAAAGGAATTCGTTGATTGTCTTGGGAGAAACTCTGTGAAGGAAAGTATAATGGGGGGTTGGGTTTTAGAGACCTAGAAAAATTTAACGTCACAATGCTGGCAAAACAAGGGTGGCGATTAATGAACGGTAACAATCCATTAGTTACCAGATTGATGAAGGCTAAGTACTATCCCAATACTACTTTTATAGATGCGAAGTTGGGGACAAATCCAAGTTACATGTGGAGAAGCATTCTCAAAGCTCAAGAGATTATAAAGCAAGTGTGCAGAAGGAGAATTGGGGATGGGGAAAGTACAAATATCTGGAAGATACCATGGTTACCTTGCTTGCAGAACGGATATCTCACATTACCATGGTTATATACCTTGCTTGTGAAGGTCGAAATCTACTGGCCGATAGTAAGGATAAATGGGATGAGGAAATACTGCAAGATATCTTTGACGACAGGGACATTGAGTTGATTAAAAGTATCCCCATTTCAAAGCATGTGAAACACGACTTGTGGTTTTGGATTCTAGGGCAAACAGGTATGTTTATTATGAAAAGCTGTTACAGACAACTGATAGGTGAACAACATTGGCCACAGGTGGAGTTTTGGAAGAAATTATGGTCATTGGATCTCCCAGGGAAAGTTACGAACTTTATGTGGCGAGTTTGCAGGTCTGTGATACCAACAGCTGTGGCCTTATCAGAGAAGCGAATACAAATTGATATCATATGTTCGTGGTGCCTGGGACCAGAGGAAAACATTGAGCATGTACTATTTTATTGCTCATTTGCAAAAGATGTGTGACTGAAGGTAGGGATCCAGGAGGTGAATATTTAGCAAAACCAAGGATCGATATGGGATGTGTTTTACTTTCTCTTTAGTGTCTGTACTCGAGAGAAATTAATATTGATAGCAATGGTTTGCTGGAGTCTATGGAACCGACGTAACCGTTGGGTGTGGAATAAAATTATAGGATCAGTTTTTGGTGTTCATGCAGGTGCACTAAATCTGCTACACGACTGGAAGAAAAGTCAGCTTGAGAAACAAAATAGCAAGGCTGTTACTTCGAGCCCGAGATGCTGGTTTCCACCACCTCAAGGATGGATAAAAGTAAACATCGATGCAACCATATTTGAAGCAACTGGAAGTATGGGTATTAGCTGTGTGATTAGGAACGAAGCCGGAGAATTTATTCGAGCTCGAGCTCAGAGAATTTTAGCAAGAATGCAATCGCGGGAAACAGAAGCAATTGGCCTAAAAGAATCCCTGTCATGGACAAAGAATCTGAACTTTAAAAATTTGTCTTTGAAACGAATGCTAAAATGCTTGCAGATGCATGTAGGGGAGTTTGGGGACGCTCGTTTTTTCATACAATTGTGTTAGATTGTATTGATTATTTTAAGCACCTTGATGATGTGCTAGTAAGATTTGTTCATAGGTCTGCGAATGGCGTTACTCATACTCTAGCAAGGGCTGCACATTCTATGTCAGGCTTCCAGGTTCCTCCGGAAATTATCTCATATGTATTGATATTTGATTCTGTTTAATGAAAGCAAGTACGTTTATTTCAACAAAATTTTTTTCCATTTTTTTTAAATTTTCTTTTTTCTAAATAAAATTTTAAGATCTAATTTTTTATTCAAAAGAAAAGAAAATTAAAAAAAATTGTGGAACTATAATTTATTTACAGTCAAAAATGCCTGTCAAAAAGGATGTGACCAATATTAATAGGACAGAAATAGTATTTAAAAATCTGATTTCTAAAAAGTTACAATTGAAAATCTGAATTTGAATTTATAAGAAAGGTCCAGATCGTATAGATCAAAAATTAAAATTTTTATATATTTAAAATGAAATATCGAATCAAAAATTAAATTTCCAGTTATTCATATTTTCATGCTCAACGCTGCGGGTGTATGAAGCCCAAAATTTAAATTAAGCACACACTCGAGCCCAATATGTATTAAGCGCCCATTCCGTAACTTCCATGACATGATTACAAAAAATTCGAACTATGAGATGTAGATCGTTTGTATATCCTACAGAATTTAATCCAAAAAGTCTTCAACATTTTTATTCGAAAAAAAAAACTCTTCAACATTCTGAGCAAAACAAGAATTTTAAGTAATAAAAACAAGTCATCTTTTTTTTTTTTATTCAGTATTTCAGAACATCTTCTATTTCAATTACACAGGAAAAATGTTACGAGTAATGTTACGTATCCCGAAATCGTTTCCAAATTAAGTTCCCGAATGAAGTGACATGGTTGACGTGGTATTTTGAGAGATTTTAATTGGTACAGGAGGATCCATCATTATTATATAAATTTGTACCAATAACATTCTGACACGTGTCATTTGAAAATAAATTCGGGAATGAATTTTAGGACTCTAGCATTTTCGAAATGTAATTTCCGGAATTTTTTTTATTTTCAAATTTATTTATAATGTATTATAGTACAATATGCAACACTTTTTGAATTATGAATACTGAAGACATATGCTACAAATACAATTCTTAAAATAAAAAACGAATTTGGAAAAAAACATTTTCCTTACACAAAAAGCAATCTACGTGGCAACTTAACCGTACAAGAAAAATCTCTCCAACCATTCATCCTCTTTAATTAATTCAAACTAGCCAACTTATCCGCGCTTCGCGCGGTTTATAAATTTTTATTCTAAAGTAATGAAAATAGAAAAATTAATTTCTCTCATTCTTAAAAATTGATTGGTCTCTTATGAATTTTCTAAAAAAATTAATTTAAAAATAATTTACACGAATTATTAGTTGGAAAAATACTTTCATTACACATCTAAAATTTTGATAATCATAAACATATAAAAATAAAAATTACAATATGAACATAATATTTACGATCAAAAGTTACAAATATCGAATATAACTTAATAACGTTTTTTAAAGCCGACACCCCTCTCATAATATACATGTTCAATAATTGTGTAAGAATTTATTTAATTTGAATATTAATTTATTTTAACACAATATAATGAAACAACGGGTGTATAATTTTTTTATCGATTCAATCTTCCGATAAAGTGGTTGGGTTTGTTCAATTTAATTAGTTTGGTCATAACTCATGTGTAATTTATTCATGTGCAAAAAAATCTGTTTGTATTATTTGTTTACAAATTTCACATATTAAGTAAAGATCAGTGTACTTTATTATGACTCCACAATCATTGATAATAAAGATTGCTTGAAAAGTTCAGGTTAATAACATTTTTTAAAGTAAACACCCCTCTCATGATATACATATTCAACAATAGTGTAAGAATTTGTTTAATTAGGATAAAAATTTATTTCGACAAAATATAATGAAAAATGGGTGTATATCTTTTTTATCGATTTTATCTTCTGACAAATGACAGGGTTTGTTAAATTTAATCAGTTTGATCATAACTCATGTATAATTTATTTATGTGCAAAATTAAAAATGTGTATGTATTGTTTGTATTCAATTCCAGATATTAAGTAATATCTTGTACTTCCATAATTTATTACAACTTTCACAATAATTGATAAAAAAATTGATTGAAAAGTTAAGGTCGTCTACCCTATAATCATCCGAAAAGAAATTATAGTAATCTTCAACAGGGAATAAAAAATAACGCAATACAAATAATTGTTAGTCGTCATTTTACCTAAAAATTAACTTAAATATATATAATTAATATTTAATATTGAAATAATAACTATAATGTTCAAATAAAGTTTGCGGTGAAGGCCCTAAATAATCAAAAAGAAATAGTGTTTGTCCAAAATACTAAGCTCCAAATATTTGGTCCAAAATACTAAGCTCCAAATATTTGGTCCAAATTGCGTGTAGCGTGTCATCCGACACTCTATTTCGTGCTCCGTGACACAAAAGATGCTGAACACCATATGCCGTGACACAAAGGATGCTGAACACCATATGCCGTGATATATTAAATACGAAACACAGACTGTCGTGTTACAAAGATACGCCACTCCAAGACATGTCTATTGATTACAATTACAATCACAGCGCTAAATAACAGGTATTGCTTTGCTGGCCTTGCTTTCATCACTCCCTGCTTTCATTATTCGATGCGCCTTCATAACCGCAACACCCATCTGGAATGAATCCACAGCCTCGCAACTTTGTTGATTGAAGATATCATAACCAGAAATCAAGATGGCTCCCCGGAGCGCCACACACCAAGCAACAACAACAACTTATGGGAGCAATCATCAAATAGATGGTAGGCCTTCTGTGGAAGCACCCACTTCCTGCAAGATGCAGGTCCGCTCATGAGTACAACAATAACTAGGTTCCCTTTGGTGTCAAAAACACCCAAAAACAAACCAAAGTCCTTCTTTCTTAATCACCACCTTCACCTTCGCCTTATCCTTGCTTTTCTTTGCTTCCATCCTTCCTTTCCCCCTTTCTTTACCCCTTTCTTCAAAGCGGACATAGCCCCTGCGGGGCCAGATGGAGGAGAAATACAGACGAGAGACAAGATGGAGGAGATGGTGGTGCTGTGGAGTAGAAAAATGAGGGGAAGATGAGCTTGTGGGTTGAATAGGCGGATTATCTTAATTTAACTAAAATACGTAACACGGTACTCCGTGTTAAAGATAGATACGGAAGACGATCCTCCGTATTAAGTCAGTAAAAAGGGCCACAAATCCGCTTTTCAGTATTTTGGGCAAAATATCTTCAAAAATGATTATTTTGGTAATTATCTCTAAAGTTTGCTAATTTTTAAACAAATTAAATAGAGTAAATTTAATAGATGTTTAATAGGTGTAATTAATGACTAATTAAATTGTCATTAATAGCTATTTACTGCAAAAAAGACTTTTAATAAAAAAAATCAAAAAAACAAAATTTCAAGAAAAATAAATTGAACTCTTCTGGTGCGTTTATGATCTCCGGGCATTATAATATACTAGGCAACTTAGCCGCACATCGCGCGGTTAATAAAATTTTATTTTTAGCTACTGAAAATAGATAAACTAATATAAAATTAATAGATATTTTAAAAATTTTCTAAAAAAAGTTATTTAAAATAGTTTTTTATGAATTATTAGTTGAAATAATACTCTCATTATATATCAAGAATTTTAATAATTTTAAAAATATTATAAACATGGAAAATAGCAATTACAATATTAAATATAACTAAATAACATTTTTAAAACCGACACCCCTCTCATAATATACATGCTCAATAAACGTATAAGAATTTATATAATTAGAATATTAATTTATTTTGACATAATATAATGAAACAACATGTGTATAATATTTTGACACAATAAAAATGACGTAATGTGAACAATTTTAAGTCGTTAATTTACATAAAAAATAATCTTAATAATATACATATAATTAATATTTTATATTGAAATAATACTTATAATGCTCAAATAAAGTTTGTCAATCTTTTATATAAATAATATGAAGTAAATTTAATATATATTTATTTAATAATTGTAATTAATGATTATAAATGTCATTAAGATGCCATTAAGAGTTATTTAATGCTCGAAAAGAATTTTAATAAAAAAAATCAAAAATACGACAATTCAAGAAAATTATCTTAAACACTTCTGGTGACTTTCCGATCTCCAAGCATTATAATATATATAGATTACGGGCAATCATGTTTCACTCGGCAAATTTGGAGGAGCATTATAAATTTATAGTGAAGTTCATGTAATCTTCTGCTTTCATTTAACCGGATAATAACTAATCACTTTGATGACAAAACCAAACCAAACCAAACCAAACATACCCAGTATATCCCGCTCAGGGCAGGGTCTGGGGAGGGTAGGATGTACGCAGTCCATACCCCCACCTTTAGAGTGGGGAGGCTGTTTCCGTGAAGACCCTCGGCTTTGTGCGAGAAAAAAGAGAGAGTGTTTTGGTATGGAAAAGATCTGAATGATACCTGAGCCCATGGCATCCTACACATGGGATAAACATACCTGCGTGGGTTTGCTCTCCGTTGTGAGATGATACCTCCGCTCCAAAAAACCCTGCAAGACATAAAAACAACATTATTAAAACAACATTATAAGACAAGAAAATAGGGGAATGCTGAAAACAGCGACCGCGCGCGAGACGGCCGAACTCCTAAGATAGTGATAACCGGGACAACCCAGCTCTGAGGCTCTCAACGACTGAGCCGCTCCCTAGAAGAGAATCCACCACTCTGATATGCCGTCTCCAAGAGAGCCTATCGTCGGTCATGGTCGCATCTATGTTAAGGGCCTTCAGATCCATCCGGAGCTGCTCGTCCCACGACCTCTTGGGCCTGCCTCTCCTCCTCACCCCAGTGACCGAGATGTTTTCAACCCTCCTCACCGGGGCTTCAGCCCTCCTCCTGCGGACGTGGCCGAACCATCTTAACCTCCCTTCCCTAACTTTCGCTGATAAAGGCGCCACCTCGAGCTCGCTCCTAAACACAGCTTTCGGAACTTTATCCAACAACGTACGTCCGGTAGACCACCGCAACATCCTCATTTCCGCCGCTTCCATCTTGTTTTCTAGAGCCTTCTTAGTCGCCCAGCACTCCGACCCATAAAGCAACGCGGGCCGGATAGCCGCTCTGTAGAATTTCCCTTTCAATTTTAAAGGAACTTTCTTGTCACACATCACCCCTGACGCTGCCCTCCACCTAAGCCACCCAGCCTTGATACGATGTGAGACATCATCGTCAATCTCGCCATCCTTCTGGATGATCGAACCCAAGTACTTAAACTTATCCGTACGGGGGACAGTCTGGTCTTCAATCTTGACCTCCACCCCTCCCTCTAAGGCCTCTCCACTGAAGTTACACCAGAGATATTCGGTTTTTGATCGGCTCAAACGCAACCCTTGGGACTCCAAAGTAGATCTCCACAGCTCCAACTTCCCGTTCACCTCTTCCCTCGACTCTGCCACTAACACGATGTCATCCGCGAACAGCATGCACCAGGGAACTACGTCTTGAATCCCTCTCGACATGACATCCAAAATGAGGGCAAAAAGAAAAGGGCTAAGGGCCGATCCCTGGTGAAGGCCAATCTCAACCGGGAAAAAACGGGAGTCTCCCACTGGGGTCCGGACGCAAGAGCTAGCTTGAGAGTACATATCTTGAATCGCCCTAATGTAATATGGTGCCACTCTCCTTTCCTCAAGGCTCTTCCAAATAGCTACACGGGGTATGCTATCATACGCCTTCTCTAGATCAATGAACACCATATGAAGGTCTTTACGCCGCTCCCTGAACTTCTCCAAAAGACGTCTGACGAGATGAATTGCTTCGATCGTCGATCTCCCAGGCATGAAACCAAATTGATTCTCTGATATTCCGACCACTCTTCTTATCCGACATTCTACCACTCTCTCCCAGAGTTTCATAGTATGGCTGAGTAATTTTATACCCCGGTAGTTACTGCAACTCTGAGCATCGCCTTTGTTCTTGTAAAACGGGACCACAATACTGCGCCTCCATTCCGCTGGCATCTTATCACCCAAGAGAATAGCATTGAACAGATCTACTAACCATTGAACCCCGACCTCACCAAGACAAAACCAGACCTCGATAGGGATCTGATCCGGCCCAACCGCCTTCCCTCTTGCCATCTTCTGAAGGGCCCCCTTGACTTCTTCCTTGCTGATAAGCTCTGAGGAACCGATACAAGGCTCGGCCAGTGGCGTGACCTCTTGCTCTGCACCTGTGCCACTCCTCGCCTCGTTGAAAAGATTATGGAAGTACGAGCTCCACCTCTCCTTGATAGCGTCTTCCTTCAAAAGCACTCGGCCTGAGTCATCCTTAACGAACTTAACAGAGCCCAAGTCGCGACGTCCTCTTTCTCTCGCTCTGGCTAGTTTAAAAATGGCATTTGCTCCTTCCTTGGTATCTAGACGCTTGTACATCACCTCGAAGGCTTCCTCCTTTGCTTTCGCCACGGCCTTTTTTGCCTCTCGCTTAGCCACCTTGTACGCTTCTATCTTCTGCAACCTCTCCGGCCCTGCACTACAAGTCAAAAGCTCTTTAAAGAGTGCAAGTTTCGCCTTTACTTTCTTTTGGACCTCCTCGTTCCACCACCAAGACTCCTTTGGCCCACTAAACCTCCCGGCGGACACCCCCACCACCTTCTCACCCATACTACGAATGGCCTTCGCCAAGTTGGACCACCTACAGTTTGCATCCCCACCAAGCGCAAAGCAACCTCCATTGACCAGAGACTCCTTGAATTCTGCCGCCTTTTCGTCCTTCAAATCTTTCCATAGAATTCTTGGTCTGGACCCTCTCGTCCTGCGCACAGCACGGACCCCTATGTGGATATCCATGGCCAACAGACGGTGCTGAGAAGCGCACGCCTCACTCCGGAACACTTTGCAATCCACGCACGTCCTAACATCACTACTGCGCATCAACTTAAATTTATTTTTTTCCCATTACAGTAGAACCTCGATAAATGAATATTCGATAAACGAATAATCTTGTCAAATAAATAATTTTTTCCATTCCCGGCATAATAAAGACTATGTATTTTTTATCTCGATAAATGAATAATCTCGATTAATGAATAAAAAATTTCGGTCCCGAACATATTCAGTTATAGAGGTTTAACTGTATCTGGAAAGCTAGCGGTAAGAAAGGTTAAATGTTAAGAAGCTAAACAAAAAAATCTTAAAAAAAGCTTTCAAAATGCCATGCATTTTTTTTTTATTGGTGGATAATATAATTAATGATATAAATTTCGCATTCATTCATATTAACCCATCAATTAAAATTTTACACTTTGCCAATTCAATATTAGCACATCGTTTTAAAGAGTTTTTTTAGGAAATTTTATTTGGTTAATTAGCATTACTACTAAGAAAGACTTTGGAGATTCCAAATTTTGGTTCATCTATTTTTTTTAGTTTAAAAAAATATAATTTTACTTAATTTTATTAGAAATATAATTAGACAAGTATATTTGTGTACAGTAATATAATGAATTTTTAATTAAAATCTAAAATATATGACAACTCAATCCTATTGGAACACAACAATTAAATAAATTTTGGTTAACTAATATTTATATTATTTTAATCAATCATTTTAATTAATGAATTGTGGTCGATAGCTCAAACTTAACTCGTGGTGAAGCGGGTACATGTAAATATTATTTTCAATTAATCGTGTGATTGTATTTCCAAGAAGAATGGATTAATCAACGATTGTTTCTATTTTGTATTTGTTCGACTCGACTATCTTTATAGATGTTGTATGTCTTTTTATTATTGAATTAATTTGTACTCAAATAAGGAATTAATGCTATCAAAAATATTCTTAGATCTTATTTATAAACTTACGAGTAAATTTTTACGTGAAAATATTACTCCTAACATAAATGAACTATCTACCTCTTCTGAAAATTCAAATGAAATATTATAAAATTTTAAAAATTTGCATTTATATGAGTTTTGATAGTTTTTACACTAAAATAATATATATAATATCTCAATTCAAAATATCAATACAAATTTATGTATAAGAAAATAAATTTAAAAACTAACTGCACCATGAAAATACTGAAAATTTTACTTTTTGAAATTTATGTATTTTCATGCATTTCATGGTCACAAATACAATTTTGATAATTTTTATACAAAAAATAATACATTTAATATAGGTATTCGAAATGTCAACACAAATTTATATATAAAAAAATAGATTTAAGATATAACTGTAATACAAAAAAAAAATTATGAATAGTACCCTTTCGGTGTTTGGTTTTGATTTTTATGATGATACCTTTTCTTATGAATGGTGTTTCTAAAATTTTTTTATGATGATACCTTTTCTTATGAATGGTGTTTCTAAAATTTTTGATCAGGGAAATTATGAATGACACAATTTTATTGTTTGGAATACCATTCACAACAGTCCAAACTAGAGGATACCATTCATAAATTTCCTAAAATAAATATTAAGAGAAAAGTTAGTTAATAAAATTTTTCAACTAATATTCTTAATTAATACATTGAAAAGTGAGAAGAGTGTTAAGTTTGAAAAAAGTCAAATTTTAGGTACTATAAATGTAAGAAGAATTTTGGAAAATTACCTTTAATTTTATATTGAAAAAGAAGAAAAGAAATCTAAAATGAAATAAATTCATTTTTCAAAAAAAGACATGTTTTGGAATGGAATGAATATCTTTTAAAAATGCTAGATATATATTCCTAGAATATTGAGGAATTACATCATGAATGTGGTTGTGCCACCTCAGCATGAGACCCCACCATAAAAAACCTGAAGGGAAAAGGTAGCTGTGTACAGGCTGTCATTACTCAACTCAAAAATATTCAATTCCCCCCTATTATATTACTCCCACAACTTTTTATATTACCACTCAAAATATCACAAATCCCACCCCAAATATCCCAGCCTTTCTCCACATTGTACACCACCTTATCTCCCAAAAACAAACAAATAAGCTGGAAATAACAATTTTGATTAATAAAAATAAATAATATAATTGAGGGGGAGTGTTTAATTGCTGGAGACAGGCTGTCACCCAACTAAGTCTCTCTCCCTCTCCCTCTCCCTCTCTCCCACCTTACATTCCTCTCTCTCTCTCGCTGATCTCTCTCTCTCTCTCTCTCGCTGATCTCTCCCTTGTTTGCTTTCTCTCTCTCTCTCTCTCTCTCGCCTTCGTACCAAGGTTAGGTTCGTATTTCGAGGCCAACAGATCCGGATTGTGCGTCTCGGCATCTTTCCAACGGTATGCGTTTTCATTTCATTTCCTTCTGTGTCTGGTTGTTATACTGTTTCTGTATCTATAATGCGTGTATTGTTCTGATTTTAATTTGTTATTTGTTGTGAACCTGTTTGCTTTGTTTTGTACTTTGATATATCTGCTGAATTGTAATTACTAGTAGTCTAGTTTATAGTTTAGGAACTGTAATTGATTGTCAAAGCATTGATTCATATATGTATGTATAGTTATATTTGTTCTGCTTAAGATAGGTAGGTGAGAATTTTAGCTTAAAAATGAAATTATGTCGAATTTTTCGTTTTACTAGATTAATTTGAAATGTGTAAAATTTTCGGAAATATTGATTACTTTATTAACTAGTACTCCCCGTTTCAATATAAGTTTCCCATTCCAGATGTCGGGATTGTTCATGACACTAGACAAATTACTAATTTACGTCTAATCTATAAGACAAAATATAGTCATGAGTGATCTTGTTGGATTCATATTTATGAGTACTTTAATACAGTGAAGTTTTTATATTTAATACTAATACGAAATTCAAGATATTAACGATTAAAAATGTGTGTTGGCAAACGTGTCAGAAGGAAATAGGAAAGTTATTTTGAAACGGAGGGAGTATCGATTTTCGGTGTAGTTCTTAGGTTGTTAGAGTTTACGAAGTAGTTGAGAATTTAATATAAATTTATATGGGTATTCATAGACATATTGTTGTCTCGGTTAAGTGTTTCAACTTTCGCATACAGCAAACTTAATGAACTTATTACGGTTGCACACGATATAATATTGACATATTCTAATAATGGCATTGTAGTTGAGTTGGATTTATTTCCCATTGTTCTGCCTGGTTACTAAGTTAAGTTTTGCATGTATCTAGATTGTGTTGTTCGGTGGTGCTACCAGTTTCATATTTTGAAGATTTGCGTATAGATATTGAATCGCACTACAGAAGTTAAACGGTAGAACCAAATGTTATGAAAAGGAAGTGAAGCTATATTAAATGTCGGGGATGTTGTTTATGATGTGGCTACGTAACTCCTAGGGACCCTCTTTGTATCAATGCTGGCTAGAATGTGTTTTGGGTAATGCCCCAGGAGAGGTTTGATGCTGATGCACTCGGCGTGGTGACAGTTTGTCTTGTTTCACTTTTTGTACTCTTTGGATTCTTTTGCATCGTGTACTGTGTTTACTTTCGCACTCGTGTTCGACGGCAGGGTTTTATTCGTCTTGGATATTTTAGTGGGCCTTGGATTATCCGAATCACATTCATCTTGTTTGCAATCTGGTGGTTTGTTGGGGAAATTATACGGTTGAACCTCTTGAGGAGTGAAGGTAGAATTCTGAATGTTAACTTGGAATGGCAGAGAAATGTTTGCAAAGGCTACATTGTTTCAAACCTAGGATTTGCAGAACCTTGCTTTTTACTCACACTCGTGTTCCTCCTTCGCGGATCATTACAGGGGACAGAGTCCGAGACTTTGAGCGAGAAATGGAATTGCAAAACTGCCGGCTATATTCTTCTGTATTGCATTCCCGTGTTCGTTCTTCAGCTGATGGTAATTATAATCGGACCAAAATTCAACAAGGGTGGGAGTTATTCGCATTGGTTGCCACGTTATTTCACAAACACGGTTGCACCATCTATGAGTAAGAACGACTCTGATGTTGCTTTGTGTACTTACCCTTTATTGAGTACCATATTTCTTGGTATATTTGCTCTCGTCCTAACTACCTACTTGTTCTGGCTTGGAAGCCGGATCCTGTATTTGGTCATCAATAAAGGGTTACATAAGAGAGTCTACACATTGATTATATCGGTCACTAGTTTTGTTCCTCTAAGGGTCATCTTGCTTGGTTTATCAGTACTGTCGAAGCCTGAACATGTTTGGTTCGAAACCCTTTCGTTTTTATCTTTTCTTTCCTTCCTATGCTGTTCTGGTTTCGGAGTTTGCATACTGGTTTACCTTCCGATTGCTGATTCATTAGCTTTGAGGAATGTGCAAGACTTGGAGGCTAGAAGTGGTGATGATCAGCAGGATACTGTTTCACTTATTACTAACCAAAGCCCTCTAGAAGAAATTAGCTTAGGGAGAAACTCTGGTACTTCAGCTAAGCGTGGTTCCATCTCTTTCCGCACAATGGATAAAGATCATGAAACCTCGGCAACATTTGTGGAATTAAGCCTCTTCTCTCCTAGCCAGCATTCAAGCCCACCTGGCTCACCTCAACTTCTGGGATGGCCCATGCTCCCTGCTGCCCAACTGCAATAACACTAAAAATGATCAAGTAGCTGGGGTCCAAGTAAACTCACTTTTGTGATTGTAAAGGGTTAGTTTTATCGAGGATTGCATTTTTGTGTTGTGTTTTTATTTCAGATGTAATGATTGTCTGTTGCCCACCTTACTTTTTTCTTGGGTGGATCTCTTTAAATCTTTTCTCTTGTCATATTCCTATAGCCATGTACAATAGATTCGAATCAAGGCATTACTTGCAAGAGCTATTCATTGTGTATTTTTCAGTTTTTCTGGCGATTACTTTGATTATATCCGAGTAGATTAGATTACCCGCATTTCTGTTGAGCACACTTCTCTTCCAGACTGCTAATTGTTTGCTGCAGTACAAAAGTTGTCACGATTACGTTGTACAGAATTTAATAGTTTAAACTTTTTCTATTTATATATTTATCTTAAATTCTTGAAATATGGCATTATGGGCTCATTTGGTTTCTTTTGGCTAAATTCTTATAGTATTGTTTAAACATTTTTGTTTTCATATTTTAATGGCCCCTAAAAGATCAGGACTCAGGTGGATACAAGAGCTGTCTTTCTAAAATTAATCTGTTAAAGGTTACGACCCTCATATTGCTGGGAATTATTTCTGTAAAGTCGTAATAAACCTGTAAAAGAAGGCAATATGAGGGAGTTGATGATAGTGTGTTGCCGATTTAAACACAAAAGCTAATAAACAATTGATACAGAGAAAGACAGTCATCTGAAAAAGAGAGCAGTTAGTTACATTAGTTTTCTACATTTGCATACTCAAATGGTTAACGTTCTTTGAAGCTACGGCAGGTGACACCGAAGCCAGTTATAAGATCTTCAAGAACAACTGTGCTCAGTGTGATTCCGTCAACAAAGGTCCATCGTGCAGGTGACTTTCAGGGTCACTTCTCTTCCAGACTGCTAATTGTTTGCTGCAGTACAAAAGTTGTCACGATTACGTTGTACAGAATTTAATAGTTTAAACTTTTTCTATTTATATATTTATCTTAAATTCTTGAAATATGGCATTATGGGCTCATTTGGTTTCTTTTGGCTAAATTCTTATAGTATTGTTTAAACATTTTTGTTTTCATATTTTAATGGCCCCTAAAAGATCAGGACTCAGGTGGATACAAGAGCTGTCTTTCTAAAATTAATCTGTTAAAGGTTACGACCCTCATATTGCTGGGAATTATTTCTGTAAAGTCGTAATAAACCTGTAAAAGAAGGCAATATGAGGGAGTTGATGATAGTGTGTTGCCGATTTAAACACAAAAGCTAATAAACAATTGATACAGAGAAAGACAGTCATCTGAAAAAGAGAGCAGTTAGTTACATTAGTTTTCTACATTTGCATACTCAAATGGTTAACGTTCTTTGAAGCTACGGCAGGTGACACCGAAGCCAGTTATAAGATCTTCAAGAACAACTGTGCTCAGTGTGATTCCGTCAACAAAGGTCCATCGTGCAGGTGACTTTCAGGGTCACTTCCCCCCCCCCCCCCCCTCTTTTAATCCCATTGTTATGTTTCATTCTATTTTTAGGCCACAAATTTTACATCTGCATAGTGTCTATGCTATGAAACGGCAACTTTACTGGGTTAGTAACACTCAGACCATCAAAGTGTAAGGGGAAGTACACACTCGCCATTAAACTAAATTTTAAAACTGTTCAGCCACCCATGTACTCACTGTGACCAGAAATCCAAAAACACAAATATATGAATAGCCAAATGATAAATTAAACATTACTCAACATCTAAACGTATAGTAAATCAGTTTTTATATGAATTCATACTCATAAAAACCTTTAGAAAAAAATTTATACTGCGCTAATCGCAGAGCACCTCCTTAAAAATAAAAGAACCCCATCAAAATAACCCAAATGCAGTGATGACCAGGCAAATTAGTTTCTTCTTCCTTTCTTCTTTTCCTCTCTGCTTCTTTGTCTCTCACTGCAGACTTCACTATTTCATGCCTTGTACTCACCGATACAATGAATTACCCTGCACCTGGATGGGGAATAGAAAATCATTATATCTTCACGATATCTAGCAGAAACACACACATGAAATAGAACAAGAAAGCAGTACCATGAATTACCATGAAATTACCAGTGTAGCCAATATTCTAGGTTAAAATGTAGACAAGAAATACGAAGTACCATAGATACTTGTAGCATAATGTCATACTGATTACCTTGATTTCCAGCCAACAATCCAAATTTCACCAGCCTGCATTTTAAACATATATGAGATTTAGCTCGTGATCATAATTAATGTTACGTTTACGCATAAACTTATAAATGTAACAAATGTTTCAGTAGATTTATTATATACTCTGAACACAATCTTTTAGACCAATAGGCACAATCTTTTCTGAACACATATGTAATTTTCAAAGTTTGAAACTTGCTGCCATGGAGTCCCTGTATAATTTAGTGAATTGAAAACTGTAGTCTGTGCTATGTTTTCCTGATACTGGGCACTTCATTTTGAGGACCAAAACATGCAAAATATTTAAAATATCGTCCTACACTTGTTTATGTATTAATTGTTGACATTTCCACCGAGTCCGGGTAACATAGTTTATGAGACATCGAACATTTAAAAGTCTGGTATAGCGACATATAACTATACTTTCTATTCAGAAGAATAACCTGGAATCAGAGAATCACTTTGTTTCATCAAAGTATGATTTAACATCCATTTGCGAATCTTGTTTATATGTTTGTGCTTATTTGTTTCACCTACATTATGTTACTAAACTTGGTTAATATCTGAACTTTTACATGCTTTTGCAGTACTAATCACTTCTATCAAATATTTGCTGGTTTTATGTGTATGTTTCTCTCACTTGATATTTCAGGACCGAACCTGAATGCCTTTTCAGAAGGCAGTCTGGCACAACTGCTGGATTTTCCTACTCTGCTGTTAACAAAAGTATAGCTAATGGAGACCGGAGGGAGTTTCAGAAGGAAACCGAAAGCTAGGCAATCCTTATGATTTGAGAAGAAAAAGCTTTGTGTGGTTACTTGCTCGGACCTAAAAAGTAAAAAGGCAGGTTAGCTATGGCGAAAATTTTTAAGTTTTTGTTTTACAGTTTAATGTTCATGCTCAATCATTTGTGCTCAAATATCTACTTCATGTTGGTGTGAGTGTTGATTCTAAGTGCTATATATGGAATATTACATGTTTGAGTATGAGAACTGAATGTTTTATCTGTATTGGTTGATTCGCTCCTCTAGTTCTAGGTTAGAAATATTAAAAAAAGCATCCACATATAAGAGTTTAGAGGAGAGCAATGAGGCTTGAACAAAGAAATGTAGTATTACACCTTGTGAGTTGTGACAAAGGATTAGAGTTGGATTTTTATGTAATTTGCCGACTCCTTATTTCATTCTTGAGCAATCAATATGTAATTTTATCAGGTTCCTTTTTTTAGTGAAGTAGCTCCAGATATATGTAAAACGTGCTCTTCTTTGCACATGTTAAAGGGAATTACCCATCGGATAGTGCTGTTAAGACATCCAAGCTGTAGAGATAAAAATAGGGTTACTCAATTAAATTATGAAAAATATCATTATTGGTTGTATTTAATATCGAGGCTCATTTGGAAAAGAGCAATTAGCTTTGTCTGTATGTAAGTTTGCCTCGCTTGACAACTTGACACTGGTGTTCATTGTGTATAGTGACTTTAGTAAAGTTAAATTGTTCTTCCCATGTGATTAGCACTTTAAGGCATTGTGATACTCTAACATCAACTGACACTTAAAATTTTTGTTGAAGAGTATGAATAGTTGAATAACAAAAAACCTAAAGAAGCCTTTGAGGCTGTTGCCAGTCACCAATGAATACTGTATTTCATGAATATCAGATTTGTTGGATGTCAATGTTAACATCAATTTACTTGCCATTCATGTGTAATCTTCATTTTAGGCAAAGCAGAGGAGAGTCTATTTCACTAGAAAAATTTAAATATCAATATGTATAACTTATTGAAGACAGTGTGCCGATGAAGTTTCTAATAGCATACAAATAATTGATCTCTGATTATCTCTTATCCAATAAACACTTGGTTTGACATGGAGTGTAAGTCTTACATATGCAAGTTTAGCAAGCGAATCACATCAATGCATCGACTCAGATACCCTGTAATCAAGAAACATCACAAATTAGCCTAAATCAGTCCTTTATCGTCAATATTTATCTAAAATATAAACCTCTAATTAATTTCATATAATGTAATTTTGACAAAAATTTCAGATCAAACTGAAGGAGACTTGGGATCAGTTTATAGAAGTGGTCTTGAACTCTTGATAAACTACTCCCTAGTGAACAAACTCGACCAAGACTTTTTGTACTATTAGAAGATTCTGCAATGATTCTTTTTCATATAATAGTAACACATGATCTTTATAGAATATATATGAATCACACACACATATTCAAAGTGCATCCGTTGCATTCAAAATGTAAGTTCTAAATATTTACATCTGATATACTATTTACAGGGAATTTAAAAAGAAGATTGAAAAAGAAGTTACCATGTTAATCGGCATTGAATTCTTTCACAGAGAGGCGTAGATAATTTCCATACTGTGGTGCCAACTCATCTAACGAATCCCCGTCTATGTCTAATTCAGAAAATGCATAAGGTTGGTCGCTGCTCCATTCCAAAGCGTTCCACCATTCACTCTCTCCTTTAATCTCTACTACCTCTTTACTGCATACTCCCACACAAGGAAGTCTTTTCAACTTTGGGCAATCATAGATTAATATGTTTTGTAGTTTCGGGCCAATGCTTAAGCCACTAGATATGCTCACCAACTCAGGCAAGTACAGAAGTGATAATTTTTTCAATCTGGGGAGAGATAAGTCAGCATCTATTAGAGTTTTGATTTTGGGGCAATCTTCAACTCTTATCTCTTCCAAGTTCACTAGATCTCCTTGTAGAACGTGGGGGAAAATGGTTTTCAAGTTTGGGCACATATTCACAACCAGTACCTTTAAAGACTGCAAACAACTATAAACACCTGGCCCTCTCCAGATATCCTCTAATTTCTTCAGGTAATGAATGGCCAAGTACTGCAAAGAATGAAAATTGTCCCCCTTGCTAGCTACCCCATGATTAAAGTCACTTTCATCAAAAACCGTTTGCATCTCATTGCAATCCACCAACAAGCAGAATTTCAGCGCATTCAATTTCTCTAATTTGAAGACTGAGAGCTTTTGAATAGTCCAATGACGATCCATATACAAAGCTTTGGCATGTTTCAGAGCTTCAGAAAACGTAGTTGTGTCATCCTTGCCATTACTGTATTTCAAACATTTCTTCAACTTCAGGAACCCCTCCTCGAGGTCACATGGTAGACGCGGTAGGAAACGCTGAGCTTGAGGACCAATAGTGAAACTGAAGTTTGATAAATTTTGGTAAATAGACAAGTCATCTTTGTTCCACTTAAGTTCCAGGAGTTTTTGAAGAAGTACTGTGGTCGGCATGTATAACTTGAGAGTTTTCAGCTTTGTGAGGCTAGGCAGGTCTTCTATGATAGCTTCTACTGCAGAGTTGCACCATATATCCTGTGGATCAACACTGACGCTTAGCTTCTCCAACTGAGTGAGCTTCGATAATATTTTCCTCGGAATTATATCAACTATATTTCTGCTTTTTCTGTAGCTCACAGCATCATACAGGGAAACCTTCAAGTACCGTAACTTACTAAGCTCTCCGAGTTCCTCAGGCAAATAAATAAGATCAGTTCCTTCTGAATCCAAAACCTTGAGATTCCCAAGCGCGCCAATATCATTTGGTAGCTCTGTCAGAAGTTCACAATGTCGCAAAAGGAGTTCTTCCAGTTTGATCAATTTAGAAACAGAATGCGGCAAAGTTTTAATACTTGTGCTTGACATATCTAGGATTTTAAGCACCGGAAATTGCACAAAGAATGAAGTTGGAACATCAAATAGGCTTGAGCAACCAGAGAGAACCAGTTTTTGAAGGAATATCGGCTTACTTTTACCTTCTGGCAGCTTTGTCAAACTTTTACAATCTCTTAGATACATTAAAGTGAGACTCCTAGGAAAATCAATAGACTCAGAAATTTCAGCCAAATTTGTACAACCAGAGAGAGAGAGATATTTAAGGGATCTCAGCTTACTTATACTTTTTGGAAGCTTTGTCAAAGTTCTACAATTTCTTAGATCTAGTGAACAAAGACCCTGAGGAAGATGAGTAGACTCAGGGATTTCAGCCAAATTTGTACAACCTGTAAGATCCAATATTTTGAGATTCTCAAGTGCAGTGATTTCACGTGGCAGCTCTATTAGAAATTCGCAGTGTCGCAAAAGGAGTTCTTCCAGTTTGAGCAATTTGGAAATAGAAGGTGGCAAAGTTCTTACACCAGTGCTTGCCATATCTAGGACTTTAAGGGCTGACATTCCCCCAAAGAATGAAGTTGGAACCTCCAATAGACTTGAGCAACCACGGAGACTCAGTTCCCGAAGGGATCGCAGTTTACGTGTACTTTTTGGTAGCTTTTTTAAACTTCTACAATCTGTTAGGTCCAGTAACGAGAGACTTTGAGGAAAACCGACGGACTTTAGAATTTCAGCCAAATTTGTACAACCAGAGAGATATAGATATTTAAGGGATCTCAGCTTACTTATACTTTTTGGTAGCTTTGTCACACTTTTACAATCTCTTAGATCTAGTGAACAAAGACTCTGAGGGAAATGAATAGACTCAGGTATTTCAGCCAAATTTGTACAACCTGTAAGATCCAATTTTTTGAGATTCTCAAGTGCACTGATTTCATGTGGCAGCTCTATTAGAAATTCACAATGTCGCAAAAGGAGTTCTTCCAGTTTGAGCAATTTGGAAACAGAAGGTGGCAAAGTTCTTACACCAGTGCTTGACATATCTAGGACTTTAAGGGCTGACATTCCCCCAAAGAATGAAGTTGGAACCTCCAATAGACTTGAGCAACCACGGAGACTCAGTTCCCGAAGGGATCGCAGTTTATGTGTACTTCCTGGTAGCTTTATCAAACTTTTACAATCTGTTAGGTCCAGTAATACGAGACTCTGAGGAAAACCAACAGACTCGAGAACTTCAGCCAAATTTGTACAACTCGAGAGATAGAGATATTTAAGGGATCTCAGCTTACTTGTACTTTCTGGTAGCTTTTTCAAACTTGTGAAGTCTCTTAGATCCAGGAAAGAGAGACTCTGAGGAAACTTAATAAACTCAGGATTTTCAGCCAAATTTGTACAACCAGAGAGAGAGAAAAAATTAAGGGATCTCAGCTTACTTATACTTTCTGGTAGTTTAGTCAATCTCTCGCAATTTGTTAGATCCAGAAAAGAGAGACTGTGAAGAAAACCAATAGAATCGGGGATTTCATCCAGATTAGTACAACCAGAAAGATTCAGAAATTCAAGGGATCTCAGCTTAATTATACTTTCTGGTAGCTTTGTCAGACTTTTGCAATTTGTTAGATCCAGTGAAGAGAGACTCTGAGGAAACTCTATAGACTCGGAAATTTTGGTTAAATTTTTACAACCAAATAGATCCAGTACCTTGAGATTTCCAAGTGTGCCAATTTCATGTGGTAGCTCCGTCAGAAGCTCACAATGTCGCAAAATGAGTTCTTCCAGTTCAATTAATTTGAAAACAGAAGGTGGCAAAATATTTATACTTGTACTTGACATATCTAGGACTTTAAGGGTCGGCATTTGCACAAACAATATATTTGGAACATCAAATAGGCCTGAGCAACCAGCGACATTCAGATATTGAAGATATCTCAGCTTTTCTGGTAGCTTTGTCAAACTTCTACAATTTATTAGATTCAATGCAGAGAGTTTCTCAAGAAATCGAATAGACTCGGGAACTTCAGCCAAATTTGTACAGCCAGCAAGATTCAGATGTTCAAGAGATCTCAGCTCACTAATGCTTTCTGGCAGCTTTGTTAAACTTTCACAATTTGTTAATTTCAGTGTAGAGAGACTCTGTGGGAAACTAATAGAATCGGAAATCTCTGCCAAATTTGTGCAGCCAGAGAGATAGAGATATTTTAAAAATCTCAGCTTGGTTATGCTTTCAGGAAGCTTTGTCAAATTTTTACAATCTCTTAGATCCAGAAAAGAGAGACTCTTAGCAAAATCAATAGACTCAGGGATTTCAGCCAAATTTGTACAGCCAGAGAGATTCAGATACTCAAGGGATCCCAGCTTACTTATACTTTCTGGTAGCTTCGTCAAACTTTTACAATTTGTTAGATCCAAGAAAGAGAGATTATGAGGAAATTTCAAAGACTTGGGTTTTTCAGCCAGAGTTATACAACCATAAAGATCCAGTACCTTGAGATTCCCAAGTGCGTTAATTTCATGTGGCAGTTCCGTCAGAAGTTCACAGCATCGCATGAAGAGTTCTTCCAGTTTGATCAATTTGGAAACCGAAGGGGGCAAAGTTTTTATTCCTGTGTTTGACATATCTAGGACTTTAAGGGCTGGCATTCTCTCAAAAAATGACATAGGAATATATGTCAAATCAAGGTTGAATCGCATGAATAACTTTTCCAGATCTCGAAAGCTTAGATTATCTGGAATATCACGGAGTTTGGAATTCCTTATATGCATTACTCTGAGGTTTCCTGCTGCTGAAACTTTTGAATTCGGTATAACTATTTCCTTTGAGCCATGTAACTCTTTGATGTCAAACAGAGTTCCATCTCGTTCAGGAAAGTCTAGTTGTAACTCCCTTCTACATTACAAAAATTAAGTTGTAAACATTAGGAGATAACACATAATCAGAAAGTTAGAACAGGTAAAAGCTGGAGACAAAACCAGATTTGCATATTGAGAGAAATAAATAACGGTAGATTTCTTTGTTTACAGTTCACATATCTATAAAGTTATAGAAAGTTGCAAAAACCGTTTCCTTTCTTTAGTGGAGTTATTACTCCACAAAAGATTTGGTTTTACTCAGTGGTGTAAGAATGTTGGATTTATTTTGTTTATAACAAATTTCGTTTTAGTCATTTTCCGGTGTGATTTGGTTTTAACAATTTTAGTGTGTAATTACTGTAATAAATTTATGTGAATATGCATCTTGTACATCATTGAGAAACTACAGAAACATCAAATTTTTTTTCTAAAAACAAATCAATGTCAGATGTATATTTAAATATAAGTCTAGACAACATATATATAGTTAGAAATAAACCGATGTTAAATGTAGGTCTAGACAATGTATTTTTACTAGAGAATTGATGTCAAATATATGTTCAGACAACTGATTTATACAAAGGAACCAGATGTGAAAAGGTCGTCTAGGCATCAGTTGTCGATGGTGATGACTTTTAACATCACCGACAACGACATAACAACGAGACATCGACTAGAAATTAACCATGTCTATTGCAGTTTTTCTAGTAGTGAAGCATTTAGAAAGATCTATAAGCAAGATGGTCTAAATTACCTGCTTGGTAAAAGTACCGACTTATTTATTCCAGAAAGGCACCCTATTGTAGCAAGTGCAGCTTTCCAAGTTTCTACCTCCTTCAAGTTGTTCATGGCCGTATGTTCACGGAACGCGGTGCCAAATTCACCAGTTTGTTGGCGCACATCTTCTGGATCAACATCGTAAAATACCGGAAAGACCTTCTGTTTTGTTGTTCTCTTTTTTGATTTAAGGATTTCGACAAGCTCGTCCAGGCACCATGTGGAAGAAGCATAGTTTGTTGAGAGAACAACAATTATAATCTTCGACACACCAATTGCCGACGATACTAATGAGGACCTCTCATCTCCACTACTTTCTAGCTCACTGTCATAGAAAAATGTTGGGATCCCATCCAAGTTTAAGGCTGTGCAGAGGGGATCAACAAATAGCTTGCGAGTATCTATACTTCTGAAACTCACGTAGACATCATGCACAGTTGAATAAGAAGTGATGTGAGGAGAACCATAAGTACTCTCTATACTAGAAACAGTAGACATAGCAGATGATTAGGAGATAAGAAATAAGAAACTGTTGCACAAAGAAGAAAAGAGAGATCTTCCAAGGAGATAATATGTGAATTTTTGGTGAAGGAGATGAGAATAGTCAGCCGTCTCATGAATACGACAGAAATAATGTATTAATATATTAAAAATCTTTGTTTTGACAAATTATTCCACACCACTTTTTTTTTTTTGACAGCATTTTCCACACACTTGCAAAAAAATGTTTAATTCTGTGGGCCAAATTTATGTTTTCATAACGAAAATGTTAGGTTTCCCGAATTAGATTCAAAATTACATGTGTTATTTTTTGATTTGTTATAATTTTAATGGACCAGCATGCTCAAATCAATCTCACCAATTAAAATCATTCATATTGCCAACTCATTCATTCATGTCACATCATTCGGAATTTTTTTTTTGGGTACCAATTCGGAATTTAATTATATTTAATCAAATATAATTAAATTATAGTTAAAAATATCATATCTATCTATACTATTATATAATAATCGAAACACTAAAATTTTGGTTGGCCGGTCCGGTATCTATTAATTTTATTTATTTACTCTTACTTAACGTTACATTTATTTTAATTTAATTATCTTTATTTAATTATTTACAGTTACTAATAACTAATAAATTTAAATTTTCTTTTTCACGTTAAACATGTTACCTTTTCTATTTTTCAATAACTAATCAATTTCTTTTTTCACGTAAAATATATTATCTTTTATACTTTATTAACTAAATTTTTTCCTTTTCTAAAAACACTATGAGCAATTCTATTTAATAAAATATTATAAATATAATTAATAATAATAATTAATATACTATTATATAATAGCCGAAACATTAAAAGTTTGGTTGGTCGATCGGTCGATACGATACCTGTTAATTTTACTTATTTACCCTTAATTAAGGGTACACGTTATTTTTACTTTATTATCCTTATTTAATTAGGGGCTTTTTCCAAAATTACCCATGTTGCAGATTTTTTTTTTCAAAAATACGGTTGCAACCTGCAACCCTAAATGTAACATTTGCAACCCCAAATACAACATTTGCAACCTTATCTGCAACTTTAGGAAGTATTTTTGAAAATACTTTAAAAAAGTTAGGTATATTTGTGTACAGTAAAACTTCGTTAAATTAATTCTCGATACCACGATAAATTAATATTTTGAATGTACATTTTTGGTCCCAACATAATAGCAACAGTACAAATTTTACCTCGATTAATTAATAATCTCTATAAATTAATAAAATTTGCCGAAATTTCCCGGTCCCAACATTATTAATTTATAGAGGTTTTACTGTATATCCCATTTAATTATTGATAGTTACTTTATTGTCGGAAAAATAAAAATTTACTGCGAGACAACGAATAAGACAGCATCTGAGTCTCGCTTAGTCGTGTGCGTTCACCGGGTAACAAATAAATTCCTTTTGAGGTCAAACATGTTATATTTTTTACTTTTCAATAATTAATCAATTTTTTTTTCACGTAAAATACATTATCTTTTATATTTTATCTGACTAAAATTTTTCTTTTTCTAAAAAAATTATGAGAAATTCTATTTAATAAACAAAATTTTATAATTATAACTTTGATTACTAATAATTAACCAACCTTTTTCAGCTAAAATACGTAATACGTTACATTTTCTATTTTTTATTTTTTTCCTATAAAACCTATTCGAGTAGTTTTATTTAAGTAAAATTAAATAGTAATATTATAATAACTAATAACTAACCGATTACGTTTTTTAGCTAAAATCATCAAACTAAAATCCATCCTTTTTCTAAAAATATCGCGGACAAGATGTATATAATTATTATTAGATCATATCATTTAAAATTTTAAACTTACAAAATTCATGTCTTAAATTTTTTAATTCAAATTAAAAAAGTTTCCATTATATTAAAGAATATTCATGCATCGCACGGGTTTTAAACTAGTCTATTATTATATACTCCCTCCGTCCCATCCAATTATTTACACTTTTCAAGGAGTATCTGACACGTATTTTAAGGATAGTTCCATAACTTATTTTTAAATTTTATTTTCTTGTATAAAAATTTAAACATTTAATTTTTATACAAGAAAAGAAAATTTTATCGAGCGTCTTAGTGCCTTTGTTATGATTTTTGTTATGATTTGCTTAAGTGCGTATGTAATGAGATATAAATGGATCGTATAGGGGATTAATAGTGTGTGATGTTTTTTTTTTTGAAAAAATCGTGTGTGATGTTATTTATAGATTATCGGACCCTGTCACGAGCCCCTACTATTTCCAGATTTCCAGGAAAGTTTTTGAAACTATACCTTTGAAATGCTGTACTTTTGCCAAGTATAAATGCATCACTTGTTTTTGCGATTAAGTGTTGTAACATGTTAAGTATGATTATTTGTCACGAATTATATGCTAGCTTTTATATAAGTAGATATAAGTCGGTATTTGATAAAGGTTTTAAGCGATAGAACACACTTACATATTTTTGACTCTAGACCTGGAATCGGTATTTATGATATTGTTATTGTCATAAAAACCCGGAGAAATTCCGGAGACAGAATATTATTTTATTTTCGAGAAATATTTTAAGAAACATTTTATATTTCTAAAAAGTATTATATACCTGGAAATGATTGATTAAATATTTTTGGATATTTATTTAATTAAAAGACTATTATTTTGAAAAATCATTTTTTATAGAAATTTATTTAATAAATATTTGTTAAATATTTATTAAATATCTTTAATTGATTTAAAAATCATTTTATTTATTTAAAAATCATTTAGGGTCCTTAATAATTATTTTGATTATTTCTGACCTTTAGAAAATTATTTAAAAACGATAGGGATTCCCATATATTTATTCACAAATATACCCGCTCCTTAAAGCGCATATAAACATTCTCGAACTTATCAAAAATTGGGAATCCAAGGTTTTGGGAAAAAATCAATGTTTCCTCCCTTCAATAATTAATTACAAATATTTTGGGGATTACAACCCTATCGAACTACGGTTCCCGATTTATCGAACGAGTATGAAGATTTCAATCTTGGTGTTGTGAGGACAATTCGTCGCTCAGACTGAATTTAGTTGGTCAGAGGTCAAAGTGAACTTATTGGTTAGCTTGCATTAAATTCCGGGAATAACCAAATGTACGAGTAAGATCTGTGAACATGTATTTACCTGGGGAACATGAATTCATTTCGGTTCTAATAGTAACATATTCCATGAAGAGAACTGGGAGAACGGCGTAAGTGGCGGATGTCGCATCCCGTCCAACCACGGCCCGAATGCGGTCAAGGGCAAGCCCGAAAGAAGCTCGCAAAATCGGAACAGTCCTTCTACATGTAGAGAAAATTGATCAAGAGTCGACCCCATGCGCATCGACTGATCATCAAGCCTGGGGTACACATATAACTCCCAAAACACTGTTCATTTTTATTCTCTGAATACGGAGAATGGCTCAGTCACTGTTACGGTAGCATGAATGCTGAGTTACCGATAGTGTCAGGGTAACTCTCATCTTGCAGTGTCTAGAACTGCAGATTGCTTCTACCCAGAATGGGTTATGCATCCAGATTTTATGAATTCCCGATTAGGGAGATTATTTCGAACATTGTTTAAAAAGGGATCCACAATGTTTTGTTGAGTTGCTACGGCAATGACGGTTTTCAAAATAGCTTTTGAATAAAGATGAGATTTCAGTTGTTGAAGTACTACGTTAGTATTATTTTCATAAACTTCCGAAAAGGGATATGATTTTGATTTATTGAATTACTATGATAGTAATGAGCTTATTTATTTTCCGGTAAAGGAAATGTTTTCAGTCATGAAGTACTGTGATAATAGTTTCGAATACTTTTACAAAAAGGTTTTGCCAAATGCAGATCAATGCTATGCTATTACTATATTGCTGAGCTTATTGCTCACTCTTGTTTTGTTTTTAGACCTAATACAACAGCTAAGCATAATGCCGAGGATATGGCACACACCCTGCAAGCGAGTGGGAAAATGCAAGGCGTTTCTGTGAGCAGTTCATGGCAGCCATACCCGAGGTAGTGAGAACCAACATGATAAGTCTACAACTTTTGTTAATCCGTTTTACTTATAGATATGACTTATGTAAGGCTATATTAAGAAACAGACGATTGAGCCGCTGATGTGTCTTCCCTTCGAAGTTCCATCAGCAACATAATTCAGAAAACATTTGGGATTGTAATAACGTTACTTAAATCCTGTTAATATTATTTAGTGTGTCATTTTTGAGACTCTAACCCGTGTGAGTGTTGTTGGGTTTGTGGAGTCTATCGGGTTTCAAAATTGGATTCTGATTGGAGTTGGGAATTCCAGAATTAGGCTCTAATTAAAGTTAGGAATTTCAGAATTAGGCTCTGTTTTGTTTAGGTCCAGTTTCTTCTCTTATAATGTAAAGCATAATGTAATGTAATATGTAATAGAGGATATATATATAACTCAACTAGGATAAAAGATAAATAATATTAAATCTATACAGGGATCGTGAAATTTGAAGAACAGGCACCAACAAGGATCAAGTCGCTGAAAGAAGTTCATTAACATGTTCAAGCCTCAGTGACAGAATAAGATGTACAGATGATTCAGTTGAAGAGCCAAAAAGATTCCATGTACTTACATAATTTGAAGATACCGCTACAGGCTAATCAATTGGAATGTAACGAAGGTGTGAAGATCAAGATCAGTGCTAGTCACTTGTGAACCAGACCAGCGCACTAAGTGTCATCAAATACGAGAAGGATCAACACATTAATTTACATAAAGAATTTCCAAAGCCTATTGACGATCAAGGACATACATAATATTTCAAGGTATTGTCAAAAATTAATTTACTCTCTGAAAATTAAATAAGTAACAGATTAATTAATTATTTATAACAAATAATTAAATTAATCTAGTACTTGAATTATTTTCAGAGATGAATTAAAACAGCAGAATAAAACAGAAGAAAGAAGCCCAAGAGATACAAAAATAGTATTACTATGCGCAGTTAATATGCAAAGTTACTATGCACGATTACTATTTGGGGTTGGTGAAATAGTGTCCGGTTACTATTTGGGGGTTGTTGGAATAGTGCTCGGTTACTATTTGGGGGTTGTTGGAATAGTGTCAAATAGTGACTTTCTATAATCTATAAATAGGCGTATTGTATTTCATTTCAAAACACACCTCAACACACAAATTTCTCTTCTCTCTCTTATATCTTCTCTGTGTAAGCTGCTAGACAGTCCATCTAGTAGGGAAGCCGGCTTAGCCCGCTTTCAGTAAGTGTCGGGTAGAAGGTCCTCGTGCCTAAACTATCCTAGGAGTGTTTGATTTTGTAGCTGATCCATAGGATAAGATTGTGTAGCAAACCTCCGGGTTTTATCTATTCAAAGATATTTCCCAAACAGTTGTGTTATTTCGATTCAGTATTTTTGATCTCATATCCACATCAAAAATCGAAATATTTCTTAAATAACGTATTCAACCTCCCTTTTACGTTATTCCGGACATAACAATTGGTATCAGAGCCACTATGTTATTATACAACAGTTATGATCCAAAAAGCTATACAATCATGACAGAGAAAACACAAACCCCAACAACAAGCGGATATGAATCAATCAGAGTTCCAATACTCAGGGCATCAGAATATCCCATATGGAAGGTGAAGATGGAAATGTTTCCGGAGGCTACAGATCCAGAGTACTTAGACAGAATCCATGATGGTCCACATAAGCCGACCAAATTATCTATTGCAGTTGATAAAGAGGAACAGAAAGCGATTCAAAAGGAGAAGAAAGACTACATTCCTGAAGATATCTCCTCTATTAGCAAGGATGCCAAGGTAAGGCATTTATTACATAGCGCTCTTGACAATGTTATGTCTAACAGGGTCATTGGATGCAAAACTGCTAAGGAGATTTTGGATGCTTTGGAAGTCAGATGTGAAGGAACCAAAGCCATCAAGAAGAACAGGAGAACAATACTCACACAGGAGTACGAGCACTTTGACTCGGAGTCTGATGAGTCATTAACAAATCTATATGATAGATTCCTGAAATTGCTGAATGATTTGTCACTGGTAGATAAGGAGTATGATCTTGAAGACTCCAATCTGAAATTCTTGTTGGCTCTACCTGAGAAGTGGGATTTAAAGGCCACTACCATCAGAGACAATTATGATCTGGAAGATATGTCTCTTGATGAAATCTATGGAATGCTCAAGACTCATGAGCTTGAGATGGAACAAAGAGGCAAGAGGCATGGAGGCAAGCCCATGTCAATTGCTCTTAAAGCTGAGGAGAAAGCTTCTAAAGAAGTTACTGTGAAAAAGAGTCAATCCAATTGAAAGGCTCTTATTACAAAGTCTGATACTGAGTCATCAAACTCTGATGATGACTCAAACTCTGACAATCACACAAACTCTGATGATGATGGCAGTGATGCTGAGATGATACAACTTGCAGCCCTGATGGTAAAAAGCTTCAAGAAGATGGCTTACAAGAACTTCAGGAAAGGAAAGAAGTTCACACGAAGAGATTCAAATTCCGAAAAGAAGAATTTCAGAAAAACTGAGGGAAAGGAAGGCAGGTCTGGGAAAGTGGACAAGTCCAAGATCAAATGCTATAATTGTGGTGAGAAAGGACATTTTGCACCTGAGTGCAAGAAAGCCAAAGTTGATAAAGGTCAAGCTTACATCACAAAGAAGAAGGACTGGGCTGACACTTCAGACTCTGAAGATGAGGTGAACTATGCCTTGACGGCAAATGCTGATATTATCTTTGAAGCTACTAAGACCAAGGTACCTCACCCTACTCTAGCTTTTGATACTACTTGTTGTGCTAGAAATATAAACATTTGAATCGCAAGCGCACAATTCGTTTCGTTGTAAAATTAAATGATTCGTTCCACAGGGACTAAGTTATTCGCATTCCTTAATTTCTAATTTAATCGAGTTAGGAATATTTTTGGGTTTTTGGAAAGTTTAGAATTTTAATATTTACTAAAAGAAAATGTAAACTATTTTAAAAACAAACTAAAATTAATATACTAAAAATCACAAATTCGAATTAAAATTAAATTTTACTCCTAATTATTCTAAATTATTCTTGAACGAAATTATTCTAAAAGTTCTAAAACTAAAAATAATTTTTATTCTAAAACTTTTTTTTTATTTCTTTTTTTTTAACTTGAAAATTATTTACAAAATTTTTAGAGAAAAAAAAAATTCAACATGATAAATTTGTAAATTAAACTAGTCAAATAATTACCCCCAACTCAAATAAACAGAAAAATCAAATTGACACAAGAATAAACAAAAAAATGGACTCTCACTAACTAAGACACTAGACAGACATTCAGCAAACACATTTGGAAAATAAACTTAAAACAACAACTCGCCAGCAAAAATGCATAACTCCTAGACAACCACAGACATTACCCAGCACAAGAGTCACAGGAAATTGAATTCGAAAAAAAAACTTGCAGCAAATTCAGCATTTAAATACTCAATAACAAACGCAGCAGGTTTCCACAACCAAAACAGAACGCAGGAAACTCGCAGTAAACCAAAGCCAAAACTGTACACAACTCAGGCCTCAATGTTGATACGAATAAACAAACAGGTATTCAGGAATCATTACGCGAAAAACTCGAACAAAACAACTAACCATACCGACAAACAGCAACCCATAAACAAGCAGACTAGAGAACACCTGATCAGCAAACTCATTACAATTCGAAAGGAAAACCAGATGTTAAGACCAAAAATCAGAACTTGACAGCAATGCTCAGATAATAGAACGAAACGTAGCTAACAAAAACAAGAACTCGTAACTTAGCAACATTAACAACAATAACAACAGCGAGTGAGTCGACTCGACTCCGGAAAACAAACACTAACACTCAAACCTCGCGACAAACACAACTTCGAACCAGACTCTAACACTCAGCAGAAAAATCTCAACACGACAGCATTACGATTCACAGCAAGCAATCGAACCAAATAAAACAGCTTCGAACTCAACATAATATTCACCACAAACGAATCAAACGAAAACAGCGACCTAGGAAAATGAGTTTCAAAAACTAGCAGCATAAAATAGAATCAAAAAGTTAAATTACCAAATTTAAAACTAATGGTTTCAAACTAGGAAAATGAGTTTTTGAGTTTCAAAGGAAGAAAAAGTAAGATGGCTTTGTTTCGAAAACAGGGATGGGTTTTGTATGTGTGAAACGCAAGTGTTGTAGGGGAGAGAAAAGAAAAAAAAGAAAAGAGAGGGGTCGTAGTGATTGATGGAGGAGAAAGGGATATGGGGATTGTGTTTGTGGGGATAGGAGGAAGGAAAGGGTTGAGCAACTGGGTTTGGGATCGATGGAGAAGAAAAATAGGGGAACTGAAACAAAAATACAGGGGAGAAGTATAGTATCGAATAAAACAAAAAAAATTGCAGAAAACACAAACAGGAAATTATTGAAACTAATATTTTTGTTGTTTTTTTTATTACTAGAAAATTAACTATGAAAATAAAGACAATTAATTACGGAATTAACTAGAAAATTAAAATTATACTAAAACGAAGATTTGGAAATTAAATGGCCCACAATAAAATTATTTTTTAAAGGGGCAAACTACGAATTGAAAATTAAAACGGTAATTTAAAATTTTGAACCCACAATAAAATTGAGATTTAAAGGGGCTCAAAGATAAAAATTATAACAATGAGCAAGAAATTAAAGTTTCGTTATTTTCAACCCCAAGTGGTTAGCAACGGGATTTACGAAAATAACGAAACAAGGCAACAATAACGAAAGAGCAAGACCAGTAGTAAAGAAAATAAAAATTGCATTAATTATAATAGAAGTGTTTACAAAATTTGAAACTAAGAAAAATACAAGAAATTAAACTACCCTAAAATCTAAGTTACTAAATACAAGGGGGGTGAGGGGGTATTTATAGGATAGAAATTAGGGTTAAGGGGGGTGTTGGGTAAATCCCCACCATACATTTGGGTTGTGTGGTGGTGAAATCCTAGCCATCTATTTGTTTCCTTCCCCCTTAAGCTTTGAAGAGTTGATCTTGGCCATACACTTTGCTAATGTGTTGGGATGATCTCCACCTTCCACTTGTCTTGAAATATTCCTTTTGCTCCAAGCTCCTAATTCTTTTCCTTCTTTCATTTTTGGTCCTTTTTCTTCCTCCTTTTTCCCTTCCTTGCACTTTATTTATTTATTTTGTCATTTCTTTATTTATTTACGATTTTCCTGAAATGCAACAAAATAAAATATTAAAACATGAGTTCAAGCAATAAATAGGTAGATAAAATATGCAAAAATATGCACTTATCAAATGCCCCCATACCTATCTTTTGCTCGTCCTCGAGAAAAATAAAAACAAAAAGAAAATCTAGATAAAAAGTCCTATACTCCTTTTCGTAGGTGTGACGGTTGCATTTGGCATATGCAACAAGCCCTTTAAACCCCTAGGCAGCCCTAGTGGACGAGTGAGATCTCGTGAGGGCCTATAGTGAATGTACCCACAAAATCCATCTAGCTTATATAAAAGATCACATGGCAATGCACACCACACATACATGTCCTCTCATGATACATCAACTTAAGAATCAAAATGAAGTTGCAAAGTCTTGGTGTGGAAAGTGCAAGGATTCACATAGTCTACTCAAAAAAACCATGCAAGAGTGATTATAAGTTCATGTCAAGTGCAAAAATTATTGGTAACCATGCTAAGTCTACAAGGGCACACATCAGAGTCAAAACTTGAGATCTCTTATGCAAAAAACAAATAAGCAATACCTCACCTTTCACTCACAAAAGAATATTCACTCAAGAACAAGGGTAAGTGTATCACTCAATTCCAACAAAATCAAATGCATGCTTGACACTTGGTATCATTCCAACTTAAATCACAACATACATTAATAATGACAATCAAAAGGTCTTTATTAGGGTTGTAATGGGGCTAGGGACAAGGTATGTCAAGAAAGGCCAAAATAAGGTGAAGTGTCAAAAGCTAGTAGTAACCTTGAATATCATGCACAACACCAAACTTCCTCCCCACACAATTTATTTTCATTTTCAACAAAAAGCCTTGAATAGTCGAATGAAGGAGGATTACAAAAACATAAGTATGCTCTCATATGTAAATTTTTTTTCATTTTATTTTTCTTTTTTTTCTTTTTATTTTTCTTTTTATTTTTCTTTTTATTTTTCTTTTTTTTTATATATATAAAGGAAAATGATAAATGCAACAATAATCCTCCTTTAGATTTAATTTTGAAAATCGACTATCAAGGTAACAACGAATATTTCCACAAAAGTTATGAACAAAAGTAAACCCTATTTCATACACCTTATTGCTCCCTCAAGTTCCTACTAGCCTTTAACAAAATGGGATCAAGAATACGTAAGGCTAAACAAGAAAAAGGTCTTAGGCGAGTAATGTGGTGTGTCACCGAAAGGAAATGATTAGGCTCAAAGGGTTAACTAATTGATCATATAAGAATGGTGTGGATAATTTGGAAATATAGGTTATTCCTAAGTGCCTTTATCATTTTATCATCAATTAATGTCATGTATTTCAAGAAGGAACTCAAACAAGTGCTAGCGATGCAAATGACAAGTGGACACTCAAGCAAACGAATATAAATGCAAAGGATGTGCATATAGGCTCAAAACTCACTTGGTGTGGTAAAACATAATCAATCTCAAGTAAAGGTATCCTCAATGCACCTACTTGTACTCAAAGCATGAAGACCAAATCATCTTACACCTAATTATGTCCTTCTAATTTCATGCACAATTCAATTAAGTGTACTAGTTTCACCTTGCTAGTGTAAGTGTGTGAACAAGAACTTTAGCAAATCACTTCTCAAACAAAAGCTAATGGATCATAAGATTATCATAGCATGCAAGGGTGCATCAAGCAACTAGCAATCAATTAACAAGACTAGAAAAAGAACTCTTTTTGATTTTTTCCATTTTTTAATTTTTTTGGATTTTTCAATTTTTACTATTTACACTAAAAACCCTCCCCCATACCTAAATCATGCATTGTCCTCAATGTATGCAAATGCAAGAGAAATGAGTAAATGAGAATGAGGAGATAATACCTGACAAGAGATGAAGGAGAGAATTTACCTACTGAAAGAAACTTACATGAATCACGGGTCGATGAGGTGGGTGACCTCATCCTCGGGATCAAATGGCAGCTCTAAAAATGGTTTGAGTCTTTGTCCATTAACTTTAAATACATCACCATTTTTAGGATTTTCAATTTCAACAACACCGTGAGGAAAAACGGTTCTAACAATGTAAGGACCTTCCCACCTAGATCTCAATTTCTCGGGGAATAAATGAAGCCTAGAATTGTACAAAAGAACTTTTTGACCCGGAGAAAAAGATTTTCTCAAAATGGATTTATCATGAAAAAGTTTTGTTCTTTCTTTATAGATTTTAGCATTTTCATAGGCCTCATTTCTTAATTCCTCTAGTTCTGACAATTGCAATTTCTTATTACTACCGGCGGTTGGTAAGTCAAAGTTCAAATCTCTTATGGCCCACAAGGCCCTATGCTCTAGTTCAACGGGCAAGTGACAGGCTTTGCCAAACACAATTCTATAAGGGGACATGCCCAAAACAGTCTTAAAAGTGGTTCGATAGGCCCATAAGGCATCTATCAGTTTGATTGACCAATCCTTCCTATTCGAGTTGACAGTCTTTTCTAAGATTTGTTTGATTTGCCTATTCGAGACTTCAACTTGACCACTAGTTTGAGGATGATAAGGGGTAGCCAACCTATGAGTAATTGAGTACTTTTTCAAAAGGGACTCAAATTGACGATTCTTGAAGTGCGTACCTTGGTCACTAATGATAGCCCTAGGTGTGCCAAATCGAGAAAAGATATTCTCTTTTAAGAATTTAAGAACGACCTTGTTATCATTGGACTTAGTTGGTATGGCTTCTACCCACTTAGACACATAATCAACCGCTAAGAGAATGTAGAGGTTGCCAAAAGAGCTAGGAAAGGGACCCATAAAGTCTATGCCCCACACATCAAAAATCTCAATGATTAATATGGGACTCAATGGCATCATGTTTCTCCTAGTGATCTTTCCTAAGCGTTGACACCTACTACAAGCGGCACAGAATTCTGCAGCATCCTTGAACAAACTAGGCCAATAAAAACCACTTTGGAGGATTTTAGCTGCTGTTTTCTTAGCACTAAAATGACCTCCACAAGCTTGATCATGACAAAAGGAAAGGATACTTCGAAACTCATGGTTTGGGACACACCTCCGAATGATTTGGTCGGGGCAATATTTAAAAAGATATGGGTCGTCCCAAAAGAAGTGTTTGACTTGAGAGAGAAATTTTGATTTATCTTGTGTGGACCAATGAGAGGGAATGTCGCTGGTTGCAAGATAATTGACAATGTCGGCGAACCAAGGAGGAGTAAAGATAGAAAAGAGATGTTCGTCGGGAAAAGATTCATTCAAAGGCAAGTCAGTGGTGGACTCCACTACTAATCGAGAAAGGTGATCGGCAACGACATTTTCGGACCCCTTCTTATCCCTAATTTCTAGGTCAAACTCTTGGAGCAACAAGATCCACCTAATCAATCGGGCCTTAGAGTCTTTCTTAGAGAAGAGATATCGAAGGGCGGAATGATCGGTGTAAACAATGATTTTCGAACCAATAAGATACGACCTAAACTTCTCGAGGGCAAAGACTACGGCTAGAAGCTCCTTCTCGGTGGTTGAATAATTGAGTTGCGCATCATTTAAGGTCTTACTAGCGTAGTATATGACATGAGGTATCTTATTGATTCGTTGTCCTAATACCGCTCCTAATGCGTAATCAGATGCATCACACATTAACTCGAAAGGTTGACTCCAATCGGGAGACTTGATAATCGGGGCCGAGGTCAACTCTTTCTTAAAGTGTTCAAAAGATTGTAAACAATCTTTATTGAACTCGAATTTGACATCTTTACCAAGAAGGGTGGTCAAGGGTCTAGCCTTTTTGCTAAAATCTTTAATGAAACGCCTATAAAAACCCGCATGTCCTAAAAAGGAACGAATTCCTTTGACCGATGTTGGTGGGGGTAGATTGGCAATGAGGTCAACTTTGGATTTATCTACTTTGATCCCCATTTCAGAAATTCTATGACCAAGAACGATTCCTTCTTTAACCATGAAATGACATTTTTCCCAATTAAGAACGAGGTTGGTTTCTTTACATCTCTTTAAGACTAACTCAAGATGGTTTAGGCATTGATGAAAAGACGAACCAATGATGGAGAAGTCATCTATGAAAATCTCTAGGAATTTACCTACCATGTCAGAAAAGATGCTCATCATGCACCTTTGGAAAGTGGTCGGGGCAGTGGTTAGACCGAAAGCTAAGCGGCGATAAGCAAAGGTTCCAAAGGGACATGTGAAAGTGGTTTTCTCTTGGTCTTCGGGAGCTATAGGAATTTGAAAATAACCGGAATAACCATCTAGGAAACAGTAGTAAGCATGACCCGCTAACCTTTCTAACATTTGATCTATGAATGGCAAAGGAAAGTGGTCTTTTCTAGTGGCATCGTTGAGTTTCCTATAGTCTATGCACACCCTCCAACCGGATTGGACACGAGTAGGAACTTGCTCATTGTTCTCGTTAGTCACCACGGTAATACCCGACTTTTTAGGTACTACCTGAATCGGGCTAACCCAAGAGCTATCAGAAATGGGATAAATGATTCCATTATCGAGACACTTAAGAATTTCCTTCCTAACGACTTCCATCATGGTAGGGTTCAACCGCCTTTGTGGCTCACGAACTGGTTTGGCATCATCAACTAAGTGAATCCGATGTTGGACAATGGCCGGGCTAATTCCTTTAATATTCGAGATACTCCAACCTATGGCTTCCTTATGTTCTCTAAGCACATTTACAAGCTCATCCTCTTGTGACTTGGTCAAATTAGAGGCAATGATAACGGGAAGAGACTCGTTAGGACCTAAAAAGGCATACTTAAGAGTGTCGGGAAGAGGTTTGAGTTCTAAATCGGGCGGCTTTGACTCAACGGGTTCACTAGTTTCGAAAAGTGGCAAAGGAGGTGGTTCACATGCTTGGTTATTTGTAGGAATGGTGGAATCTAACATTGCATTGACCTCATTTGTATATTCAGAATCATCCCAATCTTGACCAAAGTGGTTTAAACAAAAATCAAGAGCATCATTAGGGTTGATGAATTCTTGATCAACTATATCATCAATTAAATTGACATCCATAGGTTGATCATAGAGATCATCGGGTTGTTTCCCTATGTGAAAAATATTGAGGTCAATGGTCATGTTCCCAAATGTTAGTTTCATTAATCCATTTCTACAATTAATCAAAGCATTGGAGGTGGCTAGAAATGGCCTTCCTAGAATGATAGGAATCTTATTCTTAGGGTTCTTGACCGGTTCGGTTTCTAGGACGACAAAATCAACGGGAAAGAAAAAGTCACCTACTTTAATTAGCACATCTTCAATAATCCCCTTAGGAACCTTGACAGAACGATCGGCTAATTGAAGTGTAACATTTGTTCTTTGAAGCTCTCCTAAACTTAGGGCTTGATAGACCGAAAATGGAAGCAAGTTCACACTAGCGCCTAAGTCGAGTAATGCCTTGTCCACGAAGGTATTGCCTATGACACATGAAATTGTAGGACAACCGGGGTCCTTATATTTCACGGGAATTTGGTTTGAAAGAATTGAGCTCACTTGGGACGTCAAGAAGGCTTTTTTAGGGACGTGAGTAGTTCTCTTATGTGTGCACAAATCTTTTAGACATTTCGTATACGAAGGAATTTGTTGAATCGTGTCTAAAAGGGGAATGTTGACTTTGACTTGCTTAAAAACTTCTAAGATCTTTTCCATTTGGGCCGTTTGTTTAGGAGAAATGAGTCGTTGGGGGTAAGGAGCTTTTGGCTTAAAGACTCGTTCATTAGGTTCTTCGGGGACGGGTTTTGTCCCACTCGTTGATCCTTGTTCCTTAGAACTCTCGGGTTCAAGATTAGCGTTTGGTTCAGAATTCGATTCGTCTTCTTCGGGAGACTTGTCACCGACATGATTTTCAACTTGCTTACCGGACCTTAAGGAAATGACTGCGTTCACATTGTGAGGAGGTCTTTGATTGATTGGGTTTACCTCGGTTTGACTTGGAAGTTTGTTCTTCTCTCGTTCACAAATGGCGTTGGCTAATTGGCTCACTTGAACCTCTAACTTCGATATGGCTTGAGTACTAGCATTCAAAATTTGCCTATCTTGAGTCATGGTTTGCATGAAGGTCTGTTGAGATTGAGCCAAATTAGTCGTTGATTTTAGGAGCGCATCGAGAGTCTTTTCCAAGGAATTTATTCTCTTATCCGATTCATGAAAGCCGGGTGGGTGGGCGGGTGCTTGATTTTGATAAGGAATGTGATTTTGAGTCGTGTTTGAGAAAGGGACTTGGTTCGGATAGTTCGGCTTTTGAAAAGATGGTGGAGGTTGGAAATTTTGGCCTTGGTTCCAAGAGAAATTAGGGTGGTTCTTCCACCCGGGATTATAAGTTGGTGCGAACGGGTCATTTCGAGGTCTCGGTTGGAACATTGCGTTCACTTGCTCAAAATCGGGACAAGGTTGAGATTCAAAGTTCGAAGAATTAAAATTTGGGTACATAGACATGGGTGGGGGACTATTATGAGTTTCTAGAGCTTCGAGTCTCCTAGTAAGGGTGGATAGCTTGGCATCGGTTACAATATTGTTTCCAATTGAATGTAGACCCCTAGAAGAACTAGATGACTCGTTAGACTTGTGAGGTTCCATAGTAGACTCCCACAACATAGTCTTCTCGGCTAATTCCTCGAAAAACTCCCACCCCTCGTCCTCATCTTTCTCCATGAATTTTCCTTGGCACATAGATTCCAACAACGCGGTTGTTGGTCCATCTAAGGCCTCATAAACGATCTTACAAAGCCTCCATTTTTCTATTCCGTGGTGGGGGCATTGTGATAAAAGATTTTTGAAACGATCAAAATATTTCCAAAAAGACTCATTTTCCTTTTGATGAAATTGATTTATCTCGTTTGTAATTCTTGTAGTCTTATGGTTTGGAAAATATTTTTTAAGAAAAATTACCACAAATCCCTCCCACGTGGAAATAGAATTAACCGGTAGGCTATACAACCATTTCTTAGCATTTTCTTTAAGCGCAAAATTAATGAGTCTTAGCCTAATCGAGTCCTCGGTTAATTGTTGGAGCTTTTGTAAGGCACAAACCTCCTCAAATTCATGGAGAAAGAGATACGGGTCCTCACCCTCGCTCCCGTTAAATTTAGGTAACATACTGATGTGGTGAGCTTTAATTTCGAAATTATTACCATTAACAGGAGGAAGGGTGATACACGAAGGTTGGGCGGAACGAGTTGGATAGCAACGGTCCCTGAGAGACATGGCCATGTTTACTACGGGTTCGGAATAATCTAAAGACTCGGAATTAGACGATGAAGAAATCTCAAATGATCTCACTAGTCTAGAAGAATTATCCCTAGTCCACGTAGTTCGCATAAACCACAAAAGGAAACACGTAGCAAGTAAATGCGAAAAATTAAAACACACAAAAAGAAAGGGTGTAAAATTAAAAGAAAAAAAATTCTAAACCTAGGGTTCCCTAATAAAATAACTAGACCTTGCTCCTAACCGTAAGGGCTACCAAAAACTAGGTAAATCGATAATTATTCGAACCGGCTTGGCCAGGTAGGTGCAAGCATTGCCAAGAGGCTAAACACCAACCTAGACACCAAACCTTAATTGGCCAGGTCAGCTTTCGCTTTCCTAGACACCAAAAAGTAGGAATAATTAAAGATTACTTCGTTTCTTAAGCACCTTCCTAATTGAACGCGAAATTCCTAGGGGCCAAGTCTAATTAATTTTATTAAAAGGCTAGGGAATGCAAAATGAGGAATTAAATGGTTTTTGGGCTAAGGAAAGAGTGATGAAATCCCTTCCCTTATCTTTTGAGAGGTTTTGCCCTTAAAGTTTATTTACAAAATGATGCAACAAACAAAGAGGTATAAAAAACTATAAACATTTATGGATGCTTTAAACTACGTGTTCTAACTAAAGAAAAGAAAGAATTTAACGTACCTTGGGGTCCTCCAGCGATCACCACAATTATAGGTACGAAAAATTAAAAACAAGAAAATAAAAATCTAGATGATGTGCCCTAAGTGATTAAATGCATGATGCAACAATTATGTATTTACAACTAATTTTTTTGGATTTTTAATTTTTAATTTTTTTGTGATTTTTGAATTTTCTAATTTTTTTTGTGTTTTTCTAAAAAATAAAAAGGGCGAAAGAGTGAGATACGGTTACCGAAGCTTGCTTTCCATGAATTCCAATTTTTCCACGCTTCGTTGAGAAGAGTTCCGAAATCTCAAGCTTTTCTAAAAAGAACGAAATAAAAAAAATAAGACAAGAAATAAAACTAACTCGAAAAATTAAAAATTAAGGCGCGAATAATAATTAGTCCCCGGCAGCGGCGCCAAAAACTTGTTGTGCTAGAAATATAAACATTTGAATTGCAAGCGCACAATTCGTTTCGTTGTAAAATTAAATGATTCGTTCCACAGGGACTAAGTTATTCGCATTCCTTAATTTCGAATTTAATCGAGTTAGGAATATTTTTGGGTTTTTGGAAAGTTTAGAATTTTAATATTTACTAAAAGAAAATGTAAACTATTTTAAAAACAAACTAAAATTAATATACTAAAAATCACAAATTCGAATTAAAATTAAATTTTACTCCTAATTATTCTAAATTATTCTTGAACGAAATTATTCTAAAAGTTCTAAAACTAAAAATAATTTTTATTCTAAAACTTTTTTTTTATTTCTTTTTTTTAACTTGAAAATTATTTACAAAATTTTTAGAGAAAAAAAAAATTCAACATGAGAAATTTGTAAATTAAACTAGTCAAATAATTACCCCCAACTCAAATAAACAGAAAAATCAAATTGACACAAAAATAAACAAAAAAATGGACTCTAACTAACTAAGACACTAGACAGACATTCAACAAACACATTTGGAAAATAAACTTAAAACAACAACTCGCCAGCAAAAATGCATAACTCCTAGACAACCACAGACATTACCCAGCACAAGAGTCACAGGAAATTGAATTCGAAAAAAAAACTTGCAGCAAATTCAGCATTTAAATACTCAATAACAAACGCAGCAGGTTTCCACAACCAAAACAGAACGCAGGAAACTCGCAGTAAACCAAAGCCAAAACTGTACACAACTCAGGCCTCAATGTTAATACGAATAAACAAACAGGTATTCAGGAATCATCACGCGAAAAACTCGAACAAAACAACTAACCATACCGACAAACAGCAGCCCATAAACAAGCAGACTAGAGAACACCTGATCAGCAAACTCATTACAATTCGAAAGGAAAACCAGATGTTAAGACCAAAAAACAGAACTTGACAGCAATGCTCAGATAATAGAACGAAACGTAGCTAACAAAAACAAGAACTCGTAACTTAGCAACATTAACAACAATAACAACAGCGAGTGAGTCGACTCGACTCCGGAAAACAAACACTAACACTCAAACCTCGCGACAAACACAACTTCGAACCAGACTTTAACACTCAGCAGAAAAATCTCAACACGACAGCATTACGATTCACAGCAAGCAATCGAACCAAATAAAACAGCTTCGAACTCAACATAATATTCACCACAAACGAATCAAACGAAAACAGCAACCTAGGAAAATGAGTTTCAAAAACTAGCAGCCTAAAATAGAATCAAAAACTTAAATTACCAAATTTAAAACTAATGGTTTCAAACTAGG
Source organism: Saposhnikovia divaricata (assembly GCA_036435485.1). NCBI lineage: Eukaryota > Viridiplantae > Streptophyta > Magnoliopsida > Apiales > Apiaceae > Saposhnikovia > Saposhnikovia divaricata. The sequence goes on from CM071595.1 coordinate 128,326,376, forward strand.
AAAATGAGTTTTTGAGTTTCAAAGGAAGAAAAAGTAAGATGGCTTTGTTTCGAAAACAGGGATGGGTTTTGTATGTGTGAAACGCAAGTGTTGTAGGGGAGAGAAAAGAAAAAAAAGAAAAGAGAGGGGTCGTAGTGATTGATGGAGGAGAAAGGGATATGGGGATTGTGTTTGTGGGGATAGGAGGAAGGAAAGGGTTGAGCAACTGGGTTTGGGATCGATGGAGAAGAAAAATAGGGGAACTGAAACAAAAATACAGGGGAGAAGTATAGTATCGAATAAAACAAAAAAAAATTGCAGAAAACACAAACAGGAAATTATTGAAACTAATATTTTTGTTTTTTTTTATTACTAGAAAATTAACTACGAAAATAAAGACAATTAATTACGGAATTAACTAGAAAATTAAAATTATACTAAAACGAAGATTTGGAAATTAAATGGCCCACAATAAAATTATTTTTTAAAGGGGCAAACTACGAATTGAAAATTAAAACGGTAATTTAAAATTTTGAACCCACAATAAAATTGAGATTTAAAGGGGCTCAAAGATAAAAATTATAACAATGAGCAAGAAATTAAAGTTTCGTTATTTTCAACCCCAAGTGGTTAGCAACGGGATTTACGAAAATAACGAAACAAGGCAACAATAACGAAAGAGCAAGACAAGTAGTAAAGAAAATAAAAATTGCATTAATTATAATAGAAGTGTTTACAAAATTTGAAACTAAGAAAAATACAAGAAATTAAACTACCCTAAAATCTAAGTTACTAAATACAAGGGGGGTGAGGGGGTATTTATAGGATAGAAATTAGGGTTAAGGGGGGTGTTGGGTAAATCCCCACCATACATTTGGGTTGTGTGGTGGTGAAATCCTAGCCATCTATTTGTTTCCTTCCCCCTTAAGCTTTGAAGAGTTGATCTTGGCCATACACTTTGCTAATGTGTTGGGATGATCTCCACCTTCCACTTGTCTTGAAATATTCCTTTTGCTCCAAGTTCCTAATTCTTTTCCTTCTTTCATTTTTGGTCCTTTTTCTTCCTCCTTTTTCCCTTCCTTGCACTTTATTTATTTATTTTGTCATTTCTTTATTTATTTACGTTTTTCCTGAAATGCAACAAAATAAAATATTAAAACATTAGTTCAGGCAATAAATAGGTAGATAAAATATGCAAAAATATGCACTTATCACTACTGATATATCTGAGTTAAGACTCTTTCTTAAAAACTTACATGTTGCTACAGAGATCAGACTTTAGAAAATGAAAGAATAAAATCTGAAAGTCTAGACCTTAGAAAGAGAAATGACTATCTAGAATTAGAATTAGTCCAGATGTTAAAAATTCAGAAAGAGAAAGAGATAATGCTATTATTGTTAAAACTGAATTATTGAAAAAGCATGCTTATCTTGAATCTGAACTTGCTAAAGAAAGAAACATTATTAAAACTTGGACTAACTCTGGTAAAACTACTCAGAGTATCTTAGAGAATGGTTGTTGGAAACAAGGTCTAGGTTACACTGATAAAAAGAAAACCGCCAACCTAGAAGCTGAGACCTCTAAACCTGTATTTACTGAAAGGGTTGCAAAGACCAAAATTAATCCTGTGAGGTTTGTACCAAAATCTGACAAACCAAAACAGGATGAAGTCAAATCAGTAAATATTGACTTAATGTCTCAGAACAGCTTAAACACAAGCTGAAGAAGATAAATGGAGTGAACAATGTAAAATAACCTAGGAAACACAGAAATGGAAAGGTAGGCATCAATAAAAGCAATAACTATATGCCTATTCCCAATGCTCCTAGGAAGAAATGTCACAACTGTGGAAATCCTAACCATCTTGCTACTTTTTGCAGAAAGAATAAAAATATAAACTCTATACCTCCTAAGTCAGGAGTTAAGAGTGGTTCAGTTAGGTTTAAGCCACAGAATCCTTGTTTTCACTGTGGCAGTATTTGGCATTCTATTTATACATGCAAAGAGTATCATAATTTGTATTATGATTATTATGAACTTAAACCCTCTTTGAATAAATTCAATATTGATTCTACATATATAAATTCTGATAAAAAGAATGTTAGCACAAACTCTGATAAGACTTCTGCTGCAAAAGCTAACAAACTTAATAAGGCAAAAGGATCCAAGCAAGTCTGGGTCCTTAAAACTAATCATTAGTGGTTTTTATGATTGCAGGGTAACGGGAAAAATATCCTTGTTCTGGACAGTGGATGCTCAGGACATATGACTGGAAATAAAGCCCTGCTATCAGAATTTGTGAAGAAAGCTGGCCCAAGTGTTTCTTATGGAGATGGCAACATAGGAAGGACTCTGGGATATGGCAATATCAATCTTTGGAATGTCATCATTGAAACTGTAGCTCTAGTCTCAGGACTCAAACATAATCTGCTAAGTGTGAGTCAAATCTGTGATAGAGGTTATCATGTGGATTTCTTTGAAGAACACTGTGAAGTTATAAGCAAATCTACAGGCAAAGTTGTTCTGAAGGGATACAGGCATGGTAACATTTATGAAGCCAAGCTTTCAACAAACTCTGATGGCTCTGCAATCTGTCTACTGAGTAGAGCATCAATTGAAGAAAGTTGGGATTGGCACAAGAGACTTTCTCATCTGAATTTCAACAGCATTAATGAGCTAGTGAAGAAAGATCTTGTGAGAGGATTGCCCAAATCCGTTTTTACTCCAGATGGCCTATGTGACTCATGTCAGAAGGCAACACAAAGGAAAACTTCATTCAAAAGTAAGACTGAATTCTCAATTCTTGAGACATATCACTTATTGCATGTTGATTTATTTGGTCCAGTAAATATAATGTCTATTGGAAAGAAAGAAGAAACTGCATCAATCTTAACAGAGCATGTCAGACAACTGGACAAAGGATTTAAGCATACAGTGAAAATCATAAGGAGTGATAATGGCATTGAGTTTAAGAATGTAGCCATGGAAGAGTTTTGTAAAGAAAATGGAATAAAGCAAGAATTCTCTGCACCTGGAACTCCACAACAAAATGGAGTAGTAGAGAGAAAGAATAGGACTCTCATAGAAGCTGCAAGGACCATGCTTGATGAAACAAAGCTGCCAACTTACTTCTGGGCTGAAGCTGTGCAAGCTGCTTGTTTCACACAGAATGCTACACTCGTAAACAAGGATGGTAAAACACCATATGAGATGGTGAAAAATAAGAAGCCGAACCTGAAGTACTTTCATGTGTTTGGATGTAAGTGTTTTGTTCTTAAGACTCATCCAGAACAGCTTTCCAAATTTGATTTAAAAGCTGATGAAGGAATCTTTGTTGGATACCCACTATCCACAAAAGCATTCAGAGTCTACAATCTGAGAACAAAATTGGTCATGGAATCTATCCACGTGTCTTTTGATGATAAGAAGATAACAGGACTTGAAGATTTTGATGAACATGACCAGCTGAGATTTGAGAATGAAGAAATAAATGTTGATCTACAAAATTCTGATACTCTTTCAGACAATATTGTTCAATCTATACAAGTATATCAGACTGCAGAACATGTTGAGGGGGAGCAAGTGAACGATGAAAATGAACCCCAATTAAGTGAAGAAACATCAAAGAATGCATCTACTGTTAATGATTCATTAAACTCTGATTTATCAAACTCTGAAAGCAACAGCTCATGGGGAGCAAACAATGAGTTTGGATCTACTAGTCACCACACTCAACACAATTATGAACTTGGGGAATCATCAAGATCAAATCTGCCGAGACAAAGGGTATGGAGTAGAGCGCATCCCTTTGAACAAATCATTGGTTAACCGGACACAGGTGTACAGACTAGAAGAGCAACACACAATGAATGCAATTTCATAGGATTTTTATCTCAAATTGAACCTAAAAAGGTTGATGAAGCTCTTGATGATCCAGATTAGGTAACTACAATGCAGGAAGAACTCAATCAATTCGAAAGGCAGAAAGTATGGAAGCTGGTGCCAAGACCAAAAGATAAATCTGTAATTGGTACTAGATGGGTGTTTAGGAATAAACTGGATGAAAATGGTATTGTCACGAGGAACAAGGATCGATTGGTAGCAAAGGGTTACTCTCAAGAAGAGGGAATTGATTATGATGAAACCTATGCTCCAGTTGCAAGGCTTGAAGCAATCAAGATGTTCTTAGCATTTGCTGCACACTCCAACTTTAAGGTTTTTCAGATGGATGTGAAGAGTGCATTTTTGAACGGAGATCTAGAAGAAGAAGTCTATGTTGAACAACCCCTGGGTTCGAAGACAAGGAATTTGAAGGTTTTGTGTACTTTCTCTTCAAAGCTCTCTATGGTCTCAAGCAAGCCCCTCGAACATGGTATAATACTCTTTCTAAGTTCTTACTTGAAAATGGTTTTACAAGAGGTATCATCGACAAAACTCTCTTTCATAAAAAGCATAAAATGATATAATTCTGGTGCAAGTATATATGGATGATATAATATTTGGTTCTACTAATGATTTGCTATGCAAGAGATTTGCTAAGCTAATGCAGAGTAAGTACGAGATGAGCACGATGGGTGAGTTGTCCTTCTTCCTTGGACTTCAAGTTGTTCAGAAGCCTGATGGTATTTTCATCTACCAATCAAAATACATAAAGGATCTTCTGAAGAAGTATGGGATGGAAGAAGCAGCTACTGCCAAGAGCCCGAAGCCAACTGCTGTCAAGCTTTATCAAGACAAATCTGGTAAGTCAGTTGACATCACGAAGTATAGACGTATGATCGGCTCTCTCTTATACTTAACTGCTAGTAGACCAGATATTATGTTCGTAACTTGTTTATGTGCTAGATTCCAGGCTGACCCTAAAGAGTCACATCTTATAGCTGTTAAACGTATTTTCAGATACCTTAAGGGAACCCCCAATCTTGGGATTTGGTACCCTAAAGGAATAGGTTTTGACCTAGTTGCCTATACAAATTCTGACTTCGCAGGTTGTAAGATTGATCGAAAAAGTACTTCTGGAAGCTGTTAGTTTCTATGAAGAAGGTTGGTATCTTGGTACAGTAAGAAGCAACACTCAGTATCTACCTCGACAACCGAAGCAGAATACATTGCGGCAGGTAGTTGTTGTGCTCAGATCCTGTGGATGAGGAATCAACTTCAGGATTATGGACTCATGTTGGACAAAATTCCAATTCTATGCGACAACACGAGTGCCATTGCCAACAATCCAGTTCAACATACCAGGACTAAGCACATTGATATCAGGTATCATTTCTTACGAGAGCATGTCATGAATGGAACTGTGGTATTATATTTTTTTCCCACAGATCAACAAGTTGCAGACATCTTTAGTAAACCACTGGATGAATCCACTTTCTCCAGGTTAGTTGGTGAACTTGGGATGTTAAATCTGTCTAATTAATTTTGGATAATCAATAACTACAATTTGTTATAAGTTCACATGTATTTTAAATGTCCATATGTTTAGGATTTGTGAATTTATTTGCATCCAGTCCTCATATTACAGTTATCTCTATATTAATTACAATGTTTATAAATGCTATATTTTATGGTAATTAGTTAGTAAATAATTGTGTCAATTGTAGCATAATTAAATAAATATTTTATTGACATATATCAATTAATGATACTTTGTTAATTTTATGTTTTTTAATTATGAGTTTGTCTGATTATTGTGGAATAATTCTTGAATTATTTATTGGTTATTTTAAATCCACAATAATTAGAAATAATAAGTGTGTATGTGTATGTGTACATAGGCTGATAGGTTTCGGTGATAAGATGTTTTTTCAGCTGACAGGTTTAGGTGATAAGATGTTTTTCGGCTAAGTAGGTTGTTAGGTGAGAAATTATTGAGCGGTGTAATTTTTCAAACATAACCTGTCATGCTCTCACCTAACCCACTAGTCCTTGAAACCTTATAAATGATGAGTTTTTGTTTGTGCTTAACATCATCATTTTTCAGATATACAGAGCATATACACACAATTGCTGAATATTTCGAGCTTTGATCGGAAAGATCTCTCAATCTAGCTGGTGGTTTTTAGATCGGATTTCATATTCTTGCTTTATACATCATCCTTTATAAAAACTAACCCTTGTTTTTGAATTTCCTCAAAATTTTGAAAATGGCATTGCAGGGAAGCTTTTTAATTGCTAAAGTTAATCCTATTTCCATTCAGCAAATCGAAACCATTCTTGATGAGCAATTTCGGGCTTGGACACAATTTCTGAATGAACTATATTGCAGTGCGGTTAACACTTCTGGACAGGACGGGTGTGCAATCACATATCGATTGTTTGGTAGGTCGTTTAGGGTCACTGAACGAGATGTTAGTCGAATTCTTCATTTTCCTATGGAAAATCTTATTTCTGATCCTACACCTGAACAGATTGAAATGTTCTTTCATTTTATAAGGTACCAAGATGGCAGTTTCAATATTGGTAATCTTTCTAGAACATTTCTAACCCAGTACCGGAATTTCTTCTTTCACACTCTTAACCATGTTTTTTCCTCAGATAGAACAAATCAAGATCGAATACCTGAATTTATTCAAAAAATAGGGTATGCGGTCGCAAATAATTTGAGGATTAATTTTGGAAAAATAGTGCTTGGTCAAATCATTTTAAAGATGAAACACTTGGGAAGAAGAGATGTTCGGACTCAAAATGTCAAATGTCTATATCCAAGGTTTCTACAGCTAATATTAAATGTTTTTTTGAATGATGAAGACAGGGTACACTTGGAAAATGGTCAAAAGGTGGAATGTTCTTACATGAAGACGAATGTAATTAATTACATAAGCAAAAAGAACTATACAGATGTGCCTACAGTCCTAACTGAATATCTAAATACTGTCTCACTTTCGTTGTTACCAAGACCAGTGAGAGCAGGTATACGTCAAGGTAATATCTCAATCCCTACTTTCCAACCTCTGTATTCCCTGTCGTGTCACAGCAAATACAGTTTTTACAGCCCTTAGTGGCCATCTTACCCGACCAAGAGCAGGAAGTGCCACCGACTCTAACACAGGTCGAAGAGCCCATTCTATAAATGCAAACACAAACACAACAAACTTCTACACCTCAATTGTCACTTAACCGACCAGTCATCCACATTATTGAGGGAGATAGTGCCTTTGTAGCACCACATAAGGAGTTAGTTACATCAGCCGCTCTACCTCATTCTAAACGGAGTAAACCCAATCAATCTGAGGTAATGGCAACTGTTAGTGAAACAATTCTTTCTTATCCAATGAGTGCAAATGTAAATGAGGTTGAATTGACGGGAGCAACTATCTTGATTTCCATTTCACGAAACATAAGAGTGGTTGATGATCTTTCTAAAGATCAAATGCCTTCACAGGCATCCGAGGTGGAATTACCTACCTCAATAATTGTTGGTGTATCTTCCATTTTACGGAAAGATCCATCGGTAGGTGGTTCTTTTATGAACCAAGTGTCTTCACAGACGTACGAGGGAAACTTGGGTTTTGTGCCATTTAATCGATTCAAGTTTAATCTCCTAGATGGAAAATCTCTGGATCTCTTTCGAGATTTACCACTTTTTACCAGTGGTCGGCAACTCGCTTCATGCGAGGAGGAAAGCTCACGAACTTTCATTGCACCATCCATGACCTCTAAAAAAGGGGCTAGGATGATTTCATTTGCAGGTACACATATCGGTGGAAGCTCTGGATGAGAGTTGAGGGAAACACGAACAGAACATGCAAGTGTAACCCAAACCACTAAACCGAGTAAATATAGAGTGTTGAGTGAAACACCTGCAGAACGTACGAGTGAGCAACCTACTTAACCACATGCACCTGTAACCAGAAAGGAATACAACAGACTCCTTACACGGGTCCAAACAATGGAGAAAGAGTTGCCAAATATCTGTAAGTCCATTGTAGAAATCAAAAATTTGCAACTTATTCAACATGATGTATTCCAGGTTCAATTGAATACCATGGCAACCCAGTTTAATGATGCAATCAACTCCTTGGTAAAGTCATCTTCGTCTAATTTAGCAACTTCACATCCTACTATTCTGAAGGATAACCCAACTGAGGGGGAGAAGGTGGATGGGCAAGAAGCTACTAGGCGTAATAAGGGTAAGGAAAAGCTTGTTGACACGGAATTAACTTTATTTTGGGAAAGGAAAAGCTAATGGGAGTATTAGTGCTATGTGGAAAGAAAGCAAAGGCAAACTTGAAGATATGTTCAGTCTACAGGAATAATTGTCTTAAACTTGGTTAATTTTAGAAATCTAGAAAATGTATATATATGATCCAGAATGCGCTTTAATATTATTTATCTTTGTATTTTATTTTTGTTGTATCAGTTGAGTTATCTTCTAGGGATTTGCTGTCAAACCCTAACAATCAAATAGGGGGAGATTGTAAAGCATAATGTAATGTAATATGTAATAGAGGATATATATAACTCAACTAGGATAAAAGATAAATAATATTAAATCTATACATGGATCGTGAAATTTGAAAAACAGGCACCAACAAGGATCAAGTCGCTGAAAGAAGTTCATTAACATGTTCAAGCCTCAGTGACAGAATAAGATGTACAGATAATTCAGTTGAAGAGCCAAAAAGATTCCATGTACTTACATAATTTGAAGATACTGCTACAGGCTAATCAATTGGAATGTAACGAAGGTGTGAAGATCAAGATCAGTGCTAGTCACTTGTGAACCAGACCAGCGCACTAAGTGTCAGCACATACGAGAAGGATCAACAAATTAATTTACATAAAGAATTACCAAAGCCTATTGACGATCAAGGACAGACATAATATTTCAAGGTATTGTCAAAAATTAATTTACTCTCTGAAAATTAAATAAGTAGTAGATTAATTATTTATTTATAACAAATAATTAAATTAATCTAGTACTTGAATTATTTTCAGAGATAAATTAAAACAGCAGAATAAAACAGAAGAAAGAAGCCCATGAGATACAAAAATAGTATTACTATGCACAGTTACTATGCAAAGTTACTATGCATGGTTACTATGCACAGTTACTATTTGGGATTGGTGAAATAGTGTCCGGTTACTATTTGGGGGTTGGAATAGTGCTCGGTTACAATTTGGGGGTTGTTGGAATAGTGTCAAATAGTGACTTTCTATAATCTATAAATAGGCCTATTGTATTTCATTTCAAAACACACCTCAACACACAACATTCTCTTCTCTCTCTTATATCTTCTCTGTGTAAGCTGCTAGACAGTCCATCTAGTAGGGAAGCCGGCTTAGCCCGCTTTCAGGAAGTGTCGGGTAGAAGGTCCTCGTGCCTAAACAATCCTAGGAGTGTTTGAGTTTGTAGCTGATCCATAGGATTAGATTGTGTAGCAAACCTCCGGGTTTTATCTATTCAAAGATATTTCCCAAACAGTTATGTTATTTCGATTCAGTATTTTTGATCTCATATCCACATCAAAAATCGAAATATTTCTTAAATAACGTATTCAACCCCCCTTCTACGTTATTCCGGACCTAACATATAAATATTGTCATGTAACTGTAAAACACAACACAGCACAATTATGAGAGATCAATACAAAATTAATGCAGTTGTGGAGTAGGAATTTCCGAACCATGTAAAGATTTGTCTTGTGTGATTGTCATTTATTTTCTTGTTCTTGTTTATTCGTTTTGGGTTTTGCTTTCGTTGTTGTATACTCAAAAACTGGTTTCAAGAGCCTAGGTTTTCAGGCGAGTGGGAGCGATGGCAGAAGAAGGGAAAATAAAGATCGACAAATTTGATGGCCTAGATTTTGTATTTTGGAAGATGCAGATTGAAGATTATTTGTATCAGAAAAAGCTACACGAACCGCTTGAAGAGAAAAAACCAGATTCAATGGATGAGAAAGAATGGAAACTATTGGATAGGCAGGCTATGGGTGTTGTTAGATTGACTTTGGCGAAGAACGTTGCTTACAATATCGTCACGGAAAGGACAACTCATGGATTGATCAATGCGTAATCAAATATGGATGAGAAGCCATCTGCTTCGAATAAGGTATATTTGTGTCGCTTATTGTTTGCCACAAAATTGAATGAAGGTGATTGTGTTGCTGATCATGTGAACGAATTTAACTCTATCCTATCAAGATTGACATCAGTGGATATTAAATTCGATGATGAAGTACGAGCCTTGTTGTTGGTATCCTCGTTACCTGATAATTGGTCAGGATTTGTCACTGCTATTAGCAATTCAGCTGGGAGCGTTAAGATGACTTTTGATGGAGTTCGAGATGCGATTCTTGGAGAAGATATTCGTAGGAGAAACTCAGGAGAGTCGTCAGGTTCCTTGTTGAGTACTGAGAGTAGAGGCAGAAAGTTCGACAGGGGGCAGAATCAGGGGCATAGCAGATCGAAGTCACAAAAGAGAGGACAATTCAAAGATCGCAAGGAGTTTGTTTGTTGGAATTGTCAAAAGAAATGTCACTTCAGAAATCGGTGTACGGCTCCTGCAGCTCCTAAAGGAAAGAAGAAAGAGGATAAATCAGCTAATGTAGTTGAAGAAGTGGCGGATGACGATGCTTTGATTTTTTGTGTTGAATGTTTGGTTGAATCATGGGTCATGGATTCTGGTGCATCATTCCATGCTACCCCTTGCAAGGATTTGATGTTAAATTTCAGACTTGAAAATTTTGGTAAAGTTCGTCTTGCTGATGATGAGACTTTGGATATTACGGGCATGGGAGATATTAATCTCAAGACCTCTTTGGGGACTAGCTGGACGTTGATAGATGTAAGGTACATTCCTGGACTGAAGAAGATGTTGATATCTATGGGTCAGTTAGATAAGGAAGGGTATCACGTTACTTTCGAAGACGGATAGTGGAAGGTTATAAAGGAGAATCTTGTTGTTGCTCGTGGAGAGAAAAAGGGGACGTTGTACATAGTTGAACAATTTATCTATGAAGCAAATGCAATTGCTGATGAGAATGGGTCTTCAACTTTGTGGCACCAAAGACTTGGTCATATAAGTGAAAAAGGTATGAAGTTGTTAACTTTGAAGGGGGAGATTCTAGAGCTGAAGAATGTGGAAGTTGGGTTCTGTAAGCCATGTGTTCTTGGAAAGAAGAAACGAGTTACTTTTGCAAAATCAGGGAGGACACCCAAGGCTAAGAGGTTAGAGCCAGTTCATACAGATGTATATGGTCCAACAACAGTTGCGTCGTTGGGAGGGTCTCGATACTATATCATTTTCATTGATGATTCCACTAAAAAGGTATGGGTTTATTTATTGAAGAATAAATCAGATGTGTTTGCTACTTTCAAAAAGTGGAAGACCGAAGTTAAAAAGCAGGCCGGTTTGAAGATTAAGAGTTTGATGTCAGATAATGGTGGTGAGTACAGTAGTGATGAGTTTAAAAGCTATTGCGCAGAATATGGGATTAGAATGATCAAAACAATTCTAGAGACACCGCAACAGAATGGTGTTGCAGAGCGCATGAATAGAACCTTGAATGAGAGGGCTAAGAGTATGAGGTTGCATGTAGGGTTGCCAAAGACTTTTTGGGCAGATGCAGTTAGCACAACAGCGTATCTCATAAGTAGATGACCTTCAGTTCCTTTGGGTTTCAAGATTTCTGAAGAAGAGTGGCATAAAAAAGAGGTAAATCTTTCACACTTGCGAGTATTTGGTTGTGTTTCTTATGTGCGTGTTAAAGATTCTGACAGGGACAAGCTTGATCCGAAAGCAAAGAAGTGTATCTTCATTGGTTATGGCTCAGATGATATGGGTTCTGGGATTAACTAATGAAGAAGGTCGTTAGAAGTAGAGATGTTATTTTTAATGAGAATGCAGTGTATAAGGATAAGCTTGCAGCCGATTTCAAGTTTACAAAAGAAAAACCTGAGAAAAAGAAAGCAGTGCTTGAAGATATTACAGAAGAAGATCTTGCAGGAAATAGTGGGAGTTTGGGGAATGGTGATGACACAGTTCCAGTTACTCAACAAGCTGAGGTAAGAAGATCTAGCAGAATTGTGAGACCACCACAAAGATTTTCTCCTTCAGCATATTATATGTTATTGACCGAGGATGGAGAGCCTCAGTGTTATTCAGAGGCAATTCAGGTCGATGATTCAGTTCAATGGAAATCATCCATGGAAGAAGAGATGAGTTCTCTGAGAAGAATGAGACTTGGTCTTTAACAGAATTACCAGCAGGAAAGAAGGCTTTACAGAATAAGTGGGTGTTCCGGATCAAAGAAGAACCTGATGGCAACAAAAGATACAAGGCAAGGTTGGAAGTCAAGGGTTATCAACAGAAAAAGGGTATTGACTATACTGATATATTTTTACCCGTTGTTAAGATGACTACAGTTAGAATTGTGCTAAGTATTATGGCTGCAGAGGAGTTACAACTAGAGCAACTAGATGTTAAGACCGCGTTCTTACATGGTGATCTTGAGGAAGACATCTACATGGTACAGTCAGAAGGATTTCAGGTAGCTGGGAAAGAAAACCTGGTTTGCAAGCTCATAAAAAGCTTGTATGGTTTGAAACAAGCACCGCGATGATGGTACTTGAAGTTTGACAGCTTTATGATGAAGAGTGGGTACACTAGGAGTGCTATGGATCATTTTTGTTATTTTAAACAATTTGATTCATCTTATATCATATTGTTGTTGTATGTTGATGACATGTTGATAGCAGGATCAAACATGAGGGAAATCAATAGGTTAAAGAGATAGATGTCTGAGGAGTTTGAGATGAAGGATATGGGTGCATCAAAATAGATACTTGGTATGAGCATCATAAGGGATAGATCTGAAGGTACTTTGAAATTATCTCAAGGGAAGTATATTGAAAAATTGTTGCAGAAATTCAGTGTCCAGGATGCAAAGACCAGAAGTACACCGTTGGCGACTCACTTTAATCTCACGAAGAAGCAGTCACCTAAAATGGATGAAAGCAAGAGAGATATGGCTAAAGTTCCGTATGCATCTGCAGTTGGCAGTTTGATGTATGCTATGATGTGTACAAGGCCAGATATTGCTCATGTAGTGGGAGTTGTTAGCAGGTTCATGTCTAATCCAGGAAGAGAGCATTGGGAAGCAGTCAAGTGGTTGTTGCGCTACTTGAAAGACACATCCAAGGTTGTGTTATGTTTCAGCAAGAAAGATGTTATCTTGGAAGGGTTCTATGATGTAGATTTAGGTGGATGTTTGGATATAAGAAAAAGTACTACGGGATATATTTTCACTTTGGGTGGCACAATAGTTAGTTGGATGTCTCGACTTCAAAAGAGTGTTGCTCTTTCAACCATAGAAGTAGTGTATATGGTTAGCTCTGAAGCTAGTAAGGAGATGATTTGGTTGAAGAATTTTCTTGAGGAGTTGGGCAAGAAACAGGCGGACAGTGCTTTATATAGCGACAATCAAAGTGCTTTTCATCTTGTGAAGAATCCTGTGTTTTATGCTAGGACGAAGCATATTCAGCTGAGATATCACTTACAAGAAAGTTGATTAGCAATGGTACTTTGTCCTTGAAGAAAATCCTTGGTTCAAAGAATCCTGCAGATATGTTGACTAAGGTGGTTACTAATGAAAAGTTGAAGCTTTGCATAGCTTTAACTGGCCTTCAGAACTGATTGATGAGAAAGCGCTGCACTAGTTAGAATTATTGATCGAAGGATTAGGTGTTACTAGATTTGTAAGAGTGAAGTGAAGATGTGGTCAGACTCCAAGTGGAAGATTGTTGGGTTTGTGAAGTCTATCGGGTTTCAGAATTGGATTCTGATTTGAGTTGGGAATTCCAGACGGAATTTCAGAATTAGACTCTGATTTGTTTAGGCCCAGTTTCTTCTCTTATAAATATTCTCATGTAATTGTAAAACACAATACAACACAATTGTGAGAGATCAATATAAAATTAGTGCGGCTTGTGGAGTAGGAATTTTCGAACTACGTAAATCTTTGTCTTGTGTGATTGTCATTTATTTTCTTGTTCTTGTTTATTCGTTCTGGGTTTTTCTTTCGTTGTTGTATACTTAACAAGTGTGTGCATATATTGTGGGCCCAATAGCATGTGGAATATATTATTGTGAGTAAGACAGGTACAACATGGAATAAATGGATCGTGGCAACCTAGATCCCTCACTCTTGGTCTGGGAGTGTCACAGAAACCACTAGAAGCACCATTCACCTTGATAGAAAATATAGAAGTGCATATGCAACCACTAACCCAATAACAAACAGGGTGAAAGCCCTAAATAACGAAAAATTAAAGTGTTGTGCCCAAAATAACGAATGTCGGAAGAGCTGCCCAAAATAACGAAACGAATACGCATTATCGCTGTGCGTAGGGGTATACGCATATTACTTATGCGTGGAGTGTGTAAAATTCGTTTATGTAGTCAGTTAACAGTACAACGGCTACGCATGTGGATCATGCGTGAATATTGATACACATCTTTAAGATGCGTATGTGAATTACTGTTCATCATCTCTGTCAAAGCCGCTGGTCCATTTTTTCGATTGATTTTTTGACCAATCCGTTCACTCCCTCCAGGCAACGAGCAATAACGTACTATATACCAAAATGACCGTCTTCTCTCCCTCCACATGGCTGTACCATTCATTTTGTATTTCGTTTACCGGATTGTGAAGCCCCAATTCGGACCTCCATTCGCCGATCAGTTTTTCGAGCAGGCCATACACGCCCCTGCGGGGCCAAAAACGAACAAATCAACCGGGGAAAGGGAAGAGGGAGATGTGGGCTTCATTTTGATGTCATCTGGAAGAGTGGAGGTAGTCGGAATGGCTGAACGGACGAAGGCGACTTCAATGGCAATTTTGTGGTGGTCTGAGCGCCGGAGATGCAACTGAACAAATGACGTCATATGACGTCATTGCGCATCTGGGAGATGCGTTACCCCAGATGCGCATGTTAAGTATGCGTATTCCATATACGTTGACGGCCAATGCGTGGCTCCATTGTTATTTTGGACACTGTTCGCGTAAATCGTTATTTTGGGCAGATGGGTTTTGCTTTTGTGTTATTTTGGTCATTTTTCTTTACAAACACCTCCGAAAAATTTAGATTCCTCAATGCAACCAAGAGAAAGTCCCATTTAACTAAATTAAAGGCCTTTTGAAGATCAGCCTTTAAAGCAAATCTAACTAAGGAAGTTTCTCGACCATAACTCCTGAATAACTCTTGAGCCATGAGCACACATTGTCTGAGATTTGCCTTCCCTTCATAAAGGCCGATTGGGCCTTAATCAAGAATAGCAATACTAACTATATTCTTAAGTTAAGTCATTTATCTTAATTAAATTTAATTACATAAAAAATTGATAACATATTTTAAGATCTTAGTTATTATGTTTTTTTTTGTGTTTAAGATTTTTTTGTGAGTAAGGATATGTAACTAATACTATAATTTATGAAAAAAGATTTCAAAATTAATAGTTATTATTAAGATGTCAAAACTACAAAAATTTTAAATATATATATATATATAAAAAAGCAAAAGCAGAAAAATTAGATATACGTCTCATAATTATGTGACAAATTGTGTATGCATTCATTATGATTCTTTTAACATCTATAAAGTGAATTTTAAAAAATTTTAAAATTGAAGATATAAATTTAATATCCAAATTAATTTAACAAACAATATTTTTACTAAATTGTATGTAATACCGGCATAATGCTTGTAGAACTAAAAGTGTGCATTCCTATCATTTTTTATTTAATGTTAAACACAAAAGAAAATAAAATATTATTAAACTAATTTTTTCCTTGGCCAGTAGCATTGTTCTAAAAATTGATGATTAATAGGGATTCATCCTGTTTCATGGGTTACCAATAATCCTAATATTCGATTAATCATTCCTATTAGTCCCAAATACCCGATTAATACTTGGACAGTGACAAGTAGAGGTGGCCAGCCGTGCGTGCCGTGCCACGTGCCGTGCCGGGCTGGCCACGTGCCGGGCTGAATGAAATGGGGCACGGGCACGCACGCGCGGTTTGGACGTGCCATGCCGTGCCGTTCCTTCAACCTTACAGCCCGTGACCGGCATGCGAGCTAGGCGGGTTTGGTGGGATTTTTTTATTTTTATTTTTTTTATGAAAATTCGAAGGTCTACTGAAAAATTGTACATAAATTTTGAATTTCTTTTTGTTAATTTAATATTTATTTTTAATATTCTCAAAATATGAAATGTTTCGAATTTGTAACTTTTTTCATCTAATTTTATTTCATATTAAAATCTTTCGAATTTTTAAGAAAATACGAATCATACGATTATATTGAAATAAAAAGATTGAAAGAGGACGGTACCTCTATTAAATTTTATTAATTAGAAAATATTTTACAAATGGGGTGAGGGGACTCCTCTAGATATTTTATATAATTGTGAATTATATAAAAAATAAATATTTATATACTTTGTTTCAGAATAAATAATTTATTTCTGAAAAATAAAATTTTCCAAACGAAACCTATCTATACTATTATATAAATTCCGAAACATTGAAAGTTTTGGTACCTGTTTTTTTGTACTTAGTGAATTTACTTATATACCCTTCATTATAAAGAAACATAAATACACCTAATATAAATAATAACATAATATAATTAATGGTAATTACCCTTCATTATAAAGAAACATAAATACACCTAAAATAAATAATAACATAATATAATTAATGGTAATTAGTCGAGATAATACCTTTTATAATCACCTAAAAACATCAATCGTATCATATCTTTCCATCATTAATATTTTCTTTCTAATTAAAACACGTTATAATTAATGATAATTAGTCGATTAAGATAATAAAATTAATGGTAATTAGTCGATTGCCTTTTTCAAATTAATATAATAAAATTAATGGAAATTAGTGAATGTCTTTTTCACATTTACTTTTAGTTGAGCATATTACCTTTTATAAACATCAAAAAACATCAATTTTATCATATCTTTCAATCATTAATATTTTTACGTTACCTTTTTAATTTACAACAAATCTTACAATCATTAATATATACATGAAAATATCACATCATTTTTCTCAATTATTAATAAAATATATTAAAAATCGTATACATTGTTTATAATAATGAAACATGAATATATCTATACTATTATATAAATTCCGAAACATTGAAAGTTTTGGTACCTGTTTTTTGGTACTTAGTGTATTTACTTATTATACCCATCATTATAAAGAAACATAAATACACCTAAAATAAATAATAACATAATATAATTAATGGTAATTACCCTTCATTATAAAGAAACATAAATACACCTAAAATAAATAATAACATAATATAATTAATGGTAATTAGTCAAGATAATACCTTTTATAAACACCTAAAAACATCAATCGTATCATATCTTTCCATCATTAATATTTTCTTTCCAATTAAAACACGTTATAATTAATGATAATTAGTCGATTAAGATAATAAAATTAATGGTAATTAGTCGATTGCCTTTTTCAAATTAATATAATAAAATTAATGGAAATTAGTGAATGCCTTTTTCACATTTACTTTTAGTTGAACATATTACCTTTTATAAACATCAAAAAACATCAATTTTATCATATCTTTCAATCGTTAATATTTTTACGTTACCTTTTTAATTTACAACAAATCTTACAATCATTAATATATACATGAAAATATCACATCATTTTTCTCAATTATTAATAAAATATATTAAAAATCGTATACTTTGTTTATAATAATGAAACATAAATATAATCTGTAAACATTAGTATATTAAATTATATTAAATAAAAATTTAAAAAATTATTAAAAATAATGATTATACAAAAACATAATTATAATATTAAATAAAAATTATAATATAATACAAGAAACCCGTGCATTGCACGGGTTATAAGCTAGTAATCCATAAAACACCGAATGGCCGAAAACAAAATAAAAAGCCTATAGTACTGTCATCATTCTATCATAGGATGCCAAGAAATTTTAAACTGCAATTTTGATTAAACAAATAAAATAATCAACCAATAATTCATGGTGCATATAATATAATATTCTATAGGAAAGGGGAGACACTACACAGCCGTTTGAGAAACGTGGCGTGCCGAACGAGCCTGGACATGCCCCGCGTGCTGGGTTTTTTTTTTTTTTTTCTGCTTTCTATATAATTTGAGTTTCAACTTTTTTTTTTTAACCGTGCTTTCTTTGTTGTATTTATTATGTATATAATTTAAGTTTCAAATATATTATAAAATAATAATAAAAATTTATTAAGAACATATAATTTAATTTTTTAATATCCTTTTGCGTTCACTATTACCAAATTAGTGTATATATTATAAAATTTTTACTTCTAAAAAATTATTTATCAATTATATAATTAAATTTTCACTTCAGAGGGTATATTGAACTGCAGTTAAATTTCATTCAATAAATGTTACATAATTCTTAATTGGAATTAAACAGGACATAAAAAGCAGAATTATTAATTGGAATTAAACAGGATAAAAAGCAGAATTATTAGCACGGCCGACCGTGCCGGGCCTAACGGGCCGAACGTGCTTTGTTTCTTTTGTCGCGGGCTACACGTGCCGAACGGGCCGGGCTGCGGTTCACAATTTTTGGGGTCGTGGCACGGCTCGTTCCCTGTAGCGGGCTGAACGGACTGTGCTGGGCTCGTTACTATAGCGGGTTGAACGGTTTTTCCGGCGAATAATTCGGGTGGGGCCGAACGACCCGTTTGGCCAGACCAGGGACGGAAGGAGAGGGGGGCACGGGGTGGCGGCCGTCCCCCCAAAAATCTGAAAATGTAAAAAAAATGTATATATATATTTTAAAAATCTGAATTTCGTCCCCCCATTTTTACAAAATAATTCATTTAGTCCCCCTGTTTTTACAAAAAAATTCATTTAGTCCCTCTATCTTTTTCAAAAATCTTCATTTAATTTCCCATTTTTTCTAAAAATCTACATTTAGTCCCTAATTTTTTACAAAAATCTTTATTTACTCCCCTATTTCTTATGAAAATCTTCATTTAGTCTCCTATTTCATATAAAAATCTTCATTTAGTCCCCTACTTTTTACGAAAATTTTCCGATATCTTCCGGTTATCAGAAAATTTTCCGATGACCGAAAAATTTGTCCCCCCAATATTTATTCCTGGTTCCGTCCCTGGGCCAGACAAGTCAGTATCAGTCATAGAATTTTGTGAGTGGGCAATAATAATTGTACTGGTTGGTTCCCGGGAAATTTATAACAGTGGACCATATGAACTGTTCTGTGACCCATTGACTTGTATCTTCTCCTCCACATGAAATGTTTACACTCTGAAACTATGAAAATCTTGGAAAGTCCACCACAAGATGCAAGATATTTTACCATAGAAGCGCTCCTGCATTACAAGGTACTGTGAATCTACTTTCCCGATTGTTGTACAGATTTTTTGTGGTTTTATATGTACATATGCCCAGAAACTAAAAATAGATACTCATCGAACTTTGATTTGTTATCACTTCGTAATAATAGATATTGAAAAACAAAGGCTAGATATTTTCTTGGTCCTTGTTACATGTTAGAATTACATAGTTGTGCCTGATCTTATGGCATGATAAAACAAATAAATTTTTTGACCCCAAATGATTATGATTTGGTGGGGTGGTTAGGTGCCGAACTCATGACCCCAAGGTCATTGGTTTAACTCCTTCTCGGGTGTTCCGGGGTCATTTTCTAAAATAGTTTGTCTACTCTCCGAAAACAGTCTTTCTATTCTCCCGAGTAAAGATAAGACTGGGTAAATCCTACCTTCTCCAGAGGCTGCTCTAAGCTGGATTACTGGGTATGCCTCTTTTCCCTTGTAACGTTTTCAGCAATCTTGTTATCAACTTGTGCTTGTAAATTATGTGGCAGCATAAAAGATAGAAGCGTCATGCGTTACAACATTAGTAACAACATTATAAATATACTCTAACTGCTAAAGACTTATAAGATTTAAACAATTTGAGCCCCCATGAAGGATCAGTTGATGAAAGCTCAGATATGAAACATCTGTGTAGATCAAACTGGACGTAGCACCTAAACAAAACCTCAAATGTGTATCTTAGACTCATTGGTAAGTTGTCCAAAAGAGACATCTCTCATTACTCATAATAAATGCATATTCCTGGTGCCTCCATTTCCAACAAACATAACTCTTTTATAATCTGAAGATCCTCACTTTATCGCAATTATTTAAAGAAACCTAAGATGTCAGTGATCAATGCTAAAATCTTTCCCTTAAACCTTAAAAGGATCAAATTTTAGAAGGTGATTTTTAGGAGAAAAAAGTATTACAAAGTTTTAATCCATACAGTCTACATAAAAGCGAAAGGTTATTAAATATTTGAAATCCCTAGCACTGTAGTCTATGGCCAAGTAGATGTCTCTTGTCATTTGTTGTTAAGAGGCAAATGGTTCTAGCCTCATTAAGGGCATGGGTGTCTGAGTATTAAATTTCTGTAGCTGACCATAACCAAAGGAAAGAAGCTTGTTGTTGAGGCCAACTTTCTACTATTTTGTTTATGTATGTTTGCAAGGAAATGAATTGGAATGTTTTCACCCCACAACTGCAGTTTTCATGGTAAATTGGACTTCCATGACAAATTACTCAATTAAAATCTTAACTCCAAACTTTCTAGCTTAGCTTTCACACATGTCTAACTCCTGTCCTCGGAATGCTCTATCTTTCTTAAAAAGGCTTTATTTTAACAATGATCATAGGTAGGCATGAATGCAGAAATATTTGTATGTTTCAGAAAAAGGTCACAGCTACCGACTTGGCATGCTTATGTCTTTAGACTTGTCATGCTCATCATTACACTTGGGGTGGAAGAGAGCTAAATGTTGTTTTTTCTATTTTTTAGAGCTGTTGATGGCCGATACGGTGCAAGCAGTGGCTGGTACAGTGCAAGCAGTAGCTGCTGTAGTAAATGCAGGAGCTGAAGTTGCTGGAATTATACCCAGTGGGACATTTATCTCCCCAGAAAATGTGAAGGATATCTATAAAGAACTGAAGGAACAATTGGATTCTCTACGGGCAAAAAAGAAGGATTGTGATGATGAAGCAGAAGAAGGTCTGATGACAATGAAGACAAGTTATGATTATAATGACTGGAATCGGAGGGTTATAGAGACTGATTTTCAAGTGACGGACTCGTTGCTGTCTTATGCAACTGAGATTCAACAGATAGAGAAGTGGAAAGATGTACTATCACGGATGAACCTCGGTGCATTGATGAAGAATGATATCAAAAAGATAAAACAACTCAAGAAAGAGCTCACTATGATACGGAATATTCTAGTAGCTAAACAAGCCGATCGTGTTGTAAAGATATCTGCTGCACCAGAAATTACTGGTTTTAAAACTTTGGAAAACCCAATGAACACTATTTTAAATCTTCTTAAACTTGGAAAGGATGTCAAAGGAATTCAAATGCATGGAATACTTGGTACTGGGAAGACAACTATAATGCAGAATTTGAACAACCACAGAGAAGTTGCTAATATGTTTCAGATAGTTATTTGGCTCAAGGCTTCGTCAGATAAGCTTGATGCTATTGGGAACAAGAAAAACTTTAGCATCGAAGAATTACAGAGGGATGTTTTGCAAAGACTGAATCTTGATGGAACTATACAAGTTAACCAATACAAGCAAAAAATTTGGGAAAAACTGAAGGACAAAAAGTATTTGCTACTCCTTGATAATGTCAAAGAAGATCTAATTTTAGATGAAATTGGATTTCCCAACAATTGGGAAAGAGGTAGCAAAATCGTACTAACGACAAGGTTTAAAGTTGTTTGTCCATCAATAGTAGACCACTCCATAAGGATTGGATTACTAACTCCAAAGGAGGCCCGAAGAATGTTTTCTAGTATTTTAAAACCCAAAGATTTCAGTGACAATGCATTCATCATGAAAATTATGCGTAAAGTAGTAGACTGGTGCCGCGGTCTTCCAGTTGCGATCAAGATTGTAGCAGGATACTTCAGATTAAGAGACTCTGAGAGTTCCTGGAGAAATGGACTCAACACCTTAATTAGCTGGCCCGAGTATGGAGATGATAAGATCAAAGAAATGTGTAGATCTTTGAGTTTTTGTTGTGACTACTTGAAGGGCGACGAAAAGGATTGCTTTTATTATGGGGCACTATATCCAGAAGAAAGTGACATATATAAAGATCGTTTATTGGACTGTTGGATGGCTGAAAATTTCCTGGGTAATAAGGGTAAACGTGGCCGTGCATATGGGCGATGCATGTTGGAGCGTTTCAATGATCTAAATTTGTTGGAAGAAGATGAGCGTAAAATATGTGTTCGGATGCACAAATTGATCCGACTCGTGGCGTTGCATAACTTGCAAAATGATGGGAAACATAAATGTTTGATCTTACCCAACGAAGAATCTGTGGATCATCAGTGTATGGATAAATGGAAAGGAAATCATTGGATCTCCTTGGCTAACAATAAGGATTTAAAGAGCTTTTCAAACACTCCAGATTGCTCGGTGCTTTCCACTCTTTTCTTACAAGGGAATTCAAATTTGAAAGAGTTTCCCGCATTATTTTTCAAACAAATGGGGAGTCTTTGTGTTTTGGACTTGATGGACACTGGTATTGAGTCTCTTCCAAATTCTTTGATGAATGCGATCAATCTAGAAGTTCTCTATCTAAATGGATGCACTAATTTGTTGGAACTTCCTATTGAAATAGGAAACCTTAAGCTTCTTGAAGTCCTCGATATCAGTGGCAGCGGAGTTAAAAATGTACCACTGCAAATCCAGAGCTTAAAACGTTTAAAACGTTTCCTTGTATCCAGTGGTGCTTTTAGTGGAAATAATATATTCAATGTGATTCCTGTTCTAACTGAATTGCAAGAGATGTTGATTGATACAAATTCAAATAAGGAATTTTACAACTGGGGGATTCTTGAAGCTGTTATGGAAAGTGTTAAAACCCTGAAACATATGACAAGTCTTCAGTTCAGGTTTCTTAAAGATGAGATTGTTGATGTCATAAAAGTGGTAGATGGTGTCACAAGAATCTACGCTCATAAAGAAGACAATCTAAAATGTTTTGTTGATATAGATGAAGGTCTTATCACTAGATCTTTTCAAGTTTTCATTGGTTGCCCGATCTCACTAGATGTTAAAATCCCGAAGTGTGAAAAATTTCAAAGGTATGTGAAATATTGCAATGGCAAAGACCGAAATCCAACTGTTCTCAAGTTACTTTCGAAGGCGGATTCACTGGTCATAGATAATCATTATGACCTCGAACATCTTTCTGAATTTGTGGCATTAAACTCGTTTTCCATCAAAGGTTGTCTACTAGAGCACTGCAACAGAATCAAATATATTGTTGGCCCCCTTTCAATGTTGTCAAAGTTGGAGCGACTGTATTTGAATGATTTGCTAGAACTTGAGAGCCTATGGGGTGGCTCCATCCATCTTAATAATTTACCAAAACTGAAAACTTTAAGGTTGAGCAGATGCCCGAAGTTAATCAAAATTATCACCCAAGATGCAGTCAAAGATATAGTTCAAATTTCTCAAAATGCTGGACAAAAACCAGTCGTGTTTCCAAACCTCAAGGAAGTAACACTTGTTGAAATGGCAAATTTGACAAGTATATGTGAAAACGAGTTACTGGATTGGCCAGCTTTGAAGACAGTAAGAATCAGTAAATGTCCTGCATTGCGTCATTTGCCTTTCGGTAAAGATAACGCCATAAAATTGACATCCATCACAGCTGAAGAAACCTGGTGGGAAGCTTTGCAATGGACAAACCATGAGGCTAAACAGCATTTCCAGAAGCATTGTATATTCGGTAAATTCTTTGTCAATTTAGTTTTCATGCACCAAAATATGCGGGTCAGTTTTGCATCAGATTGTTGTAGTACAAGTCTATATTACCTTGTGACATCTACCAAACATTACTTTTAACCTTTCCTTCTGACCATGCCCAGTGACGATTTTGTTATCAGCTTCTAGGCATTTCCTTTAAAAATGCAATGCCCTTGAAGAATCTAATTCGTTTTCTAATATTAATGCATGTTCCATGCCCACAAATTTAATGTCTTGTCACCTTCCCTACAACAATTTTTAACTCATGTAAAATCCAAGTTACTAAATATAGTTCTTTTAGTTTTACTAAATGCAACGATCAAATTGTATTGCGAACTTTTACAGCATTAGACACATCTAATATCCTTTTTCATGTTACTAGCTGTGTAGCAGGTAGACAAATTCTTCCGGACTCCTGGACAGATGGGAATGACGCTCAGTTTGGACGTGCTAGTGGTCAAAAGCAGTGTCTTGGCCTTCAGATTTGTTTTTTTGGTCACTCTTTAAAATTTATGTTCTGTAATTAGCATAATGTCGTCCTTGAAATAAATAATTTTGTCCCTTTCTATGATGTGGATCACTTTGGACCGTCTTTCAGCTATCATCATCAAGCAGTAGCCATTCCATTTTGTTGAAAGTTTTTATAGTATTGAAGATGTATAGCAATACCTTATAACAATTTTTATGAACGTTCTGATTTATGTATAATCTTTCGATGAACAAGTTACCTGTCTTTCGGTAAGTATGTCTACAGGATCAAAAGCTTTAAAGGTAGAAACTCTATTTGTTAATGAAGTGTCCTTTACTTTCCACAACTATTGATTCAATTGCCTCTAAAATCTTATTACTTGCCTCTTTTATGTAGGACCACCAGACAGTATCACTGTATAGTAATATTTTAATAATCTGTTAAGGAAGATAAAGTTTACTGATCACTTTTCTTTATCTATGTTTTTTTTTTTGCTTCGAAATGGTCAATTTAGATGACTTCGTGATCCCACACATCTACATTGTTTCTTTTCATGGAAATGGTCAAGTATACAAACACTGCAGAGTATCTGCATGCATTAAAAGAATCACGGATTCAAATTTAACTTGGGAATGCATTGGTGATCTAAACCTGCTGAATGGGTGTTAAATAGTTGGATCAGGAGCATTTGGGTTTGTTCATTCGGCTATGAACAGATCCACAGGTGGTCTTTTAGCAGTGAAATCTGGTAAATTACAAGCAGCGTAAAGTGCTAATATTCTTGAAAACTTATGTTCCCCACACTGTAAAGTGTTTTGGGAGAGACATGTATAGGGAGGGAGAGAATGGTGTAAGAAAATAAGTGGTTTGTTAGCTTTCATAAGCATCCTGGATGCTTGAATTCTATTTGGAGAGAATGGTTGGTGGTAGTTTGGAGAATATCACGAAGGAATTTGTAGGGTTTGGAAGAGAGAATAATACATTTGTACGTGGGAGAAGTCCTCAAGGGTCTTGTATATCTTCAAACAATGGGGTTGTGCACTAACATACTTTTAAGTTCAATCGGAAACATCAAAGTGGCAGATTTTGGGCGTGCAAAAAGGCTAAATGGCTCGAAGACTGGTATCACCATTATGCAAGTCACCTTAAGAGGGGTAAGATTATAAGGTCAATTGGGCTGTTCAGTCATTAAAACAGGGACAAGGAAACCTCTGAAAGAGGGTGATGAGATTTTGAATCCAAAGGCTGCTGTTTTGGAGATTCCAGGTAGCAATCAGACACCAAAGTTTCCAGCAGATAATTCCTAAGAGGGGTTGGAATTTATTGCATAAATGCTTTGGGAGAAACGCGAAAAGGAGGTGGACAAGGGAGAAACGCTTCCACATCCATTTATTTATGGTAAATTGGAAGAGTGGAATGCAGAAATGAAGTGGTTTGTTAGCTATCAAGCATTCTGGACGCTGGAACATACGAGTAGGAGTTGATAATGATTTCATGCCAAAGGAACCACCTTGCCACACAGATCACAAGAGTCCAATTACATCGAGAAGTTCCGGAGATGGAGATAAGCTGTCATATTGACATGCTACAGTCCTATTGCTTGATTATGGAATTAGATATCTGTTGGAATTTGTTGGTAACCTGCTAATCTTTCTCAAGAATGGCGTTGTAAATCATAGAAAGTCGTACTTATATAGTGCTTTGTTAGTTGTAAGTTGTAACAATTCTATGAGACTGATTAATACCTTTCATGTTATTCATGTACATCTTCGTTCATTAAGATGAAAAAAATGAGGATTATGGTGCAGAAGCTGGATCAAGGACCGCATCTGATGACACAAGTATGAATATTAAAAATAGTAGAACTATTTAATTTCACAACATCCTTTTTGCTCTGTGGTTTAGACCAGCTTTACACATTTATATCCTGAAAAATAGTCATATAATGTTTTTGAAAATTTTGGTTCCAGAAATAGTTTAAATGATTTCATTGTACAGTACATAAAAAGAAATACATAGTAGCAACTAGTAGAAAAATGAATGAACATAATGGATCATGCATAAGATGTTAGATGAACAGGACCATACAGTTTTCTGAAATTCAAATGAAAACATGTAATTTCCGCTGAAGTTTTACCCAGAGGAGAGAGGTATTTGCCATTTGAAGACACTTACAATCAGTATAAATGTTGCAAACAAAAGACAACAATGGTTTTAGGGAAAAAAAAACTGTCTGAAGTACGTTACAAACAGAAAACATAAGCACCCTCACAACTGAGAATTCAGTAGAGCAGACCAAAATGCACAACGCACACCAGCAGAGGATGCGAATATGCATAACGCACACCAGCAGAGAGGACCAAAAGCAGCATAATATTGTCACTAACGTCACAGGTTGAAGCAGAACCCTGATTAAGAAATTGAGATAACTGAGAACTGAAAAACACAAATAAAGGTATGATCAAGTTTTCTACCATAAACAAACTCAAGATCTTCTTGCACTACGTAATTAAGACGTGCCAGTCAAGATCTTCTTGCACTACGTTACTAAGACGTACAAGTTAGCTGGAAGAGGCATCATAACTGCTGGCTAAAAAGCAAGGGTATGGGTGCATAGTTAGGAAATAAGCAGATTTGATGAATATATAAAACACGAGGATTCAGTGGCTTTGTGACCCTGCTAGAATACCAACTGATCTTCCAGAATTTCAGTGGCTTTGTGACCCTGCTAGAATACAATCTGATCTTCCAGAATTTGTAGTATGTTAAGTTACCCGTTTTCCTAAAACATGAATTAATATGATCTCATATTATCTTAATACTTCCCCCCACACGAAATGTACATATTAGACATATGAACCTACTGCTCCCCCCACTGCTTAGCGGTACATAAATTTGTAAGGAACATGAAATATGAAGTTACCCTGTCAATTAAAAGCATTCTTCTACAAAGAGGTGTAAGGATTTTCCATATTGTGGTGCCAACTCATCCAGAGAATCTCCGTCAAGTTCAGAGAATGCACGTTGTAGATAAAGAGGTTAGCCACTGCTCCATTCTGGTTCATACCATTCTAATGCAGTCCACCATTCACTCTCTCCTTTAATTTCTATCAATTCTTTATTGTGCACTTCCACAGAAGGAAGTCGTTTCAAGTTTGGGCAATCGTAATCAAAAATTTTTCTAGTTCTGGACCAATGCTTAATCCAGTAGATATACTCACCATTTCAGACAAGTACAAAAGTGATAGTTTTTGCAATCTGGGAAAATTTCTTTAGATTTCACTTGAGATGTGTCTGCATCTATTATCAGAGTTTTGATTTTGGAGCAATCTTCAACTATAATCTCTTTCAAGTTTACTAGATCTCCTGGTAGCACTGGGGAGAAAATGGTTTTCAAGTTTGGGCACATATGCAGAGACAGTACCTTTAAAGGCTTCAAGCAACAACCAAGACCTGGCCCATTCCAGATTACCTCTAATTTCTTTAGGTAATATATGGCCAAGTATTGTAAGGGATGAAAATTGCCTCCTTCATTAGCTACCTTGTGATTATAATCACTCCATCAAATACCGTTTGCATCTCATTGCAATCCACCAACAAGCAAGACTTTAGCTCAATTACTTCCACTAATTTAAAGACAGAGAGATTCTGAGTAGTCCAGTGACGATCTAGATACAAAGCATTAGCATCTTTGAGTGCTTCGGAAAACTTAGTTGTACTGTCCATGCAATTAATGTATTTTAGACATTTTTTTTTTAATTTCAGGAACTCCACTTCAAGTTCAGATGGTAGACGAGACAAGAAACACTGAGCATGAGGACCAATACTAAAGTTTGAATATGATTTTAATTTTTGTAAAAAGACAACTGATTCTTTTTCCACTTAAATTCCAGCAGATCTTGGAGATCGTAATCTGTTCCAAGATGATGAGCTCAAAACATGTGTTAGGATGCACAAATTGATCTGACTTGCGGCGGCATTGCATAAGTTGCAAACTGATGAACACCATAAATATTTGATGCTATCCAATGAAGAATCCTTGGACATTCAAGCAGTAAAGGATAGATGGGATCGAAAACGTTGCATCTCCTTCTCTGACAACTAGAATTTAAAAACTATCCCAGACAGTTTAGATTGTTGAAAGCTTTCAACTCTTTTCTTACAAGATAATTCAAAAATCAAAAATTTCCGGATTCATTCTTCAGTGTAGTGGGAAGTCTTTGTGTTTTGGACTTGATGGGTACTAGTATTGAGTCTCATCCGGATTCTTTAACAATTTGGGAAATCTAGCGGTGCTCTATTTAAACGATTGCACTAATTTGTCGCAACTTCCTTCTTACATAGGAAACCTTAAGAATCGTAAAGTCTTAAATATCAGTGGCAGTGGTGTTTATGATGTATCACAAGAAATCAAGAGCTTGGAACATCTAAAGCATTTTATTGTATCCAGAAATGGTTATAGCAAAAGGGATTTCTCCGATGTAATTTATCATTTAAATAAATTGCAAGAGATGTTGATTGATGCAAAATCGGAAAAGGAAACTTTTGACTGGGGGATCATTGATGATTTTAAGACAAGTGCTGAAACATTGATATATTCGACTAGTATTGAGTTCCGGTTTCTATATAATGAGGTTGTGGATCATGTCATAAAAGTGGTAGGTAATGTCACAAAAGTCTATGCCCGTGAAGAAGACAATCTAAAATATTTTGTTAAGAAAGAGGATCTTGCCCTCTATCTCATTCTAAGTTTTCTTTGGTTGCCTGATTTCTAAAGATGTTAATATTCTGAATTGTGAAGGATTTCCGAGGTATGTGAAATATTGCAATGGCAACGAACAAAGTCCAACATTATTTCTTGAATTAATTCTGAAGACCGATGCATTCCTGATATCTAACCATGACAACCTCGAACATCTAACTTTGACTTTTCAAAAGAATTTGCAATTCCAGTAGAGAACTGTAATAAAATCAGATGTATTTCTGACCATAGCTGTTCAACACTGTCAAATCTGGAGCAACTGTGTTGAGCGATTTTTTGGAAGTTAAAATCCTCTAGGAAGGCTCCATCCATCTTAATAGTTTAAAAAAGCTGAAAATTCTTGAATTGACCAGATGTCCAGAGTTATTCATAATCATTACTCTAGCTGCAGTGCAAGGACAGAAACGGCTAAAGTTTCCAAACCTAAAAGAACTCATTCTTGTTCACATGAAAATGTTGACAAGTATGTGTTAAGTTACCGGTTCTCCAAGGTGTTAGGAGTTGGGCTTATTAGGATCATATATTTATCTTAACATCCCCCTCACTCGAATGCCCATTATTTAGGCCAAAGAGTGGATCACTAGGTTGTTCATCCCTTTTTGGACTCACCAATTCACCATAGCACACAATTTCAATATTTCAATAAATGAGAATATTGGGGTTATGAGAGACTCGAACTTGAGACCTCCCGCGACCAGAGCTCTGATACCATGTTAAAATACAATCGTGAATCATATATTTAACTTAACAATATGTGACTATGTATCATCGAAGTGGCCGGCCTTGACGACATTGAAAATAAGTAAATGTCCCGCATTGAATAATTTGCCTTCTTCTCATAAAGGCAAAGTATTAACATATATAAAAATTGACATGAAGAGAGGCTATCCAGTACACAGACCCTGAGGCCAAATAACATTTCCAGAAGCATGTTTATTTGGTAATTGTTTCTCAATTCAGATTTATTGCACTTAGCTCTCGATCATTTTTTATCATATTGTTATGGTCTCAAGTCTTTATTACCATATATGTGACATCCAAAATGCTTTGATTAAGAATCTTAGTGAGTATTTTGTATCAGTTTCTAGGCATTTTTGCATTAAAAATGTAGTGCATCTAAAGATTATTGTTTGTTTTTGTTCAACAGAAATTTCTTTACCCACTAATATAATGTATCGTGTCCGAACTATCCAAACAGTTTCTTAGTCACCGATACCCTAAGATACTCAGTTCTGACAAACGCTATAAAATGAATGTACTATAATTCTCAGACAGCACTGGACACAACTAACACCCATTTTCATGTAACTGGCTGTCTAACAGGCATCTCAACAGATGCAGTGAACGCAGTGATGCTCAGTTTGGACTCACTGGTGTTGGAAAACATTGCTTTGTGTTTGTTGTATTTTATAAGATTTATGTTGATCATTTTTTTAAGTTTTTCAGTTGTTGTCATCAAGCAACAGACAATTCATTCAGTTGGCATTTCCTGTTGTATTTTAATTGTTTCAAATTACAAGTTATATGATTATTCCGTTGATGAACAAGTATGGTTTTACTATTTGGAATTCTTAGCGAATCTATTATAGTAGTTGGAGTTTACAGATCACTTTCTCTGTTCTGCATTGTTGAATCTGTTATAAAAATCTTTTCTCAGCCAGCTGCTGAAAAAGTGTTTTAAAAATCCACACCCATCAGAATGCCCTTTGAAACAAATCCTTCTAAAATCCTCTCACATTTTATTGTTGTCATGTCAATATCGAAGAAGTACTTTAATATGCTAGAAATCAGGAATTATAACTAGTATAAATTAGACATAAAGTAGTGAGCACATGTTATACTATCCCTACTCACCCCACCCCCACCTAAAACAGCACTATTGTATCCCAATATGCTAGACATGATCATCATAGTTATTCCTTGTAATTGTTCTATATATTGTATACTTACTCAATTTATGAAGATAAGAGATTATCAAATACAGTTGTGTTCTTTAGTTTGGTTCATGGTATCAAAGCCTCCTTCAATCTCTCGGTTAATCCAGACATTGAAGCTTGGTCTTGTGTTCACAATTGTTTAATTTCTTCTTTCCTTCCGCTACAAACTTTCTTTATTTGTTTCTATCACTATGAGTAATACATCTGATAGTGGTGAAAAATCTGACTCTTCTCATACCTTAATTATTCCAGAACGTCTTGATGGCGGCTTAATTACTCCAGAGCGTCTTGATGGTACAAATTATATTGAGTGGTCTTTGAATGCTCAAAATAAAATCCGTGGAAGAAAGCGATGGGGTTTCATCTCGGGTACAAAGGCTGCACCAAAAGATGTTAATACAGATGAATACGAAACTTGGGAAGATGAAAATTGTCTAGTCAAATCTTGGCTCCTAGATGCAATGACAAAGGAGACTAGGTCTCTCTTCCTTCGTCTGGCTACAGCAAAAGAGATATGGGAGGCAGTAAAGCAAACCTACTCTGTTGATCAAGATGCATCAAGAACATATCAGTTGCACTGTGAGGTATTTTCAATCAAACAAAATGGTGGATCTGTTATCTCTTACTTTGGAAAATTGCAGAAAATATGGCAAGAACTTGATGATATTGATAACTGTACCATGGAATGTGCCAAAGATATTGAGAAATATATCACCAAGGTCAACTCTGAACGTTTGTACGTTTTCTTGGCTGGACTTGATGCACAACTCGATGGAGCTCGAGGTCGTGTACTTGCCACAAAACCTCTCCCTAATATTCACAGTGCCTATGCTGTAATCTGTTCAGAAGCTAACAGACAAGGTGCAATGCTCGGAGAAGTAATTGAAGAAGGAGCTGTGATGATCTCCAAGAGGACAATTGCATCTAAAAAGGATCGTAAGTGTACTCACTGCAATGGTTCTGGCCACACCATTGATACTTGTTTTCGTATTCATGGATATCCAGATTGGCATCCAAAAGGTAAGAAAGCAGCATCTGCAACTAAGGGTGATGACACTACACCTAGAGGAAATCTTGTGAGTACATCAGAATTTGCAGCTAAATCAGGTACATGTTTTATTGGAAATACTGATTGGATAATCGACTCAGGTGCAACAGATCATATGACATGTGATCGAAATATTTTTAGCCATTTTTCCACTGAATGCCTTAAGAATAATATAACCAATGCAAATGGTGTATCCTCATCTGTTGTTGGAAGTGGTACCATATCATTGACTCCTACTTTAACTATTAGAGATGTCTTATATGTACCCTCCCTAGATTGCAATCTCCTTTCAGTTGAAAAACTAACAAAAACTCATAACTGCCTTGCATTGTTTTCCAATACCCATTGTTCATTCCAAGACATCAATACCAGGGAGACGATTGGCAGTGGTAAAAAGGTTCGAGGATTGTACTATCTGGAAGATAAGGGTGAAAAACAACAAGCTTTTGCTATGAAAGATGATGTAACAAAACAGGAAGAAATATGGTTGTGGCATAAGAGACTAGGACATCCATCTTTTCCTTATCTCAGAAAATTATTTCCCTCTTTGTTTACGGGATTTGACATGTCAGATTTTCATTGTGAAACTTGTGTAATGGCAAAAAATCATCGTACTACATTTCATTTGAGTGACAATAAAGCAAATTCTCCATTTTTATTAGTACATTCAGATGTTTGGGGGCCAGCACCAACTAGTACTCATAATGGAATGCGATGGTTTATAACATTTATTGACGACTGCACTCGAATGACATGGATATATCAGTTGAAGTACAAGAGTGATGTGCAAAATGTTTTTAAACTTTTTCATAAAATGATAAAAACACAATTTGATACATCAATAAAAGTTCTTCGTTCAGACAATGGAGGAGAATATTTCAGACAAGAATTAAAAGATTTCATGCAAACAGAAGGCATTATCCATCAAACATCGTGTACTTATTCACCTCAACAAAATGGCATTGCTGAGCGCAAGAATAAACAATTGTTAGAAGTTGTTCGAGCTTTGTTGATCGAAGGAAATGTTTCATGCAGTTTTTGGGGTGAAGCTCTGAATTCAGCAGTCTACTTGATTAATAGAACACCATCAAGTGTTCTTAATTTCAGGAGACCTCTAGATGTTTTTTCTGATCATCACACTCTTCCACCAGCAGTAAAACTACCTCCTAAGATATTTGGATGTATAGTTTACATTTATTTACATCCACACCAACGGACTAAACTTGAGGCTCGTGCTCTCAAGTGTCTGTTTGTAGGATATGGTCTTACTCAAAAGGGTTACAAATGTTATGATCCAGTGTCAAAGAGGTTCTATGTTTCTATGGATGTTACTTTCTGTGAACAAGAATTATTCTACAAGAAAACACCTAATGATCCATCACTTCAGGGGGAAATTTTAGAAGAAGTACTTGATCATTTTGATCGTAATATAGAAGCTTTTGTACAAGCTCCAGAACCAGGAAATTCAGTACCAATACCACCAGACAATTCAGAAGACTCTACTCCAGAAAATTCAGAAGCATCTTCTTCAGAAAATTCAGTAGAAGAATGTCCAGAAAATAGTACAATCCCTGATACTGTGCCATCACCAAGTCAATCGTCTTCTGAAATTCCATTAGAGGTACATACTAGTTCTCATTCTCCAATCAATACTCAGTCTCAATATTGTCTTCCACCTCGGTCAAATCGGGGTATACCACCTACTAGATACGAGCCTAACCTGAGTGCTAAAATTAAATATCCCATTGGTAATTATGTTTCTTCTAAAAATTTGTCCAAGGCATATACTTCTTATACATCACGATTATCATCTATCTCTATTCCAAGTAAATTACAGGATGCTTTAGAAGATGCCAAATGGAACGAAGCTATGACTGAAGAAATGTTAGCACTTGAAAAAAATGATACTTGGGAAATGGTACCATTACCAAAAGGAAAGAAAACAGTGGGATGTAGATGGGTGTTTACAGTCAAACAAAAGTCTGATGGAGCTATAGAAAGATACAAGGCGAGGCTAGTGGCGAAAGGCTACACACAGTCATACGGGGTTGATTATCAAGAAACATTTACACCAGTTGCAAAACTCAATACTGTAAGAGTGTTGTTATCATTGACAGTTAATCAAGATTGGCCACTTCTTCAGTTCGATGTGAAAAATGCTTTTTTGCATGGCGAGCTCAACGAAGAAGTGTATATGGATCCTCCACCAGGAATACAAAGGTACTCAAACACTAAATTAGTGTGTAAATTGAAAAATACTTTGTACGGATTGAAACAATCTCCAAGAGCTTGGTTCGGTAAATTCACAAAGTCTATGAAAAAGTTTGGCTACAAACAAAGCAATTCTGATCATACTTTCTTTTTTAAACATAGAAAAGGTAAAATTTCTATCTTAATAGTCTATGTTGATGATATGGTGGTAACTGGAGACGATATAGATGAAATTACGAGGCTACAACAATACTTAGCCTCTGAATTTGAAATGAAGCAACTTGGTGACCTCAAGTACTTTCTTGGAATTGAAGTAGCAAGATCAAAGGATGGTATTTTCTTATCACAGAGAAAATACGTATTGGATATATTAACTGAGACAGGATTGCTTGGTTGTAAGCCTGCGAGTATTCCAATTTAGCAAAACCACAAGTTATTTCATTGCCAATATGAAGCATCAACAGACAAACAAAGGTATCAACGACTTGTTGGTAAATTAATTTACTTATCTCACACCAGACCAGACATTGCTTATGCAGTGTGTGTGCTTAGTCAGTTTATGCATGATCCTCGGAAACCTCACATAGATGCTGCAGAGCAGGTTTTGAGATATTTGAAATCTGCCCCTGGTAAAGGCTTATTATTCACCAAAAATGGTCATCTCAACGTAGAGGGTTACACGGATGCAGACTGGGCAGGATCTGCCGATAATCGGAGATCAACTTCAGGATACTTTACTTTTGTAGGTGGAAACCTTGTGACTTGGAGAAGTAAAAAAACAAGCTGTAGTAGCAAGGTCAAGTGCAGAATCTGAATTTAGAGGCATGGCATTGGGAGTATGTGAGTTGCTGTGGTTGAAAAATTTGTTAAAAGACTTGGGAATTAGATCTAAAAGTGCAATGGAATTGTACTGTGATAACACCTCAGCTATAGAGATTGCTCAAAATCCAGTGCAACATGACAGAACGAAACATGTGGAAGTTGATAGACATTTTATCAAGGAAAAACTTGAAGCTCATATTATTACATTTCCTTTTGTGAAGTCTCAAGATCAACTTGCTGACATGCTTACGAAAGCTATTTCTGGCAGATCCTTTGCTGATTCTTTAACCAAGTTAGGCATGTGTGATATCTATGCTCCAACTTGAGGGGGAATGCTAGAAATCAGGAATTATAACTAGTATAAATTAGACATAAAGTAGTGAGCACATGTTATACTATCCCTACTCACCCTACCCCCACCTAAAACAGCACTATTGTATCCCAATATGCTAGACATGATCATCATAGTTATTCCTTGTAATTGTTCTATATATTGTATACTTACTCAATTTATGAAGATAAGAGACTATCAAATACAATTGTGTTCTTTAGTTTGGTTCATAATATATACTCCCACCGTCCCATTTATATGACCCTTTGATTTTTTCAGGTATTTCAATAGGTTCGGTTGAGATAAGAAAATAATATTTACAAGTCTCTCAATCGAGCCCACTGAAAAACGTGAAAAAGTGAGAGGATCATATAAAATGGGACGGAAGTATTATATATTTTTAAATTTGTTGGAAAAGGGTCTTTCATGACACAATTTTAGTTCTAAAACGTGGTTAGTATTTGCGTTATTAGTTTTTAACAAAAAACCACAATTTTAGTTCTAAAACGTGGTTAGTATTTGCGTTATTAGTTTTTAACAAAAAACTAGTGCTGGTGGGACACGGGTCGACTCACCACACAACAGACATCATTTTTTATTCAAAGGCATAATAACACTGAGTTTCTTGCAATCGATGTACAAAATGTAAATTTTCTATTTCAGTATGAAGCAATACGGTAAATTGTAGTTGCGTTTTTAGAAAATGCAGTTTTAAAATACATTTTTCAGTATTACATACAAAAGAATATTTTACTAAATTATATTATTATGACATTTTAACACCAAAATTGGCCCAAAAGGGCCAACAACTTAATTTCCACTACGGTTAAAAGCTTCATGCATAAATCAAATAACACACGAACATTCTCAAGTTCACTCCATGGATTAGTTGCAAGCTTGCAGAATCTTTCATCACATAACATATTATTTTTTTGCTATAACATCTAGATCAGTACAACATTAACATTAACGAG
Source organism: Saposhnikovia divaricata (assembly GCA_036435485.1). Classification (NCBI taxonomy): domain Eukaryota; kingdom Viridiplantae; phylum Streptophyta; class Magnoliopsida; order Apiales; family Apiaceae; genus Saposhnikovia; species Saposhnikovia divaricata. Next base: position 128,362,806 of record CM071595.1, read on the forward strand.
GGCTCCTTAGATAATTGCTTAGTAACTTGTTTTACAGAGTTTACATATCTTCAAAATTAAGTTGTTCAGCTGGGGGAGGAGTCCTGTGCACAATTACCATTGCGTTCTTTCCAAAGATTGTATTTTTAACCTAGAATAGACTGAAATACATTTGAAGCTATTAACTTGCACCATATAATTACAAACTCCTTTTTACCACTGCTTTTCAAGTTAGCTTCAAAAAATATTGCAGCAAGGGAAGGGCATCGTGAAGGGTGGCTTTTGAGATGGAGCAGAAGAACATGAACTTAATGTAAAGCGTTGAAGAAATTTCAAGAAGAAGAAGGTTGCCAATCACTATTATGATTTTTTCAGCAAATAAGAAGTCGGGTTAAAATGCCGCCAGAATTTCATTTAAATTCTTGGCTTCTGACACTGTTGACTTTATGAATGTCATGATCGCTGGTTCGGCTGAATATGTATATAGAAGAATAGGATTCCTCATTGAACGAGGTCTTGCAGCATATTGTTGCCCGTTTACCTCGTACATATGTAACATAGATCGATTGTTCTTAACCTTTGGTAAACTATAATTGTGTTTTCTTTGTTAAGAGATTATTATATATTTTATTTAGTTCATACTACAATTATCAAAATCATCAAATTGTACTAAGTCATTAGATATTGTTGAAAACATTATTACATATAAGATTAGGTCATCATTAATTTTCCAGATAAAAATAGGCATGTGAGTTATGTTCTTAATTGTATATTTAGATGTGAACTACAAAATAATTGAAAACCGAAGCCCATCACTATTCTGAATCGATGTCAGAAGCAGTTAAAAAGTACTAAAACACAAACCAAATCATACATCAGAGCAGTCCAACAAGCATAACCAAGCCAGCACAGCAGACCAAAAGCATCATAGGCATGAAGCAGAACCCTGCAGATTAAGAAGATGACATAATTGAGATACATAAAGAACATTATTAAGTCTAACAATTTATGTAAGTTTAAAAGTTTTCTACTGAAAGACCTGCCAGTTAGCAGGCTAAATGCAACAAATATGAAGCACAAACAGCAAAGATATTCTTGAAAAAGAGAAAGAGAATTTAGTTTTAACAAACACTTAACATGTGATATTGTTGATTAATATTTGTTGCAGCATAAGATCATGTTGGGACTTTCCTCTGACATTTTAAGGTTTTAGATGGACTCGTTACTTAAAATGGTAACAGAGCACGGTTAAGGGGGGGAATCGGGTCGTTACTTAAAATGGTAACAGAGCACGGTTAAGGGGGGGAATCGGGTTCGAGTCCCTCCACCCCTATTTATTTAATTCATTATTTGTTGTCAGTCTGCCTACTGTCTGGTCAATTGGAGCGAAATGTATAGTACGATTGAGGGAAAGTGTTGAACCCAACCTTCCTATGACACCATCTAATATTTTGTAGGATTCAAGACCTAGCACCTAGTTGAAGAGCCTAGAATGCTTAACTTTTCATCTACCCGTGATATGATCTGTATAAAAGAAAAACAATATCGAACTCTCTCAATAGGGTTCATTACAATGTTGATGAAAAGAAATTATTTAGCAACCAGGGATATAGAGATTAGGGATTCAACTTACATATACTTTCCGGTAGCTTTGCCAAACATTTGCGAACTATTATATTCTGTGTAGAAAGAGTCTCTCACGCAATTCAATACTCCGGAATGTAAGCCAGATTTGTACAACCAGAGAGATTAAGATTTTGAAGGGATCCAAGCATACTTATACTGTGTGGTAGCCTTCTCAAACTTTGGCAGTCGGTTAGAACCAGTGTAGAAAGTCTTTCAAGAAATTCGATGGACTCAGGAATTTCAGCCAAATTTGTACAACCAGAGAGATTCAGATTTTGAAGGGACCTCAACATACATAAACTATGTGGTAGCTTTCTTAAACTTTTGCAATCTGTTAGTATCAGCGAAGTGAGTCCCTCAAGAAATTCGATAGACTCGGGAATTTCAGCCAAATATGTACAACCAGAAAGATTCAGATTTTGAAGAGATCTCAACATAAATAAACAACTTGGTAGCTTTTTCAAACTTTTACACTCTGTTAGGGCGAGTGAAGAGAGTCCTTCAAGAAATTCGATGGACTCAGGAATTTCAGCCAAATTCGTACAACCAGATAGATGAAGATTCTGAAGGGATCCCAGCATACATATACCTTGTGGTAGGGTTCTCAAACTTGTACAATCTGTTATAACCAATGAAGAGAGATTACTAAGCAGTTCAATGGACCTGAGAATTACAGCCAAATTTGTACAACCAGAGAGATTAAGATTTCGAAGGGATCTCAGCATAATTATACTGTGTGGTAGCCTTCTCAAACTTTGGCAGTCGGTTAGAACCAGTGTAGAAAGTCTTTCAAGAAATTCGATGGACTCAGGAATTTCAGCCAAATTTGTACAACCAGAGAGATTCAGATTTTGAAGGGACCTCAACATACATAAACTATGTGGTAGCTTTCTTAAACTTTTGCAATCTGTTAGTATAAGCGAAGTGAGTCCCTCAAGAAATTCGATAGACTCGGGAATTTCAGCCAAATATGTACAACCAGAAAGATTCAGATTTTGAAGAGATCTCAACATAAATAAACAACTTGGTAGCTTTTTCAAACTTTTACACTCTGTTAAGGCGAGTGAAGAGAGTCCTTCAAGAAATTCGATGGACTCGGGAATTTCAGCCAAATTTGTACAACCAGATAGATGAAGATTCTGAAGGGATCCCAGCATACATATACCTTGTGGAAGGGTTCTCAAACTTGTACAATCTGTTATAACCAGTGAAGAGAGATTATTAAGCAGTTCAATGGACCCGAGAATTACAGCCAAATTTGTACAACCAGACAGACTCAGATATCGAAGGGATCTCAACATATACAAATCTTCTGGAAGCCTTGTCAAACTTTTACAATCGCTTAGAAACAGTGAAGAGAGTATCTGAAGAAATTCGATAGACTCCGGAATTTCAACCAAATTCGAACAACCAGAAAGATTTAGATTTTGAAGGGATCTCAACATACACAAACTTTGTGGTAGACTTGTCAAACTTTTGCAATCTGCTAGAACCAGTGAAGAGAGTCTATGATTTAGATATATAGACTCAGGAATTTCAGCCAAATTTGTACACCCAGAGAGATCCAATACCTTTAGATTCGTAAGTGCACCAATATCAGGTGTTAGTTTCCTCATATTGTCACAGCGTCGCAAACAGAGTTCTTCAAGTCTGATCAATTCGTACACCGAAGGTGGCAAAGTACTTATACTTGCGTTTGACATATCTAGGACCTTAAGGGCTGGCATTTTCTTAAAGAACGAAGAAGAAATGCAACTCAAATCCAGATTTGGTTGTAGGATTAACTTCTTAAGATCTGGGAAGCTTATATTATCTGGAATCTCGGGGATACTGGAATTTCTTATATGCATAACTCTGAGGTTCCTCACTGCTACAAATTTGGACTGCAGTAGGTTATCTTTTGAAGCCTTTTCTAACAGGCCATGCAACTCTTTAATGTCAAACAGAGTACCGTTTTTTCCCAGAAAATTTAGCTGGGCTCCCGTTCTACATTACAGAATTTGAGTTATGAAATTTAGGATATTACACATAACTGATAGGTCAATATAACTAAAAGTTGAGAACAAAACCACCACATTTGCACTTACAGATAGAATTATGAGGGACTTGTGTGTTAGACATCTCGGAAATCTGTAGTGTTGCAAGATACTGTATTCTTTGAACTAATCAGTGACCACACCCATGGAAGATTAATTTCTAGTTTTTGTTTTTTGAATATCTTGATGAAATATTAGAATTAAACAAAATTTTATGTGGGATGGCCTGATGACTGGAGTTAGAAAATGCTGAGTTATCTAAATCCACTGTTATACATGTATTTTTGAAAAACAACTTAACAATGATGTAATCAAATAAGTGATGTCAAATATTTGCACAAAATTGTTGACAAGAATAATAATAACTAGCTCTTGTCATTTAAGAGTGTTACACAATAAAAAACAAATTATCATTTATGGAAAACAACTTCTTGCAAGTTGGAAAAACCTGCAAGAAAATAAATAATAATTGACATGGAAAACATGTGAACCACATCGATATCACTGGGAAACTCATTCCGGAAAAAAGGGGGAGGGGGAACTGAAGCATTTTCCTAATAGCACTGATTATCAGACAAAAGGTATAACAGGAACTTACTCCGCTTGGCTGGCAGTCCGTAATGTGTCTAGGGGAAAAGGTTGCTTGTTGTATGCTTCCTCCAAATTTTGTGTACCAGATTTCAAACTAACTGGGTTTCTTATGCCAAGCTTAACTTTTTTGACGATGTCCGCAATACACTTTCGCTCAAACTCGAACCTGAAAATATTTGTGCATACAAAACGTTGCCAAGGAGGAACATTAATTTACTTTAGAGAAGTCGGGGAGGTTGTTTCCTCGAAGAGCCCAACTTCTAACAGCATCAAAACAGGTAACAGAAAATAACATGATGACAGACAAATATATCAATAATGGAATAACAAAGATGTATAAGGTCTAAAGCACAAAACTTCCTTATGCAGGCAGTGGTCAACCTTACATTAAAATCAACTAATCTAATCCGACATCTCTAGAAACTCTCATATATCTAAAGTCAAGTTAATTCTTGTCAAGGTTAGAGATCTTCATATCTAGATTCAACTGCTCATTCAGGTCCTACTTGGTATGCATCTCCTCACCTCATCAACTGATATACAAAGAGTTGCTGAGTCAAGGAGATGGCTGTTATGATGATCTACAAACCAGAACCCATTGAGGTTATTGATTTAATTTTAGACTCTTATTTGTCAAATACTAGTGAAACAGGTATGGAACTTGACAATGCGACCTCTGTACCTAACAAGTCAGTGGGAGAAAAATTCTTCTCTGCTAAAGCACACTATATTTTTTGAAGTTACCAGTTCTCCTAAAGCCTCAAGGTGTTAGGCAATTACCCGGTTTGTGAATCTCGCAAAACTTGTCCACGAAGAGTTCCAATTTCAGTTAGTGCAGCTATCCAACTTTGCGCCTTCTTCCTGTTGTTCCTCTTCTTCTTCAATTTTCGAAAAGCGGTGCCAAATTCACCTGTTTGCTGCTGCACGGATGGTGGATGGACATGGTAAAATATGGGAACTATCTGCTTCTTTGATCTGAGGATTTCAACAAGCTCATCCAGGCACCATCGTGAAGAAGCATAATTTTCTGAGAGAACAACAACTATAATCTTCGACATCTCGATGGTTGGTACTAAGGGCTTTTCTTCTCCTCCTCTAAGTTCACTGTCATAAAAAAGTGGTCGGATTCCATCCAAGTTCAAGGCTTTGCAGAGATGATCTGCGAATATCTTGTCTGTGTCTATATTTCTGAAACTCAAGAAGACATCATGACTAGTTGAAAGGGAGTGAGAAAATGCTTGCATCTGATTAGTAAAACTAGAAGTAGCCATGTCAGATGATCAGGGAGTGAGCAACTGCTGGTGTCTTTTATTGAAGTTCAGTAGGAGGCTTAAGTGAATTAGCAAAATAAAGCACTTACAATTATTTGTGTTAGTTTAAATAAAGTGAATAACAGCACTTACAAAGGAATTAATGATTTATTAATTAGATGCTTTCAGACTTTCAATTATTTGTGTTTTAATATTTGTATACTTTGTACCTAAAATCCCACTAGTAGATGCTCAAAAGATCAGGACAGCATCTGATAAAAAATACTATCTTAAAGACTATTCATTCATTGACCTCTCAGAAACTGAACAGCTTACTCTTTTATGGGTGGAACTCTTTAAATCTTTTTTCGTTCCCCCATATTTCAATAACCATGTACAACAGATTGAAAATGGGGTGAAATATAATTTTAACCTATTTTTTATATAAAACTTACAAAAATAATCTGTTTTTAATTTTTGGCCAATTATAATCGGCGGATACGCATTTCATAATATAATAATGCTAAATACGCATATGACATTGACTTATTATATATAGTATACGCATTTAACACTGATATATCCAATATTCTTTATTTTTTAAAAATAGAATACGCATTTCATGTGAGAGTAATCAAAATAAAAAGGTAATGATATGCATTCGATGAATGCGTATTACATGTCCTATTGCTCTATATTGTTAGAATATATACCGGTCCACAATTGAAAAGACAAGGGTTTTTAAATTACTTTGAAGACCTGCACCACCAACTTTTTCCTTTGTAGCTCTCTCCAGTTAGGAATTCAACGATAATAGTGAATACGCATGCCATAGTCATGTATCAAAAAGGTTACAAATGGCCAGTTAATCAGAAGAAGTTATTCCCGTTAAAAAATTATAAAAAAGAGTTATTCTTATCATTATTTCTTGAAAATGTTTCAAGAGACTTTTTTTTTTTTTTTGAGGGATTTACTTTCAAGAGATGATAAAATTGCTTTTGATCATATCGAGTGGATTATATTAGACTTACTCTTGTTCTGTAGACTTGCCTCTTCGGCTCTTCCAGAATGAGTGATTGTTTCCTGGTGCAAAGTGCAAACGTTTGTAAAGTTAGGCTATACATATTTCACTAACTGAAATAGACATTTATATTTTAGGGTAAAGTTCAAATTAGAAGTTTATTCTAAATCAGAACTTCAGATCAATATTAGTAAGCACGATGTAGATTAAGAGGGTGACCATTGCTCCATTCTGGTTAATTCCATTCTAAAGCATTCCACCATTCACTCTCTCCTTTAATTTCTATTACCTCTTTACTACACACTCCCACAGAAGGAAGTCTTTTTTTTTTTTTTTTTTTTTTGATATTTATACACACGCACACCCACCTTGTTCGAATCCTCGACATCCCGTAAAGGGAGCAAGGGAGATACCGCTACACCAAGAGGTGAGAGGTAATCGTAAATTACTATGCTTTCTAGTTCCGGACCAATGCTTAAACCACTGCAGATGCTCACCAACTCAGGCAAGTAGAGAAGTGATAATTTTTTTAATCTAAGGAGAGTTCCTTTAGATGCCAATTGAGTTGAGTCTTCAGCTATTAGGCTTGTGATTTTCGGGCAATCTTCAACTACTGTCTCTTTTAAGTTATGTAGATCTCCTAGTAGCAATGGGGTAAAAACAGTAGTCAAGTTTGGGCACATATGCAGAGGCAGTACCTTCAAAGAATGCGAGCAAATACCAACACCTGGCCCAATCCAAATTACCTCTAAATTCTTTAGGTAGTGAATGGCCAAATATTCCAGTGAAAAATGATTATCTACTTTGTTAGCTACCCCGCTATTTAAGTTACTACCATCAAAAATTGTTTGCATCTCATCGCAATCCACCAACAGGCAGAAGTTCAACTTATTTGATTCATCTAAGTTGAAGCTGGAGAGACTCTGAATAGTCCAATGACGATCTAGATACAAAGCATGTGCATGTTTTAGTGCTTCAGCAATCTTAGTAGTGTCGTTGTCGCCATTAAAGTATTTGAGACATTTCTTTAATTTCAGGAATTCCTCTTCGAGGTCACATGGGAGACGAGATATGAAATGCTGAGCTCGAGGACCAATAATGACACTGAAATTTGTTAAATTTTGGTAAATAGGCAACTCATTGTTGTTCCACTTGAGTTCTAGAAGATACCTGAGAAGTTCAGTATTTGGGAGATACAACTTGAGAGTTTTCAGCTTTCTTAGACCAGGCAGGTCTTCCATAATAGCCTTCATTGCGGCAGTGCAAAATACATCCTGTGGATCAACATTTATGCTAAGTTCCTCCAACTGAGTGAGTTTCGATAAGATTGTCTCTGGAATTATGGCAACTATTCTCTTGCTTTTTCTGTAGCTCTCAGCATCATACAAGGAAAACTTTAAACACTTCAAGTTAGTTAACTCTTTGAGTTCATCTGGCAAACAAAAAGGATTAGTTCCTTCAAGATTCAAGACTCTGAGATTCCCAATTGTGCCGATTTCTGGTGGTAGTTCCATCAGAAGTGCACAGTGTCGCAAAATAAGCTGTTCCAGTTTGAACAATTCAGAAACAGATGGTGGCAAAGTTTTTATACTGGTGTTTGACATGTCTAGAACTTTCAGAGCCGGCATTTTCTTAAAGAAAGAAGAAGGAATACGACTCTTATGAAGGTTTGACTGCAGGAATAACTCTTCGAGATCCGGGAAGCTCAGATTATCTGGAATATGAGGGAGTTCGAGATTCCTTATGTGGATCACCTTGAGGCTCCTTACTGCTACAGATTTAGAATTCATGAATTCATATTGCACTACCTTTTCTAGCAAGCCAAGTAATTGTAAAGAATATCCATAATAATAATGCTAATGCCCATGACGATGAGTAAAGCTGGTGTACATGTGAAGTCGATGGAGCAGACTTGTGTCAGTGTTGTGCTAGTAGTTTGTTAGTGTCCAGCACATGAATGTTTATGTATATGTTTAGTGTTCTGCACATGAGTGTTCACGTGCATGTTTCCCTTAGTAGTATAAATCTCCAACTGTCCTTACATTGTAAACCAAGGTAATGAATACACTTATCTTCTTCTCTATGATTATGTATTTCTACATGGTATCAGAGCACTGTGCTTGATCCATGGCAGTCCTCCTTTTTCACAACTAATCTGTTTCTACATTAGTGTTCAAGCCTTCTGTATTTCAACCCATGGCGACTCAACCATCATTTGCTGCAGCGACTGCTGGAGTCATCACATCTGCCGAGTCTACGACTTCTACAATTGACTCGATGCACCCATATTATCTCCATCCATCTGACAGCCCTGGTATGACTCTAACTAATGTTGTACTAACTGAAAATAATTACAATCAATGGAGTAGATCCATGGAGTTGGCACTGTCTGCAAAACTGAAATTAGGTTTCATTAATGGAAGTTATGTTAAACCTACTACAACTACTTTGCTTGTTCATTGGAATAGATGCAATCACATGATTATTTCATGGATATTAAACTCGGTTTCATCAGATATTCGTAATAGTATTGTTTACATGAACACTGCTTATGATATTTGGAAAGATCTTAGTGTTCGTTATGCTCAAAGTAACATGCCCAAAATATTCAATCTACGAAAAGAAATTAGTGCATTATCTCAAGGATCTATGTCCATCACCTCTTACTTCACAAAATTTAAGACATTAACAGATGAGTTAGACTGTGTATCCACTCGTCCTGTTTGTGATTGCACCAAGTGCACTTGCGAAATCAATGCAAAGCTGCACAACTATGAACAAGAACAATTGCTGAACCAGTTCTTGATGGGACTCAATGATGTTTTCACAAAATGTACGTGGGCAAATCTTGCTGATGAAACCATCCCCTACTCTAAGCCAATGCTATTCCATGCTGCTGCAAGAAGAAAACCAGAGAGATGCATCTCCTCTGGTTTCTCATCTAAACTCTAACACTGCTGCAATGTCGGTGAGGTCCAACTTCAATGGACCTAGAGCTGTCCAGAACAACAGGCAAACCTATGATTCAGATGGAGCTAGGTCTGGTCCCAAGAAGAATCAATATGACCCTTCGGTTCAATGTGAATTTTGTCATGTTGTGGGTCATACAAAGGATAAATGTTACTGCCTCAATGGATATCCGGCTTGGCACAAATTGTTTGGAAGGCCTAAGCCAAAACCTCGTTTTATGCAAACAAAGGGTGCATCTGCTTCTCAAGTGTCTGTGTACAATACACCAGATGCTTTGCCAGACACCAAATCCAACCTCAATGCTGAATCACCTGCTAAGTTTGGGATGAACGAAGGTCAATACAATCAACTTCTACAGATGATACACAGCACCATGAAGTCAGCGAAAGGTGAACCACATCAGACTCACGCTACTGAATGGCCATATCTTGATTCTGCAAACTCTGCTAGTTCTGCCAATTCGGTTCATTTTGCAGGTATGTTCCAATCCACGATTAACACTGTGAAGTTGATAACACCTGATCAATGGATTATTGACTCAGGTGCGTCTGACCACATTACTCCACACTTTCATTTATTAACCAATGCTAAAACTTGTTGTGCCACCCTGGCTTTACCTAATGGTCAAACAGCAAACGTCACTCACATTGGATCTGTATGTTTGTCTCCTGTGATCACCCTCCATTCTGTATTATATGTCCCCAATTTTTCTTACAACTTACTCTCTGTTAACAAGTTACTCCTTAATACTCCATACCACATGATTTTTACACCTTCTAAGTGTTCTGTTCAGGACCCTACTCACAGGAGACAGGCCCTAGAGATTGGTAGCTGTAAGGATGGATTATACTTGTTCCAGCAACAAAAAGTTCCTTCTGTTTTATTTCATCATTGTAACAGCATTTTAAACACTCCTAATGCAGTCACTTGGCATGCTAGAATGGGTCATGTTCCCCTACCTGTTCTTAGAATTCTTTCTTTTGCCAAACATGATTCGGATTTACCTGTATGTGACAGCTGCCAGCTATCAAAACAAACAAAATTATGTTTTCAATATAGCACTTCTGTTAGCTCCTCTCTATTTGATTTGGTTCATGCTGATGTGTGGGGTCCTTACCACCATAAAACTCATGGAAATTGTTCATATTTTCTCACTTTAGTAGAAGATAAATCAAGATACACTTGGACATTCCTCTTGTCCAGTAAAACGCAAGTATGTAATGTTATTCAGGAATTTGTTGCTTACATTAAGAACCACTTTGGTGCTTCCATTAAAGCCATGCGTACTGATCATGGCTCTGAATTTGTCAACCACACTCTCAGCTGCTTTCTGTCATCTCTAGGAATCTTACACCAAAAGAGTTGCGTTTACACGCCTCAACAAAATGGGAGAGTTGAGCGTAAGCACAGGCAATTGTTGAACATTGCCCGTTCCTTAAGAACACATTCACAATTACCTCTACAGTTTTGGGGTGATTGTCTTTTGACAGCCACATACTTACTCAATCGAACACCATCATCGATTCTGAAAGGCAAAACCCCATATGAATTATTATTTCACACACCTCCTCTTTACGATCATTTACGGGTCTTTGGATCATTATGCTTCGCCACTATTCTCCCGAAACCACAAGACAAGTTTTGTTCTCGTGCTTTTAAAGTTGTGTTCTTGGGTTATCCGAATGATCACAAAGGATACAAGGTTCTTGATTTGACTACTAGGCAGGTAGTTATTACCAGACATGTCAAGTTCTACGAGAACGAATTCCCATTCAAAGATAAAGGAACATCTTCAATCCCTACTGGTACAATGCCACCTAATACACATATTGAAGATCCTCTTAACCCTACTGTGGTGCCTGAAGTACTGCAACATTCTGATACAACACCTACGTCCACAGCTAATCAACTACCAACGATGCCAGAAGCTTTACAAGATAGTACAGTCCCTGATACTAGTGACTCTACTCATTCACCTACTTCAATCATCAATGAAAATGGTCTCCCTACCAGACCTACACGACAAAGAACAATTCCCGCAAAGTTTCAAGACTACGTGGGTTTACCATCTCACATGAATTCTTCTACACACGGTACAAATTCGGTTTTCAGACCTGAATACAACCACTTCGTTGCAAATGTGGCCAAAATATCTGAGCCATATTCTTATGGTCAAGCTGTGAAGTCTCCAGAATGGTGCACAGCCATGGCTTATGAACTAGCAGCACTCGAAGCCAATAACACATGGATTATCACACCATTACCGGCTAATGTAAAAACTGTTGATTGTCGTTGGCTCTATAAAGTGAAATACTTGGCAGATGGGACTGTGGAACGATATAAAGCACGCCTTGTAGCTAAAGGCTACACTCAAACTGAAGGACTTGATTATTTCGAGACCTTTGCTCCAGTTGTTAAAATGACCACCCTACGCACAGTCCTTGCTGTTGCAGCAGTTCGGAATTGGTCCCTCTCTCAACTAGACGTGACCACGGCATTTCTTAATTGTGATCTACAGGAGGATGTTTACATGAACCTTCCACCAGGTTACATTCCTCATGACTCCCTCCTTAATAAATATCCAGGACAACGTTTAGTTTGCAAACTCATTCGTTCAATATACGGCCTTAAGCAATCATCACATTGCTGGTTTATTAAACTTTGCACAGCCTTGCTTGCTTTTGGTTTTAAACAATCTGCTTCAGATCACAGCATGTTCGTCTACACTCATAAGGGCACCATTTCAGTTCTCTTGGTCTACGTTGATGACATGGTGTTAGCTGGTAATGATCATGGTACCTTATCTTCTATCAAACAGTTCCTGTCATCCCAATTTCAGATCAAAGATTTGGGACACTTGAAATACTTTCTGGGTTTAGAACTTGCTCGGTCATCTACAGGGATTTATTTGCATCAACGAAAATACACTGAGGATTTGATCAACGACATGGGCTTATTACAATGCAAGCCTTCTCTCATCCCTTTGGAACAAAACCATGGACTATTATCTGATCATTCTACGGAGTCAGACTTTAATGATGTTTCCCTATATCGACGTCTTATTGGGCGCCTGATTTACCTTACCATATCCCGCCCAGACATTGCTTACACAGTCAACACCTTAGCTCAATTCATGGCACATCCTAAACTTTGCCATTATCAAGCTGTGACTAGACTCTTGCGATATCTCAAAGGTACCATTGGACAAGGCATCCTGTTTTCTGCTACTGGACCTCTCGAACTCACAGCTTTCAGTGATGCCGACTGGGCAACATGTCAACTCACTAGGCGTTCTATCACAGGGTACTGCATCACCCTTGGATCATCCCTTATCTCGTGGCGTTCCAAGAAGCAGCCTACGATTTCTCGTTCCTCTTCAGAGGCAGAATACCGTGCAATGGCGGATACCACGTGTGAGATTACATGGCTATTATCTTTACTAGCTGATCTTCATGTATATTCTCTCACACCTGTAAAGCTTTTCTGCGATAATCAATCTGCATTGCACATAGCTTCCAACCCCGTGTTTCATGAACGAACGAAACACATAGAAATCGACTGCCATCTCGTTCGAGAAAAGCTCCTCAAGAATGTTATAAGCACTGCTTATCTCCACACTTTACAACAACCAGCGGATTTATTCACCAAATCCCTTGCTTCTGCTCACCTCTTCTTTCTTCTTTCCAAGTTAGGAGTTTGCAATTTATTTCCAACTCCTAACTTGAGGGGGGATGTAAAGAATATCCATAATAATAATGCTAATGCCCATGACGATGAGTAAAGCTGGTGTACATGTGAAGTCGATGGAGCAGACTTGTGTCAGTGTTGTGCTAGTAGTTTGTTAGTGTCCAGCACATGAATGTTTATGTATATGTTTAGTGTTCTGCACATGAGTGTTCACGTGCATGTTTCCCTTAGTAGTATAAATCTCCAACTGTCCTTACATTGTAAACCAAGGTAATGAATACACTTATCTTCTTCTCTATGATTATGTATTTCTACAGTAATTCCGTAATGTCAAGCAGAGTACCCTCACTTTGATGGAAATCTAGCAGTACTTCCATTCTTCTATCACAAAAATTGAGGTATGTACATGAGTACAATACACATAATCAGTATGTTAGTGTAGGTAGAAATTGTGGACATAGTTAGGTCTAGAAACTAACAATTTACTAAGATCATTATTTTAAAAATAATTTTATTTACAGCATTTTTTCCATCATAAGTAATTTTATTTGATATGTTTATATTGGTATTTGAATATAGAAATACAATAAAACTATTTTTATCCAAAAAGCATTGATAAATAATATATAAACATCAATATAGCTTTTAATGCATTTTGATTTTTTTTTTTTTTTTTGAAAAACTCAAACCAGGCATAAAAAAACCAAGTGTATGATTTTGTGATGAAGTACTATTTTGATGAAGCATTTCTTTAACTGGTTTAATGTGTCAAACATTTTCCTGCTATCAAAGATTTTTAAGTAAAGGTATTGGGGGTCTTACTCATCAGCCTGGCTGGAAGTTGAAAATGTGTGTATAGAAACTTCAGGCGCATGGAACTGATCCAATAGGCTTGAGGAACCAGATATATTGAAATATTTAAGGGATCTCAACATAGTAATACTTTCTGGTACCTTTGTCACACTTTTACAATCTTTTAGATTCAGTGAGGAGAGACTCTGAAGCAATGCAGTAGACTCGAGAATTTCAGCCAAATTCGAACAACCAGATAGATCCAAGAAATTAAGATTCACAAGTGTGCCCATTTCTTCTGGCAGTTCTTTCAGAATTTGACAACCATGCGAAAGGAGTTTTTCCAGTTTAGTCAATTTTGAAAAAGAAGGTGGCAAAGCGTTTATACTTGTGTTTGACATATCTAGGACTCTAAGGGCCGGCATTCACTCAAATATTGAAGAAGGAATGGAGATTGGATCAAATTTTGATTGCAGGAACAAATTTTCAAGATCAGGGAAGCTTAGATTATCTGGAATATCAGAGAGATTGCAATTCCTTACGTGCATCACTTTGTGATACCTTACTACAACGGATTTTGATTTCGGTAGTTATAGTCCAAAACAATTTCCATTACGCCAAGCAATTCTTTGATATCAGACTGAGTATACTTAATTGCTTCCGGGAAAGTCCAGTTGTACTTCCATCTACACCACAGAGAAGTTGTTATAAAACATTAGGACATTACACATAACCGACATTCTAGTACATAAAAACTGAGTAAAGAACAAGGCTTACACATTTGACAGAAAAAAAAAAATGAAAGATTCGACCGTATTCCTTTAGTGACTTTCATGATAAGATTTCGAAAGTGGAAGAATTTATAACTGGCATTGCACTTAGACTTAGACACACTGTTCAGACAGTCTGATGATATATATTCGTAATAGTCCATCTTGTCGACTGAAGTTAAAAAAGTCGAGCTAAAATCTCTAGTCAAAATTCTCGAACCTTAAGGTCTACAGATGCAAGCATTTCCGATATTTTGATTTCTTATAAAGAAGAAGACAACATTTTAAAAATTTTGATGTAAAAGCTATACATATGTTATTCATAACCATGTAAATGTGTTATATATACAACCAATTAGACGATTCCAATATTCCTAAAAAGCCTTTATAATTCAAAAACCAAAACTATTTTCAAAATTGTTAAATCCTGCACACTTGGTCTTTTTTTTTTGACGAACAATAAGATTTTAATAATACTAAAACATTGGAACTCAGCCAGGATAAACTGCCGAACTATTAACTACAACCTGATTGTGAAACAAAAAACGAGCTAAACAAATATCCATTTTGTTTTCAGATTGCTAAACACATAAAATATAAATATTCTTGAGAATAAAAATGATTACAAAGGTTTCCCGAGCTATCCAGTCAACACCAACATTCCTGAAAATAGTAGCATCACAATTGACATGCGCACATAAAAAACCGGTGATAATCCGTTGTTCATACCCATCAGTTACAACAACTGAGGTTTGGGGTACAGATGCCCCAAATATCGAACAATCTTTCGTTGTGCAAGGTGAGCTCTCGCGATAATGATCACCATTCTAGATTCGAAGTGGGATTCCCAAATCTCCCAATACACCATAAAAATCATTCATAAAATAACGCGACAATAAACCAAAATGCAACAAAAACACTCCAAAAGGAGAGAACAAACCACTCCAAAAGAAGAGACATAAAACACCCAAAAAAATGGATGCAAGAATCAAAAATCTCACCAAAATATAAATATTATTGGAAATTATTGAAAAAAAAACAAAAAACAAAACAAGAAAAAGAAAAAGATGGGTCTCCTCCAATAATTATGGTTGGAATAAAGGAAGAGAGCAGGCGACAGATGAGCAGAGAAATGGGAGAGAAAGGAGGTCGATTCTCATTAGAATTTTTTACTTACACACTTGGTCTTTAAACAAATACTTTAGATAGCTTGAATTTAACATTGGTCTTTAAACAAATACTTTAGATAGCTTGAATTTAACATTGTACCCAAAACTGCAACAAATAAACCGTATGCATAGGACTCGTGCAACATATTAAAGGGGATTGCAATCCTAAATTTTAGTCACAGAGACAAGTTTGACTAGGTATTAGAACATCTACCATAGAGGTTGTCCACTATCACATGATAACATATATTATATTTTAGTCTATTCTCTTTTCCATTTCATTATTGATAATATTTATTAAAAATTTATTTCAATAATTGACAATTTTAAAAGTTGTTAATTAGGTTCTAATTCTATACATAAATTTTAGAGAAATGACAATAATATGAGAGATATAAAAGTGAGTAGTATTAAATATTCTTTTGAATGTGAATATATGTATTTTTAATTATATGAGGAAGTTGCCAACTTTTGACAACTTTAATTGGGAACCATACAATTCCAATAAATTGATAACGAAGGATGTCATGCCACATATGATTTGACAAACTTTTAATAACCCTTATTGAATATGCTCTTAAGATTCCCTTCGAAATTCCTGTGGATGCTCTTAAGATTCCCTTTTAAGTTTAGATCCAATATGTGAAAAGAAATATTTTGCAATAATTAAGGCATATCTTATTTTGATAAAATAATTGTGGAAGGATTCCTAAGGTAGGTCATAAGTGAACCAATAAGATTCTACATTAGATTAAGATGGAAAATTTGCGGTGTCAATATAAAAATATATTTTCCAAATTTTAAAATTTTATAAAACTTACAGAATTGTTTTGAGGAACATGATGTGTAAAATGGTAAAGATCCACGTACACTAACGAATTCAAAATTCTAACAAATAACTTACACGAAAGCTAGACAAATACGTATCGCATGAATTTTGTTTAACCTATCTACATTACCGAAAAAAGTCAATAGACATCAGTTCTGGGTCGATTTAAAACATTTTAAAAATCGATGTCTAGGTGGGTGTAGAGAAACGTCCAATTTTTTTACTTCGGTTCTCGACCGATGTTAAAAATGACTTATTACATCAATTCTAGATTAATAACTGATGTCTAATATATATTTGATATAACACTAACTACTCAAGATCAGCATAAATAACAGATTTATATATGTTCAAACATGTATGACTCAAGGTTAATTA
The DNA here is from genome assembly GCA_036435485.1 of Saposhnikovia divaricata. Lineage (NCBI taxonomy): Eukaryota > Viridiplantae > Streptophyta > Magnoliopsida > Apiales > Apiaceae > Saposhnikovia > Saposhnikovia divaricata. The sequence goes on from CM071595.1 coordinate 128,379,904, forward strand.
ACTTATACGCATCGATTTTACAGTGAAAAATGATGTAAATAGATGTTTACAACATTAGTTTCAAAAAAAGAACCGATGTCTCAACTTATGTACTACATCGGTTTTAGATACAAAACTGATGTCTTTACCATGTATACCACATCGATTTAAAAAAAGAACCGATGTCTAAACTCTATATACTACATCGATTTTAGACACAAAACTGATGTCTCTACCCGGTATACCACATCAATTCTGATAAAGTAACCGATGTATGTATCTTACTTTCACATCAGTGCTTAACTGATGTAAAATAGCTGCCAAAATAGACAACAATTTTTAGGTGATGTGTTAAAGACTCAAACCGATGTCTATTTTTTACAGGGACATCAGTTTTTCTTTCAAAAGTGAGGTATATATGTTCTTTGTTTTAACATCGTTTTTTCAATAACAATGTGATGTGTTATATTTGCATAATTACGTGCCCAAATTTACCAAAAATTACCAAAATCAGCATTGCATTCAAATAGACTTATTATATACCACCAAAGTTAGCAATACAAAACATTCACCCAAAAACATAATTCATATTAACAATCTACTACTACACTAATAACCAAAACCATCCACATTCACCAAAGTTATACACCAAACTCCATATCCACAACTACATAAACTACCCCAATTACTAATATATTCTCAAGTTCACAATAACAAACTCCATCCACATTCACCATGTAAACATCATAGAACTAGTCAAGATTGAAGAGAACAATATGCTTAATTAAAGCGATCGTTCACAGTACTAGACAACTTAAAAAAATAGAAGCAGCAGACTTGAAGGCTTGAAAGCCATTCAGTTGGTCGTTGACGATTACACAAATCCGTGGATATAATCAAGTGCCTCGCAACGAACGACATCAAGCTCCTCCTTAGTGTAACTACTCTTCCGATTCTTCGGAGCCCATTGTGAATATTAAACAGAGTATAAACGAAGCAAAAATTAGAATATATACATGTAGAACATCTTAAAAATTGTGCACGCGCATGACCAAAACCAAGAAACTTAATTAGACAATTATATTATGTTAAATCACAAAAATTAAAGCACAAACCTTGCTTATAAATTCCATTTCCTTGTCTTCAATTATGTCCTTCATGTAGCGCATGACTACATACCCACATTCATGCCCATCGGGTTGTTTAGGGGATCCCTAATCCAATAATAACCAAATTATCCATCTGTAACTAAATTATTGAAATAAACTATAAAGAACCTAAGTTTTTCTTTTCAAACATATAAAGAACCTAAGTTAAAGTGTAGAATACTAACCAGAAGATTTTTAATTTTAGGATTTTTGTTTACACGTCCGGTTTGAGCATTGTAAGATCGGATAGCTCTGTAGAAGAGAATTAATTAAGAATAGTATCAAACCCGAGAAATCATTGACATATATATATATATATATATATATATATATATATATATATATATATATATATATCAAAATCATTGACACCCCGGTACTAACGCTGCTTCTAGTGCTTCAAACTTGTTCGAATACAATGGATTGAGAATGAAAATTTCAAATTCCCAAATCAATATCAAAATCCAATGATAGCTGTTTTTATTATAAAATAATCAATTGTCAGATTTTTAAAAAAAATTAAATACAGTTACGACTACCACAAATATTAGTCTTAACTGTAAATACTAATTTGAGCGGATTCGAGATAGATAAAGCCTCCTCTTCATCCAATTAATAGAAATCGAAAGCTAGGGTTCGACCTAATTCGAAAAGGGGGTTTTGAAATCAAGGGTTTGAATTTGGGGGCTTGTAAGCTAGGGTTTGAATTTGGGGCTTGTAAGCTAGGGTTTGAATTTGGGGTTGTAAACTACGGTTCTTCACTGAGTTTGTGAGTGAGTGAATTAGTTTGAGTTTGTGAAGGTGAGTGAGTTGGAGGAGCAGGAGACGGGAAATGTCTAAAGAAGGGAAATGAAAAAGAAACGGGGAAAATGTTTCTAAGTAATTAGAGGGAAAGTGGGCTGGGAAAAGATCCACGTGTTTTTTTTAAAAAAGTGGTCGAGACATCGGTTTTAACTACAACTAATGTCTAAAACCTACTTTAACATCAATTATATATAAAACAAACCTTTAACATCAGTCACAAATGCAAACGATGTTAAAGGGGTGATGTTTATTGACTATTTTCTTGTAGTGAGAACTAAGAATTTATATGAATAAGTATTATTAACAATGTTCTCTCCACAAATTGTAAACATGTGCCTAACTTTCATCGCAAAAGAGCTGATAATTTCAACCATCTTTTGCGACCATAACCTTGATTAGATTCATTAATTCTACTTCGTATTGATGACTGAGTGGCTCTTATTGCATGGATTTGTGTGCCTCAGTTTCTTGCTCACACATCTATAGAAACTTATACATTGATCATTTCTCATACGATGTGTTTGAACAAAAATAATCAAATTAAAAATGCAACATGACTAATATTAGTTGGATAAGTATTTTGTTAAAACAACTTGATTTTCAAAGTTAAATTTACTCCAAAAAAGGAAAAGCGCATGATCATATAGTTGAGTAGTTGACAACACGCCTAAGCATCAATTTATAGATCCAAATCAAATCATACAATTCAGTCTCAATTGAAAATTCGGCTTCTCTTGGATTATCTTGTTTCATTTCATCTTACACAGTGGAGGTCAGAGGATTTTAATAACACTGTATCTATGTGAACTTTTTTCCAGAAGAAAAACTTCAAGTTACTTTTATACAAATCCGACTTCAAGTGAGTAAAATAAATAAATCCATATTACCATAAAAAAAATAAAATTATAATCTCTGTGACAATTTCTAGTAGGAATAAAACAGAGTCGTACAAACATGGGTACACGTACAAAAATCAAGGTCTTACATACATACAAATACTTGAGAAAGAAAGATATTTACCTTGAGGAAGGAAGGAAATTCATCTGAAGAAGTTTTAAGATGTAACGCTTGTGCGTCGGATAGCTAGAAAATAATGCCTAATGTTAATCGAATCTTTCATCCATTGAACAAGTATAGTAGCAATGAAGAAGAAAGAAGACACATTGATAGATTGTATTGTTATTTTACAGAATGATAGTCTATTATTGTTAAACGTAATGAGTAATAGATGATTTACATTTATAGCTCTAAAACTCTAACTAACTATGCTGATGTGGCCTAACTAACTCTCCACCTCAGCTTCAACACCTCAGCAATACTCGTAGCATACTCGTAACTTCAATATCCCCCCTCAAGTTTGAGATGGACACAATCCCAACTTGGACAGCAAAGAGTTGAATTGAGTAGAAGGAACCACCTTAGTCAAGACATTAGCTAATTGTGAACGAGTAGGAAGATAAGTGAGCTGCAACAAGCCTTCCAAAACCTTGTCACGAGTAAAATGGCAATCAAGTTCTATATGCTTCGTACGTTTATGAAAAATCGGGTTCTTTGCAATGTGAAGAACAGGCTGATTTTCACAATTTAAAACCACCAATTTCAAATTTGAAACACCAAGCTCTTCCAACAGTCGAACTACCCAAGTAACTAATCTATACCTTTGAGTAAAATGCCTTGATGTATAGTACCAGCTAAATACCGCAATGTATGATGTAAGGCAGCCAAATGAGTAGTCTCAGGTTCATGCATGTATTGACTTAAGGTTTGGACAGTGTAAGAGAGATCAGATCGAGTATTAGTAAGGTAATTAAACTTACCAACCAATGACCTATAGATTTCAGGATTAGGTATTAAGTCATCATCTCCATGTAAAAGTTTTAAATTGACTGGCAATGGAGTACAAGTAGGATGAGACAAATCAATGTTAGCCTCAGATAATAGGTCCTTGGCAAATTTCTGTTGAAACAAAACAATACCCTCAGCTGTATGAGTTACTTCAATTCCCAGAAAAAAAATAAAGATCACCAAGATCTTTAATGCCAAATTTATTGTCTAAATGTGTGTTTAAAACAAGAATAGCAGCAGTATCATCTCCTGTTAAGATCACATCATCAACATAAACTGATACTATGCAAACAAGTCCATTTTGTCTCTTAATGAACAAACTATAATCGTTTTTAGACTGCTTGAAACCTTGAATTATCAACTCCTCAACTAACTTTTCATGCCATTCACGAGATGCTTGTTTCAAACCGTATATAGAGTTTCTAAGTAAACATACCAGGTTATTTGGATTGGGAAGTCCCTCTGGTACAACCATAAAAACTTCTTCCTTCAAAGTACCGTGTAGAAATACATTGTTAACATCAAGTTGATGTAATTTCCAATCTTTGGAAGCTGCCAAAGACAACAAAATTCTTACTGTGCTCATCTTTACAACAGGAGAAAACATCTCTTCATAGTCAATACCAAATCTCTGATTATAGCCCTTAGCCACTAAACGAGCTTTACAACGTTCCAAACTACCATCAGCTTTGCGTTTTACTTTAAAAACCCACTTAGAGCCAATAGTCTTTTTATCTGCTGGAAGTGGTACTAGATCCCATATGTGATTAGCATGTAAAGCCTGTAATTCAGTTTACATAGCCTCAACCCAAATAGGACTAGATACAGCTTCTTGATATGAACGAGGTTCAACAATATCACAGCTAGGAACAGACACAGGATTTTGCACAAGATTACACCAATGTTTAGGTGTAGGAACTGTGGGACAGTGGTATGAAGACAAATAGGAAGGAGATTGATGATTTCTAGTGGATTTTCTCATGGGAACAGGATCTGATACACAATCAGAAATAGGTACAGAAGTACTAAGATCAACTAAAGAGGAAGAACTAGCTAGAACTAGAAGAACTAGAACTAGAAGATGAATGTATCTGTGAAGAATTATCAATAACAGGTGAAGGAACAGGTTAATCTAGAACAAAATTAGTATTAACATGTGTAACTGAAATGTCATCGGTATAGCAAGATGTTGTGACTGATGGCAAATAAATTTTAGTAGGATCAGAAGAAGAAGATTTAGAGTGAAAAGGGAAATGATTTTCATGGAAAACATCTCTAAAAACAAATAAGTGTTCATTCTGTAAACTAAGCATTTTATACCCCTTCTGAGAAACTGAATAACCAAGAAAAACACAGGGAACTGACCTAGGTGAGAATTTGCTTCGACCATCAGCTATAGTTGAAGCAAAACACAGACTGCCAAACACCCTTAAATGATCAAGAGAAGGCTGATTTCCAGTCAACTTATGATATGGTGTATCATTTTGAATGCTCTGCAAAGGTAATCTATTAATGAGATAAGTGGCACATAAGACACTTTCATTCCAAAATTTCTGGGGAAGCTTTGACTGGAAGAATTCTCAAGGAGATGTCTATGTTTACGCTCCACAACTCCATTCTGTTATGGAGTGTGACTACAACTAGTCTGGTTAACAATTCCTTTGGCAAGAAATATAGATTTCATAAGCCCTTGACATAATTCTGGTGCATTATCTGAACGAACTTGCATGACTTTAATCTTATATTGAGTCTCAACATAAGATAAAAAATCCATCATCACTTTTACACAATCAGTTCCGTGCTTTAACATGTGAACCCAAGTAAAATGACTAAAATCATCCACAATTGTTATAAATTGATTACATCCATTGTGAGACTTGACCTTATAAGACCCACACACATCAATATGTATCAATTCAAAAGGAAATTTAGTCTTTATACTACTATGAGAAAAAGGAAGTCTAGTTTGCTTGGCTAAAGAACAAATTTGACATATCAAGTTTGAAGAAGAATTCTACAATTTTGACAAGTCTGGTATCAAATGCAACCTACTAAAAGGAACATGCCCAAGCCTTAAATGCCAAACACTAAAATCTTCTTTAATACTCAGCATACCTTTCTTGTCAAGTTGACTAATATGTGCTCTTTCTGTACTGTACAGGCCACCATGAAACCTACCAAGAACAACTTGCTTCTTTTTCTACAAAGGGTCCTGTATGATACATTCAGTTCCATTAAAAACAACTGAACAATGTATATCAATGCAGAGTCTTCTAATAGAAATGAGATTGTACTTGAACATTAGAATGTTCAGTACATTGTGGAGTACCATAACATTGATTTTGACTGACCCAATATGTGAAATAGGAACTTGTCTACCATCAGGTATAACAATGAATTCGGAAGAACTAGCTACTGGTTTATAAGTAGAGAACATACTCAAATTAGAGCAAATGTGGTATGTAGCACCACTATCAATTACCCAGTCAGTATGCAGAATAGTATCAGCTAATAGACACATCTTACTAGCTAATAGAGCCTGGCTAGGTTGATCGTATGAAGTAGACTGTTTATTGAGAAGGTCCATCAATTGTTGATACTGTGTGATGAGTCTCTTAAAAGAACAAGGTCTGAGAGTGTTTACGTGACCATGGTGGTTGATCTTGTGCCATCGTATGAGCCTGTGGAGATCATGATTGATGCTTTGGGATTTGAAGTTGATTCTGGTGGGAAGTCATATTCTATTTCCTGTGTCGTGTGGGACGATACAAAATAGAATTGACTTATTTATTATATAATTATATATTTGGCTTGCAAGTTTTACCTTTCACTTGAAAGGGTTTTTCTTGATTTAAGCACTTAGGATTTTATTTTTAAAGTTGGATCAGGATTTTGATGGGTTTTCTAGTTGGGTACAGTTATTAGCTAAATTCCTAGCTGATATTGAATTTCTTTTAGATTCCTATCTGTATAATGGTTGAATAAGGTTATTTATGTAGCCTATAAATAATCTTGTCTTGTAATCTTTTGGAGGGACGATATTGATAATAAAGTTTTGGCTATTCAGTAGCTTTCCGAATCGAATTCAGGAGTGAAATCAGAGTTTGAGTTTTGTTTCTCCATTCGGAGATTCGGAGTTAGAGTTTTGTTTCTCCATCTTTGGAGATTCAGAGTTTATTTTATATTTATTGTTGTGCCCAAAATCATCATGGGCTGAATTTAGGCCCAGTAGGCCCTAGGGTTCAATCCATACGAGCTAGAGGATAGATCCAGTGTGAGTTATGAAGATCAGATAGAAGAAATGACTAAGGAAGTACGAGTATAAGGAGGTTCCCAATGGTCAGAAAGCTGAGCTGAACATTAGAAGACCAGGTTCCTCCCAGCGGAAGAGTTCGAGTTAGCATATCAACAGCCATAGAGATGACGAGAGCATGTGAAGAGCTATCCAGTCTAACCAGTTTGTTATTTGTGCAGGTACTGATGCCTAAAGGGAGGTCCCTAAGTGATATGTCCCGAAATAAGGAGGTTCCTGAGAAACAGGCTCCTGAGATATAGGTTCCTGAGCACCAGGTTCCTACGAGTAGCCAACAGAAGGTTCTAGAAGCCATCTAGAACAGATAAATGAATTGGTATTTGAGTATAATTCTAGGGCGCAGATGATCCTAGAATGTCTCTGACCAATGAGAGAATCATAGTAGGGTACGAACTCGAGTTCTACTCTACTTAGCCAACTAGTTCATGGAAGGCTCTAAAGGAACCTGAGTCCTACACGAACTAGGTAATTGAATACAGCCATTCCAGCAAGATACAGAGTCCCATTAGAACTACGTGAGCTTGATCCCTATATAAACAAGGGTACGTAGGCACCTCGGGGGTAAGACGCATTCAGTTCTCTAATTCTCTCTAAAGGCACTTGAGGTTATTGGAGACACCCTCGAGCACAGCTCAACCCCCACAATCACAACCCGAACCTTTCACAGAACAGTTGATCGTTAGCCTATACAACTACCCGTAAACCTCTCAAAAGTTGTTACAAAATCCACTCATCAACATTGGCGCTAGAAGGAGGGGGCAGTTAACATCTTAAGAGTGGAAAAGATAGCAGGCGACTCTGATAGCGAAGCAACCCGTTCTGAGGAACAAATTCACGATGAACACGAATCTCCTCGAAAAGCAAAGAAGGTTACCAAAGAAGATATGATGGAAATCTTAAAGACCGTTGGAGAACGATTGTCGACTTTGGAGCAGGCTTCAAGCAAAAAGAAGAAAAAGAAGGCAAAGAAAGGCAAGAAGTCGAAGGTGACTCCAAAACAATTGAATTTCGAGGAAGAAGAACCCAAAGATGAAGAGGAAGTTCCAGAAGATGATGAAGAACCAGAGAATCCTGAGAAGGATAAAACTCCTAGCAAAAAGGGACCTTCCCAAGCCCGCACAGAGTCCAAGGGAAAGAAGAAGGTTAACACTGGAGGTTCCTCACAGAAAAAGAAGAAAGACAAAGACCCATCTGTTGAGATAATTGAAGAAGAGGAAACAGACTCAGATGAGGTTACTGAAGAATCCAGCACTGCAGAGTCAAAAGCGGAGGAAGGAACGAGCAAAAAGACAAAGGCAGAAGCTACTGGAGAGGTGACAGCAGAAGATATCAAGAAAATTTTGGCTCAACTCAAGGATGAAAAGAATCTTGCTGTGAATCCTATAACTGCTTCTCCTTTCACCAAAAGGGTTCGAAAGTCGGCTCTGCCTAGATCTTACAGGCCCTCGAATGAGTTGAAATTCGATGGAACCATTGATCCAATCGAGTACCTAAGTCGTTTCGACACAGAGATGGATGCCTATCAAGTGAAGGAGGCCACTAGATGTAGGTTACTGGCTGCAACTCTACAGGGTGGAGCTCATCAATGGTTTAAGAGGTTACCTGTTGATTCGATCGGTTCCTGGGAGAATATGGGAAAGCTCTTTGTTACCCAATTCAGAGCATCTGTCGCGTTTGCACCACCTACCAACACCCTAGCCAACATCAAGCAGAGACCTAGTGAGACATTGATAGAATACTTCAAGAGGTTCAATGCAGAGGTTCCGAAGGTTAGGAAAGCATCTGAGGAAACCATAAAGAATTTCTTAATTGCTGGAGTCAAAGGAGGCTCAGATTTTTGGAAAGCACTTCAGGGAAAAGAACCAGAGACGTTGACAGATTTTTATGCCCAAGCAAAACCTTCTCGTCTCGTGGAGGAATGTCTGGCCGATTTGAAGAAGGATCCAGATTTTGTAAGGCAAAGTGGGTGGTCAGGAAGCAAGAGGTCAAGGCCCAGAAGCCCCAATGGTTGTGACAGTAAAAAAGTTTTTAGTCGTACATCCCACGTGAAGCCTGAAGCTGGAGCTGTGAATCCTACCAGACCTGTCATGAGTCAGGTCCCACCACCAGCTTCCTACAACAACAACAAACGTCAGAGACGTGTCTATGAAACTTTCACCCCTTTGGTAGCTCCAATCGATCACATCTACGCAGTGAATGAAAAGTCCTCATGGTTTAAGAAACCTTTCAGAGCTGGCCCTCCAGGGAATAAGAATGAGCGTCCATACTGTGATTTTCATGATAACAATGGGCATAATACTGCAGACTGCCGTCACCTCAGGGATTTAATTGAAACTCTAATCAGGCAATGGCAGTTAAGTGAATGGGTGGCTCAAGAAGGCAAAAAGTATAGAGATGAGAAGACTCAGAAGGTACAGACACAGGAACCTGTTGTGATGGAAGGACCACCTAAGGCTGGGTGAATACGCACAATTATAGGAGGTCCCCACATTGGAGGAAGTAGCAGGAGCGCCATGGAGAGGTACACTCGGGAAGCTAAAGAACGTCCTTTGACTAGTATTTACAATCTCACAGAGGTCTCCCAAGCTGTTTGAAGGAGAGGATGCAGATATTACCTTCACTGAAGGAGATGCTTCTTGGGTACACCATCCCCACACGGATGCCTTAGTGGTCGAAGCAGGTATCGGGTCTTATGAGGTTCATCGAGTGATAGTGGATAATGGAAGCTCTGTAAACCTGTTGTCTTACTCAGCTTTCAAAAAGATGCATTTTCTGGATAAAGACTTAACCCCAACGAAGGATACCTTGTATGGCTTCACTAACAATCAGGTTCCTATCAAGGGTAAGATTCGTTTACCAGTAACTCTAGGTGACAAACCATGTTGCATTACACAGCTAGCAGAATTCATTGTTATAGAGGACAATATGAACTATAATGCTATTCTGGGAAGACCCATCCTGAAAGAAATGAGGGTGATAACCTCCATTTACCACCTGACTATGAAGTTCCCAACACCAAATGGAATTGGTATAGTTCGAGGATGCCAGTATGAGTCTAGAGAGTGCTACACCAAAGCTTTGCAACATGCTGCTAAGGCTGCTAAGTTACCTGAGCCAATGGACGAGGTTCCTGATGATTTTCCAGGAAAGAACCCAGATAAAATAATACTCGATCTGCGTAGTCCGCCCTTGGAAGGTTTTGTACCAGCATCCTGTAGAGCTATAAGAATTGAAGAGATTATAGAAGAGGAACCTCATGCTGAGATTCCAGTTTTTCGGGGACCAGATACCCCTTACTTGCTGTTAGAAAGTGCACCCCTTATGGACAGGGATGGTGATGTGTGTATGGCAGAAGAGTTGGATGAAGAAAAATCTAGAAAACTGAAACATAATGGAAGCAGTGAAGATAGTCAACCAGCATCAAAGAGAAGGAATGTCATGCACGGAGTTTAAGAACCATCTGCAGTTCAAGAACCATCTGCAATCCAGGAACCTCAAAAGGATTCACCCACAGAAATGGATGTAGACTTAGATCCTCGAATGCCAGAAAGCACGGTCAAGGCTGGACCAGCTGGTGAGACTTCAGATGTGAAGATAAATGACAAGGATGGTACCAAATTGTTGAAGATTGGAGCTCGACTCGACCCAGCCTTAAAGGAATCTCTTATTACCTTTTTGGGTAAGAACCTGGATGTGTTTGCATGGTGTCACGCAGATATGGAAGGGATAGATCCAAGAGTCATGTGTTGTAACACCCCCAAATCCGGGGTCAGGGATCTGGTGGTTACGGTCTTACATCCATTCATAATACTTGACTTGAGTCCACAATAAATAAATCACATGCTGTGACCCCACAATAATTACCACTCACACACACAACAGTTATAGTCCCAGAGATGAAATTGAAATAAGTCTTACATTAAAGGGTTACGAATAAAAGTTATTACAATCCCAAAAGGATAACATCATAGGTTTAAAAGTTTTGCCGTTGATTACATTAATTATACATATAGTTAAACAGGAAACAAAAGCTGTCTAACTATGCTACCTCAGCAATGGCGGCTAGCATCTCAGCGGGTAGTCCGGTGGGTCGGGTAACCTGCTTGCGCCGAGTGCGCCTGACGCGAGCCATCTGTCCTAGCTGTTGTTGTGACATAATATAAACAAAGCAAGGGTGAGCGAAAGCCCACCAACAAATATATAACTGAACGATAATTTAAAACAGTTCAAAGCTATCTTTTAAACCATATGCCATGCATTTACGGAAATGATGCCAGTATAATATGAACGATGAAGTTACAAGGTAACTTAAAGTATTTGTTTGAAGGAATATCTGCTACATCAAAGTAAGCGAGATATTATTATCGTTATTAAGAAGAGGAACTTGCAAGAAAGGGTTGCAATTCCAGTTATGACTCTTTTCCAACTCTGCCAACAGTAATCATGTTGCAGGAAATAAATGAATTTGGATGATGAACCAATGATGGAGTATTCACCGCGCCCGCTGTTCCAATCTTGATGATCAGTCGAGATCGTACAGCTCAATTTAGATTTACTACCGGTAGAAGGAAGAACTGACGGCTTTACTTGTATACCGCCATGCTAGCTCTCCCCGGCCAACGGTAGGGCCAAGGGGATGGACCGGCGCTACTCGGCCTCTTACACGACTCCTAGTTCAAATAGAGTTCATGATTCTGAATATAACGTTCGTCCCCCTTTCCCCAAGTATAATACTTGTTGATAAGACTCCACAAAGTAGTCGTATCTAGTTGGAAAGGAAAATTTACCAATAACTCCCAAGCTATTACTTGGTAACGGATATCAACTTGTTCCAGTAATCTTACCCCTCGAAAGATGAGAAGGTAAACAACGACTTAATAAGTCAACGGCACCCGAGTTGCGGGTGAAGGGAATACTTTATGACCGGGAAGTCGACAAGATAAATAACATTTTTCCAAGTAAGGTTCCCTTATTATTAAGAAGATAGACTCAAAGATGAATGATGTCTGGGAACCTTTCTTGATATAAGATTAATAATAATATGACTTCGAAATATTTTCTGTAATAATCGAAGAAGATTAACCTTATCGAGATTATTCTAAGTATGGAATAAATATTCAGAGAATATTTATTGAGTTAAAATATTGAAGGAATATTTGGGAATATGAAAGAATATTTTTAATCAGAGTATTTCTCAAAATAATCCCTGAAGAAATATCAGGAGAATATTTATTGAATAAATAAATATTTAAATGAATATTCAAAACAATATTCATTAATTAATAAGACCTGAAAAGAATATTTAAGGTAATATTCATGATTAATTAGGAATTTAAATGAATATTCAAAAGTAATATTCATTTAATGAATAATATCCTAAATGAATATCAAGTAATATTCATTTAGTAATCCAAGCCTTAAGGAATATTCGAAATAATATTCGATAATTAAATCAAGCTTCAGATGAATATTAAAATAATATTCATCAAGTATTTAATATCTTAAATGAATATTCAAAAGTAATATTGATTTAATAAAATAATAATCTAAAAGAATATCCAAAATAATATTCATTTAATAGTCTCATCTTTAGAAGAATATTCGAAATAATAGTCGATAATCAGTTCGACTCTGAATGAATATTGAGAAATATTATTCGTTGAATAGTTACGTTCAAATAATTATTTGAAGTAAGGATCGTTAAAATAATTAGTCTCGAACGAATATTCAAATAATATTTGTCGCCCAAATAATAGAAAATATTTACTTAAATATCTTCTTCCGAGGTAATCTCGATATATCAAGGAATATTGACTCCCGGTCTATTTTTGATTAATAAGATATATACGCCCTTCTATGAGGGTCTTATAATAACCGGCTTATAACTGATATATAACTATCTAGCTTATAAGCCAACAATAACATTCAGGGAACAAGTATATCAATTCAACTTGAAAGTAGGCATGCATGCAATGGCATATGTATATCAGCAATCATATATATATATTTATTCAATCACAACAACAGCCTAAAAGAAGGGAATTGAAACTTGCCTGGTAGTCGAGTACGGTAAGGGGTAGTGGTAGCGGGTCCCGGTTCAGCCTGGTGATCTATAAATAGCCAAGGCATTCGGGATTAATCACTTAACATATTAAAAGTTAAGTTATACTTAAATCGAAACACGTTCTCGAGTTATCTCGTTATACCCCTATTAGTGGATTACTTATTATCACTGATCCGACCCGACATTCGTTCGTTAATACGACATGTCACTGCACTTATACTTGGGACATACTTGAGTCATACGAGTTCTAAGGTTGATCGTTACGAACCAATCTTATACTCCGAGTTTTATCGCCCGTTTTCTAAGTGTTTTACCAAAGTTACAAAAGAGTCGTCTTTTAGGGGTTCGTTCGCGTTTAACCTTGACTCGAACATTTTTAATAAATCGAAAAATGCTCTATTTGACATACGGTTTTCTTTCACACCTTCCTTCTTACCCCTAGTATTTATTTACCAAGATTCGCCATGACGTTACATTGCTTACGAGGGTTCAATTTCAGTTACGAACTTTTGTTTACGGATTCGAACTACTTTTAGTAATTTAGTCATAAATCCTAAACCGTAAGTCCGTTTCACGTGATCTTTATATCAAAACGAAGCTTATAACATAATCTAGCCTTTCATGGCAAAATCCGAGACTGGACAATGTGTTCATGCTACTGCTAATCACGGTTTCTTAAGGCTAACGACAATCGGGCATTACGACGGCTATGTTTATATGATTTCCAAATTTCAAACCATCCAATAATTATAGTTTCCACTCCAAACAACATTTACATGTTATTCAACCATGAACTAAGACCAAGCAATGTCTTTCCGTTCATCTAAACTAATTTCACATTTAATAAATCCCAATCATAATCTTAAGGTCCTAAACATGCATTAAATCCATATAACTCATCTAAAATACCAAAACTTAAACTAAGAGCTTGGTTTTCAAGAGTGGTATACCTTCCTTGGTGTATGTATGAACTTATCAAGCCTTGTTTAGCCCTTATCTAGCCTTAGTATAGCTTGAATAATCAAAAGAAATCAAGAAATAAAAGTTAGTTTATGAAGAACACTATTCATCATCATCTTTGATGATTTATTTGAAAATGATAAAAGATGAATTTGAAGCTGAAATTTCTAGGAGATCATTACCATGATATGTAGTACTTACCATAAAAATTTGAAGAACAAGTGATGGTTGGAAGTTGGACTTCCAATTAGCTAAGAATGGGCAGATTTTTATGAAGAAATGGAGAAAAATGGTGGTGGTTTGTTTTGTTTTGGTGATTTATGGCTAATACATGTATAACCCTTGCATATATAATGGATGCATCTCTTTTAATGTGTTGTTGGCAATCCAATGGTGCCACTTGTTGCTTCCTCATTGGGCCAAGTGTTGGCACTACAACAAACAACTCCATTTTTGCAAGAATGCAATTACACCACTCATCTTGTAGTTGACTTATAAGGATGTTACTTGGGTTTCTCCTTTTCCCACCAATTGCACTTGTTTGTCTCTTGGTTATTTATTCGTTCCTTTGTCCGGGTATTACTCAATTTCCTTGCTTGTTCGTTGATCGTTCGAGGGAATCACTCATTCGTTTCTAGTTAGGGTTTTACCGAAAACCTTCTTAATATTTCTAATACTATTCTTCATCTTACTTAATACTTCTCGAATTTAAATTCCTTAATTCCCTTTTATAACTCCTTAAGTCTTGTAGTGTCCAGGGAAATCTCGGAGAAAATAAAAGTGCTCTTTTTCTGAATCCGACGGCTTTTACATACACTTATTTTCTTCCTGGATCACTAATACGAACTCAGAAATCCGTTCCGAATACCGGGTATATCATTATTATAATAATATTCCAAATTCCACCAAAATCACTATTCATCACTTATTTTTATTTAATTCCTATAATTAGGAAAATGAACCTGGTTCACTCTCGAGTGCTTCTTAACCTTTTTACGGAACCGCTGGACTTATAATAGATATTGATTTGGATGACACAAGAATAATCTTACTTGAAGTAATATACTTATATCCTTAGGAGATAGATCATTCTTACCTATGCCGTCAACCAAAAGTATTCTGCATGACATGTAAGTAATTGAATTCAAATCCGTTCCATTTATTTAATAGATCTTCGTTACATCGCAGTCATAACCACTATTCATTCTTACATCATTAAATACATAAAAGTTTTAATCCCACCCAAAATCTGGGTTCTTACATGTGTCACAAGTTGAATATCGATCCAGAAAAGAAAGGAGTGAGACAGAAGCGAAGACCAGTTAGTGGAGAGAGAGCTCAAGCATTAAAAGAAGAGGTTGACAGGTTATTGGATGCAGGGTTGGTTAAAGAATCTTTCTACCCAATATGGTTGGCAAACCCTGTCTTGGTGAAGAAACCTAATGGGAAGTGGAGAACCTGTGTGGACTTCACAGATCTCAACAAAGCATGCCCAAAGGACAGCTTCCCGCTGCCACGAATTGATCAGTTAGTGGATGCAACTGCTGGACATGCCCTCCTCAGCTTCATGGATGCATATTCAGGTTACAATCAAATCCCTTTGTATGAACCTGACCAAGAGCATACTTCATTTATTACGGATAGAGGTCTTTATTGCTATGTATGCATGCCATTCGGATTGATTAACGATGGAGCCAAATGAAGCTAAATCCCCAGAAATGTGTGTTTGGGGTAGAATCAGGAAAGTTTCTGGGTTTTATGGTAAATCACAGAGGTATAGAAGCCAACCCAGCCAAGATTAAAGCATTGATTGATATGAGGTCACCAAGGACTGTGAGGGAGGTTCAGTCCCTTACAGGGAGAGTCGCAGCCTTGAACAGATTCATCTCGAAGTCCACTGATAAGTGTCAGGAGTTCTTCAAAGCCATAAAGAAAGGAAGCAAGTTCGAGTGGACAGAGGAATGTGAGATAGCATTTGGAAAGTTAAAGGAGCATTTGGGAAGCCCCCCACTTTTAGCCAAACCTGTGGATGGAGAAACATTGATACTTTACTTGGCTGTATCAGAGTATTCCATTAGTGCAGTTTTAGTTCGAGAAGAGAATGGATAGCAGAGCCCAGTCTACTATGTCAGTAAAAGGTTACTTGATGCAGAAACGAGGTATACAGGAATGGAGAAGCTGGTTTACGCATTGATTCTAGCTTCCAGGAAGCTGCGACCTTACTTCCAAGCTCACAAGATCGAGGTGAGAACCTCATATCCACTTAGGCAAGTGATGCATAGGCCAAAAACTTCAGGAAGAATGTTAAAGTGGGCTGTGGAGTTGGGACAGTTCGACATAGAATACAAGCCAAAGACAGCAATCATGGCTCAAGCTCTAGCAAATTTCCTAATTGAGTTTCCACCCCATGTGGAGGTTACTGGTCAAGAGGAACTAAAAGAGATGGTGGAAGAACAGAAAGAAATTGATAACTGTGCACCCTGGTGGACATTGTATGTAGATGGAGCTGCTAACAGTAGTGGAGCAAGTGCAGGCATAGAGCTAGTTAGTCCGGAAGGACACAAACTCCATAGCTCGATTCATTTTGCTTTCAGAGCCACAAACAATGATGCAGAGTATGAGGCATTGATTGCAGGCCTAAAGCTAGCTTTGGAGATGAAAGTTGAGAATATCAGAGTGTTCAGTGATTCGATGTTAGTAGTTTGGCAGATTCGTGGTGGCTTTCAGGCAAGAGGTCCACGAACAGACTTGTATTTGAGGTACTCCCAGGAATTAATCGCAAAGTTCAAAGAGGTGAAGTTAGATCAGATACCACGAGGAAAGAATACTAATGCAGATGCATTAGCCAAGCTAGGATCTCAGTGAGAGTCCACATTATTGGGAGTAATTCCACTTCAGATTCAGGAGCAACCTAGCGTTTTCAAAGAAGAAGTGATGGACATCGAATTTCTAGTTGAAGATTCCTGGATGACCCCAATATATCGTTACCTGGATAAAGGGGAGCTACTTCCCAGTCAAGATGAAGCCAGGAAACTGAGGTATCATGCAGCCAAGTATGTAATCTATGATGGAGTTCTGTATAGACAAGGATTCAATCAACCTTTGCTTAAGTGTGTAGCTGGAGAGCAATGCAAGTATATCCTCGAGGAGATTCATGAAGGAGTATGTGGAAATCACTCGGGGGGTAATTCTTTAGCCATGAAGGTCCTTCGACAAGGATATTATTGGCCAACCATCAAGGCAGACGCTTCTAAGTTTGCAAAGGCATGTGGCAATTGCCAGAGGTTTGCAAATTTTGATAGTCGTCCTGTAGCACCTATCAAACAGATTGTCAGCCCTTGGCCATTTGCCGTTTGGGGGATAGACCTCATTGGAGAGCTCCCGAAGGGAAAAGGAGGAGTGAAATATGCAGTGGTTGTAGTTGATTACTTCACAAAGTGGGCAGAATCAGAACCACTTGCTAAAATTACAGCAGCAAAATTGACTGAGTTCGTGTTTCGAGCCATTGTATGCAGGTTTGGTATTCCGCAGAAGCTGATTTCTGACAACGGGAAGCAGTTTGACAGCAGAGAGCTTAGAGGATTGTGTGAACATTTTGGAATTCAGAAAGCATTCTCAGCAGTGTATTATCCACAGAGTAATGGACAGACTGAAGCTGTGAACAAGATTATCAAGCATACTCTGAAAGCAAGGCTTGAAGATAAGAAAGGAAGCTGGCCAGAGGAGCTTCCTAGAGTCCTGTGGTCGTATAACACCACTCCTAGAACTACAACTGGTGAGTCTCCTTTTACTCTTGCTTATGGTTGTGAAGCTATGGTACCTGTGGAAGTTGGAACATGTTCCCTGAGAAGAAAACATTTTGATCCCGAGAACAACGAGGTCAATCATAGACTGTATTTGGACATGGTCGAAGAGTTGAGAGCAGATTCGCAAGTGAAGTTAGCGGCATATCAACAGAGAGTTCGATGGTATTACAACAAAAAGGTGAAAGCAAGACCTTTTAAAGTTGGAGACCTGGTTTTGAGGAAAGTCATGCCAAACACCAAGGTTCTGGCATACGGAGCTTTTGGAGCAAATTGGGAGGGACCTTACCAGACAAAGTCAGCCATTTGGGAAGGAACCTACCACTTGATAGATATGGATGGGAATCTCATTCCGAGAGCTTGGAATGCGGAGCATCTCAAGAAGTATTATCAATAACTCTTTTTTACTGTGTTTTTTCTTAGGAAAAGGAAGGCTCTTTCAGCCCAAGAATAAAGGCAGCTTATTTGTTATAGCTGACCAGCATTTTTATTTCAGTATTTGATTATGCATGTACTCGGGGGGTACTTGATGTGGACCTCCCTATTTGCAAGATAGTTTTTTTTAAGTATTGAGTGATTGATAGCTCTACGATTGAATATTTTGAATGCATTTTTAGCAGTTATAGCTCCTTAATAGTTCTTTTACGTAACAATAATTACCCAAAAGAACTGGGGGCAGTATTTCTACTTAGACAGTATTGTGCATGATATGATTTGATATTTCATATGCCAATTTAAAAAAATTTAAGTGCTTGCTTTAGTACTTGTATTGTATGCGCAGGTTACCTTGACTAATAGGTTCTTGTAGCATTGATAGTATTTGCAGGTTACCTTGACTAACAGGTTCCTGTGGCATTGATAGTATGTGCAAAGTATGAATGTGATTTGACAGAGTATGCAGATTGAGAATGATTGACATAAACCAAAGCCTTGGGTAGCTTCCCGAGCACGCATTGAGAAAAGCCTCAGGTAGCTTCCTGAGCATGAATTAAGCCTTGGGTAGCTTCCTGAGCACACTTGATCGAAAAGCCTCAGCTGACTGAGCAAAGTATTTTAGCCAAAAGCCTCAGGTAGCTTCCTGAGCATGACTTGAAAGTCTCAAGTTCCTTGAGCACATGACCTGAAGTCCTGACAAAAGGCACCTAAAGTCCTGACACAAGGCACCTAAAGGAACCTGTATGGATCCGAGACTGGCATACAGGAACTTGAGACTGTACGTTTCAACCCTCCGTGGAGCCGCCACTGGCACGAGAGGAAGTGGGAACCTGTGTGGAGCCTAGACCGGCACACTTGTTCTTAAAGAGAAGCCTAATAAGCTCTCTCTCATGTGGAACCGCCTTTGGCACATGGGAAGAAGGGATAAAACCCTTAGCATTTACCTTCATGAAATGTCTAGCCTGACACTTGAAGAAGTGGAAACTGTGTGGACTCCCAGAATGGCACACAGGTTCCTAGAATCGCCTCGAGGCAAAGAAATAAAAAGAACCAACATACCTCGAGGTATGTTGGGACCTAGAGTTTAGGACTGGGACCCAAGCAGGGAACCTTTCCACCAGTTGACCCGAATGGAACGAGGGAAGTTTTGTTAACCTTAACTAGTTTCTGTTTTATGTTTGTTTTGCAGGATTAATGATCGAGGAACCTGGTCAAACTATTTAGCAATAAAGGATTAAAGATTATCAGAAAGGGTTTCAGTTCAGAATGCCACTTTGAAAATGTTAAGTGAAGCTTAAAGAAAAGACGTTTTTAAGCTTATAAGTAAGTTGTTGTGATATTGTTAAGATTCGATTGCCTTTTATTTCAGAAAATTATAAAGTGAAAGTACGAGTGTATTCTGTTTCTTACAAAGGGCTAGCCCACGTAAGCTTGAATGCACAAGTACAGACACTAAGTAATTGCTAAGGGAATAAAGGTAAGACATCACTATGGAAGCATACAGGTATAAACATGTGACTTGTGAACAGAGATATAGCAAAGGTAGACTGTTATCATTGGAAACATAAAACGTTATGGGTGCAACAACCCAAAAGGAACCAAATTCAAAGTTATTGGCACGAAGGCCATGAAAACCAAATTTAGAATTACAACTTGCGAAGCACTACGAGGGGCTCGCGACCTCATCAAAGTTATCAAAAGTTATTATATAAATAAAACGGATAAAAAGTTTCAAGAAGGAGGAACTTCATCAGGAACCTTGGTGACGTCTGGTGCTGAGAGAACGGGTGGAGTAGCTTCAGGAGTAGGAACCTCTGCAGTCTCAGGGTTAGAACCTAGAGACCTCTCAACCATTTCCACGGGAGGTACAGAGTCTTGTGCTGCAGCTTTCTTCTCAAAGTCTTTGATTATACCCACAACATCTTCGCCCAGGAGGGACCAGTCTAGATTAGGCATCTTCTCCCATGTGGAGCGTATATAATCATTAATGCCTTCATCATAGCCCTCGTCATATCTGGCCTTCTCCTTGACGAGCATTGACGACTTGACAACTTCAGCAGCAGCATTCAAGGCGTCCACCTGAGCTTCCAGTTCATTGGTCTTTTCCAGCATTGACAATTTCTCATCTTTCAGGGCTTTGACTTGACCTTGAAGTTCAACTTTCTCATTCTTTAAAGAGGTCTCCACAGTCTTTGCCCTCCTAACAGCCGTAGTGGCAATGTTTGCCCTCTCCTCACTGGCAGCTAGCTCCGTTTTGAGTTTACTAATTTCTCCTTGTAGTTGGAGGTCGTATTGGGTCTTCAGAGCAAACTCGTCGCAGTATCTAATGGCAAAGAAAGCAGATTGAGCAGTAGCGAACCTCATGGTGTGGATGGCTTCAGTAGAACTCATTTTACTCCAGGCAGCAATTGTCTCTGAAGGAACATGGGTGTCAATCATGTCCTTGAACAGGTTTGAGGATTGATCAGGATCGGTTTTCACTGCTTTGCTTTTCTTTGACGAGCGAGTTTGGGGAGCCACTGAGAGGTCGAGAGTTGACTGGGAAAATTTCATCTTTAAAGAACCAGAGTGTGTAGTTTGGGAAGCAGGGGAGCCAGGAACCTGATTAATAGGAGTTGCATTCAGCGGAACCTCCTTTGTTTCAGTTTTGAAGATCTCGTCCACGTTCTTGGACCTTTTGATAAATGATGGGACTTTGGGAGCAATATCTGCAAAAGAAAAATACAAGATAAGATTAGAGATTCACATACGAAGTAAGCAGGTGTAAGTATATGATTAAAAAAGAAGAATGTAGCACAAGGGAAGCTCATACCAGGGGTTGAAGGAATAAAACCTAAAGTGGACAGGTTATCAGGGGTCATCAAGATTAGGCAATCTCTGGTAGAGGCTGATAACTTCAGAATCTCTTGTGCCCGTTCTAAACAGACTCCAGAGAGGAGGGTTTGCTTGGGGATGTTGGGTTGACTATTAAACTCATATCTCACATAAGGACAATCATAACAGTATAGAAATTGTTCTGGCCAGTGTTCAAAGTTTTGTTTGACATTTTTTATGCACTGACCCTGATGACAAGGCCATGCCGATAAATAGAAACAACCTGAGTTCTTCCCAGTATCATTTAGCCTGAAGAAATAGCCTAACTCAGGGGCTGTCAACGGAGTTGTAAATTTACTTGAGTATAGTATGAATGTGCTAATAGCTAATCGGTAAGAGTTAGGGGTAAGTTGCATTGGTGCCAGCCCATAGAAATCCAGGACCTCTCGCAGAAAAGGATGGAGTGGTATAGAGACGCCTACTTTCAAGAAAGCAGCAGAAACGACAGCATGAGGGATACCCTGGTTTGGGACTTTATCAAACATGTGAGCTCTCTCACCAGGTTCTGGGATTACAACGTTACAAATGGGGCGATAACACTCCTCAAACAACTTTTCAAGTTTCCCAGAGGTCATAATAGAGTCAGTATTCTCACAGAAGGGGGTAATCTTTTGTTTATACATTTCTCTTTCGACAGTCACTTCGTTTTCAAAGTCAGGATCAGGAAGTAGGTCGTGGTCGGGTTTTGACACCTCTTCTTCGTCAGAGGGCCAGTCATTCCCCAAATCCACAAATGAAGGAATTGGAGGGTTCGTAGATGGGGGAATCAGAGGTTTAATAAGAATATTTTCGGGTTTATTTACGTTTGGAATAACAACCCTAGACCTAGTTCTTTCCCCTATTGGCATAATAGAAGGTCGAATTGAGGATAAATGGTTAGAGTGTGTAGAATCAGAGGACATCTGCAAAAGACAGACGGAGAAAAGTCAGGTTTTGAGTTTTGTAAAAAAAAAGAATATTGTGGTCCTAAAGCGTTTGGATAGTCGTGGCTATGAGACATAGGGTAGTTGATGAATTACACAGAAACTACACACCATTAACAACGCATATCGACTATAGTATAAGTTAAACACATGTGTGTGCAGAATGTGAACAGACAATAGCGAGTCCCGGAGAAGCCAGGGTCACGAAACCATGGAGTGATGATCGAACAGACAAAGTGTTAGTGAACAATTGTGTGTGAAGCATGGAATGTGAAGAATAGATATAGATGCATACATACTGGGATCAGAAGTAAAGAAAATGATGACATGCAAAGCCTAAAGAAACAGATAATTGAAAAAGCGAGGCAAGAAAATGAGAAAACAGGAAGAAATGAGTCGGAATCATACCTTGATTTAAGTTGAGCGGCGACGGAGAAGACGGATTGAGCAGGCAACTGTCGGACTCCTCTTGTTCTCTCTCCAAGGGTTTTGCAGGAATTTGGTAAAGGTAAAAAATGAAGTCGGGTTAATTTATGTTATTAAATAGTTGAAGTGAATGGGGAACAGCTATAAACACGTGGCAGAGAATTATTGGAACGGTAGAATGAAGAAGTACACGCGTGAGAGACGTGTAAACCTTGGGAACTCACACATTAACTGCAGCTTGGAGATGTAATGATAAGAAACAAGTCAGATTCCCTGGGAAGCTAAACGCGAACATAGAGTTGATTTCGAGAGCTGCAGTCTGAAGAAGAAAATAGTAAGATAACAGGTTCCTTGGTATGAAGGAAGCATACTCAAGATTATATTAAGCTGAAAATATTTTATGTCCTGTTTTCTACGCCGAGTTAGCTCATGTAGGCTTGGATATAAAATTTTAAAGCGAGATATTGTTATGGAAATGATTTAGTGTAGAACCCATGATCAGAAAGTAAAATAGGTTCCTTTCACATTACATGATTTCAAGGAACCGGGGGGTACTTGTTGTGCCTAAAATCATCATGGGCTGAATTTAGGCCCAGTAGGCCCTAGGGTTCAATCCATATAAGCTAGAGGATAGATCCAGTGTGAGTTATGAAAATCAGATAGAAGAAATGACTAAGGAAGTACGAGTATAAGGAGGTTCCCAATGGTCAGGAAGCTGAGCTGAACATTAGAAGACCAGGTTCCTCCCAGCGGAAGAGTTCGAATTAGCATAGCAACAGCCATAGAGATGACGAGAGCATCTGAAGAGCTATCAAATCTAACTAGTTTGTTATTTGTGCAGGTACTGATGCCTAAAGGGAGGTCCCTAAGTGATATGTCCCGAAATAAGGATGTTCCTGAGAAACAGGCTCCTGAGATATAGGTTCCTGAGCACCAGGTTCCTACGAGTAGCCAACAGAAGGTTCTAGAAGCCATCTATAACAGATAAACGAATTGGTATTTGAGTATAATTCTAGGGCGCAGATGATCCTAGAATGTCTCTGACCAGTGAGAGAATCATAGTAGGGTACGAACTCGAGTTCTACTTTACTTAGCCAACTAGTTCGTGGAAGGCTCTAAAGGAACCTGAGTCCTACACGAACTAGGTAATTGAATACAGCCATTCCAGCAAGATACAGAGTCCCATTAGAACTACGTGAGCTTGATCCCTATATAAACAAGGGTACGTAGGCACCTCGGGGGTAAGACGCATTCAGTTCTCTAATTCTCTCTAAAGGCACTTGAGATTATTGGAGACACCCTCAAGCACAGCTCAACCCCCACAATCACAACCCGAACCTTTCACAGAACAGTTGATCGTTAGCCTATACAACTACCCGTAAACCTCTCAAAAGTTGTTACAAAATCCACTCATCAACATTTATCATTGTTACATATTATCATAAACACATCACGTTCTGTATCAATTTGGTATCAAGAGCCAAGATTTCTCTATCAATTTCTTAATTGTTGGGAGATCTAGGGTTTTTGCGGGAAAAAAGTTACTGTTCACGGGTACTGTTCATGGCAATGTTCATCGGCACTGTTCACGGCACTGTTCACGATAGTGTTCACAACACTGTTGCACGTTAATGGCAAGGGATGAAGATTTAAAACTTGAAGGATCGGATGGAGATTTTTTGAAGTTAACTCTTAAAAATATTAATGAGCAAATTGTTTATATGGCAGAGCAACAAGCAGAGATCAAGGCAAATTTACGAGCTACAAACGAGAGGATTGATGGTTTACAAGTTACAAACGAGAGGATAGAGGGGGTTATTGCTACGGTAAAAAAATACACCTATTCCCACAGGCTTTATAAGAAACTCTCTACCCACTAACAACAATGACGATGATAAAAGTTTGAAGTGGGATGTACCAGAATTTAGTGGAGCAGGTGATGCTAAGGATTTCTTAGAATGGGTTAGACAGATGGAAAAAATCTTTGATTATAAAGATTTTGATGATCAGAAGTCTTATAAAATTGCCAACATGAAGCTAACAAGATATGCATCTGTATGGTTTGACAATTTAAAGACGAAGCTCATGCGGGAAGAGGCTCCTAGAATCACAACTTGGACTGAGATGAAATGGCAATTAAAGAATCATTTTGTTCCACGAGAGTACATACAAGATAATTACTTGAAGCTGAATCAACTCCAACAACGAAACCTTAGTGTGACTTAATACACTACATAATTTGAGAGGTTGTGTATCCTATGTGACTTGAAAGAAGACGAAGAGATGAAAATCGGTCGTTATATCAAGGGTTTGAATTCTTCTATTGGCAATAAGGTCGAACTTATTCCTTACACGTTCTTTGATGATGTGACAAAGCTGGCTCTTCGAATTGAGAAGCAAGAGAAAGAAAAACCAAAACCAATTTACAAAGGATTCTCTAAGTCGTCTTTCAAGGGTGAAAATCTTGGTGCTTATAAGAGTACTTCTTATAGTGGGGGCAATGCATTCTTAAAGGAAGGTAAGCCAAAAGGAAAGATCCAAGTGAGTCCTGAGCAAGCTACGCTAGCAAAGAAAAGGTGTTTCAGGTGTCAAGGCTTAGGACACCTTGCAAAGGACTGTACGAATAAAGTTACCCTTTCTAGGAAAGAGTACATGTTAATGACAGCTTATGAGGAACAAGAAGAACGAGAAAGAACTCTTTCTGTTCAATAGGGTCAAGAGTATGATGATGATGATGAAACAGATTTTGAGTACGATAATTCTGAGAGATGGGATGATCTAAATTACGAGTCTATTGAGCCGGAAGAAGAGAAGAACAACATTGGTCTCTTGAGAAGATGTCTTAGAACTGATTGCACGCCCGTAGAAGAAAAAGAACAAAGGGAGAACTTATTCCATACAAGAGCTGCAGTTGGAGATCGAACTTGTAATGTGATTATGGACACTGGTTCTTGCATAAACGTGACATCTTCTAAGATGGTGAATGTGCTAAAACTTCCAACCTAGGACCGTCCTAAACATTATAAGTTGAATTGGTTGAATGACAACGAACCAATCAGAGTCAAGAAGCAAGCACTTGTGACTTTTTCAATAGGAAATTACAAAGATGAACTATGGTGTGATGTGGTACCTATGACAGCTTGTTCACTTTTTTTAGGACGTCCATGGCAGTTTGATAGAGAAGTCATGTTTCATGGTAAAAAGAATGAATACTCAGTTTTTTGTGGGAAAAAAAGATATAAATTGAAACCATTTCCATCTAAAGTGGTTCATGAACCTGTGAAGGACAATATGTTGATTACTGCTGCAGAGTTTGAAAAGGATATAGAAGATGGTGCGATTGGGTATGTCTTATACATTCGTGAAGTTGAAAAAGATTCGCCTCATATTGAACATCTGGAACTAAGTAAGCTGATGGATGAATTTGCAGATGTTTTTCCCGATGATCTGCCTTTGGGATTACCTCCACGTAGAGGAATTGAACACGACATAGACCTTGTCCCTGGGGCTCCATTACCCAACAAGGCAGCTTATAGGTGTTATCCTTTAGAGTCAAAAGAGTTGCAAAGACAAGTTCAGGAGTTGATCGATAAGGGTTATGTACGAGAAAATAAAAGTCCTTATGTTGTACCAGCGTTACTAGTTCCAAAAAAATGGTACTTGGAGGATCTGTATCGATAGTAGGGCAATCAACAACATGACCATTAAATATCGCTTTCCTATGCCTCGCTTGGATGACATGCTAGATGAACTACATGGGTCAACTATTTTCTCCAATATTGACCTGAGGAGTGGATATCACCAAATGAGAATTCGGGATGGGGATGAATGGAAAACTACTTTCAAGACCAAACAAGGACTTTATGAGTGGATGGTTTTACCATTTGGCCTCTGCAATACCTAGTTCTTTTATTAGATTGATGAATGAGGTATTACGACCTTTTTTAATTCTTTTGTCGTTGTCTACTTGGATGATATACTTGTGTATAGTGTTAATAGAGAACAACATTTAGAATACTTGCGAAAAGTTTTTATGGTTCTTCGAGAAGAAAAATTGTATGGGAAGATGGAGAAATGTACTTTTCTAGTATGTAGTCTTACTTTCTTGGTTATATTATGGCTGGGGATGGCGTGAGAGTGGATCCATCTAAGGTAGATGCTATTTCTACTTGGCCTACGCCTAAAAATGCTCATGATGTTCGAAGTTTTCATGGCTTGGCCTCATTTTATAGACGGTTCATTCGAAATTTTAGCACTGTGACTGCACCACTTACTGAGCTGATGAAGAAAAAAGAATTTGAGTGGAATTCTAGTGCAAATAATGCATTTGAGGAAATTAAGAATCTTCTTTATAAGACACATGTACTTGTTTTACCAGATTTTAACAAAGTATTTGAAGTAGAGACTGATGCTAGTGGTCTTGGTATAGGTGCTGTTCTTTTGCAAGAAAGAAGGCCTATTGCATTCTTTAGTGAGAAGTTAAATGGTGCTAAACTTAATAACTCGACATATGATAAGGAGTTTTACGCGATTGTACGTGCTGTGGCTCATTGGTCACATTATTTGCGTCCTTCACCATTTCTTTTACATTCCGATCATGACTGTTTGAATCACATTCATGGGCAACAGAAGTTAAGTGTAAGACATGCAAAATGGGTTGAATTTCTGCAATCCTTTACATTTTCTTCCAAGTATAAGGATGGGAAAAGTAATGTTGTTGTAGATACCTTATCTCGAAGACATTATATGCTTACAATTTTGGATGCAAGAATTTTGGGATTTGAACATTTGAAGGAGTTGTATGTGACTGACCCTGATTTCTATTCTATTTTTTCATCGCCGACTGATTCGTATGTGCTACAAGATGGTTTTCTTTTTAGAGGAAACAAACTGTGTGTACCGAAGTGTGGAGTTAGAGAATTATTAATTCGAGAAGTACATGGTGGTGGTATTGCTGGTCATTTTGGAATACATAAAACATGCGACTTACTTTCTGAGCACTTCTATTGGCCTAAGATGTTAAGAGATGTTCAAGCTGTTTTGGAGAGATGTGCCACATGCCAAAAGGCAAAAAGTCCCTTTCATAAGGATTTGTACACTCCCCTTCCCGTTCCTATTGCACCATGGGATAGTGTGAGTATGGATTTCATTGTTGGATTACCCCGTACTGCTAAAGGTAAGGATTCTATTATGGTTGTAGTGGACAGATTTTCAAAAATGGCACACTTTGTTTCTTGCCATAAAATGGATGATGCTAGTCGTATTGCAGATTTGTACTTCAAGGAGATTGTGAGATTGCATGGAATTCCTAAAAGTATAGTGTCGGATGGGGATACTAAATTTTTGAGTTATTTTTGGAAGACCCTATGGAAATTTATAGGAACAAAGTTACTATTTAGTACTTCACATCATCCACAGACAGATGGTCAAACAGAGGTTACTAATAGAACTTTGGGGACATTGTTGAGAGGGCTGGTGAGTAAAACTACAAAGGACTGGGACATCAAATTGACACATGCTGAATTTGCATAAAACAGAACATCCTCATCTACAACAGGATTGTCACCATTTGAGGTAATATATGGTATAAATCCATATGTTGTTGTTGATTTAATTCCTATTGTAAAAAAAGATATCCTGAATTTTGATGCTAAGAAACGCCAAGAAGCCTTCTTTAGAAGTTGTGATCAAGTTAAAATACAAATTGAAAAGATGAACACTAGATACAAAGAACGTGCCAATAAGAAGAGACAACAAGTTATGTTCAATCCTGGCGATTTGGTTTGGCTTAATCTAAGAAAGGAGAGGTTTCCTGATATGAGGAAAAATAAGTTAATGCCTAGAGCTGATGGACCTTTCAAGATAATAGAGAGATACGGAGATAGTGCCTATAAAATTGAGCTATCTGATTTGTATGGAGGAGTAAGTTCTACATTTAATGTTGGTGATTTAGCTCCATACATCGATGATGCGAATTTGAGGACAAATTCTTTTCAAGAAGGGGAGAATGATGAGTCTCTTAAAAGAACAAGGTGTGGGAGTGTTTACGTGACCACGGTGGTTGATCTTGTGCCATCGTATGAGCCTGTGGAGATCATGATTGATGCTTTGGGATTTGAAGTTGATTCTGGTGAGAAGTCATATTCTATTTCATGTGTCGTGTGGGACGATACAAAATAGAATTGACTTATTTATTATATAATTATATATTTGGCTTGCAAGTTTTTACCTTTCACTTGAAAGGGTTTTTCTTGCTTTAAGCACTTAGGATTTTATTTTTAAAGTTGGATCAGGATTTTGATGGGTTTCCTAGTTGGGTTCAGTTATTAGCTAAATTCCTAGCTGATATTGAATTTCTTTTAGATTCCTATTTGAATAAGGGTTGAATAAGGTTATTTATATAGCCTATAAATACTCTTGTCCTGTGATCTTTTGGAGGGACGATATTGATAATAAAATTTTGGCTATTCAGTAGCTTTGAGAATCGAATTCAGGAGTGAATTCAGAGTTTGAGTTTTGTTTCTCCATTCGGAGATTCAGAGTTAGAGTTTTGTTTCTTCATCTTTGGAGATTCAGAGTTTATTTTATATTTATCATTGTTACATATTATCATAATCACATCACGTTCCGTATCACTATGCAACTGTGATTGCAGAAGCACCCTCAGGTTTGTCCTCAGAATCAGAATTATTAAGAGCAGTTGCAGCAAATTTCCTATCTCGAGCACCTTTGTAACCAGCAGGGTAACCATGAAGTTTGAAACATCTCTCAACACTATGTCCAAACATCTTACAATGAGTACAAAAGTAATTATTCACTTTCTTGATACCACCAGCACTCTTAGCAGTACTTTTGCCAGACAAATTACCATGTCCTTGAATATTAAAACCTCCTGTCTTATAATTCCTTTTATTATCAGCAATAAAAGCCAAAGATTCAGTCTGAGCACCTAGTTGAGACAGCTCTTGATGCCTTTCTTTCTGAGAAAACACTCTAAAAGCATTAGATAGACTAGGTAAAGGTTGCTGCATAAGCACATTACCTCTCACAGTAGAAAACTTATCAGAGAGTTTCATCGTAAACTGTAACAGCCTATGATCCTGTTGCATCTGAAAAACCTTTTGAGTAACATTACAAGTGCATTTGTGACAAGTGCAACAAGGCAGAGGGCTGATATCACTCATTGCATCCCATAAACTTTTGATTTCAGTAAAGAAATCAGAAACACTCTTAGATCCTTGATTTTTTTCAGACAATTGTTGTTCAAGAGCAAAAATCTGAGCCATTGATGCATAACCAAACATTTCCTCTAAATCAAGCCAGATTTCACGTGCAGTTTTAAAGAACAACACACTTTGAGAAATAGATTCATCTAAATTGCACAGTAGCCAAGAACACACCAAGTCATTACAACATTCCCAAGCCTTAAAATCAACAGATCCATCAGCTGGTTTAACAACCGTTCCATCAACAAATCCAAGCTTATTTTTAGCAGATAAACTAAGCATAATTGAAAGTTTCCAGTTACTAAAACCAGTTCCGTTA
The DNA here is from genome assembly GCA_036435485.1 of Saposhnikovia divaricata. Taxonomy (NCBI): domain Eukaryota; kingdom Viridiplantae; phylum Streptophyta; class Magnoliopsida; order Apiales; family Apiaceae; genus Saposhnikovia; species Saposhnikovia divaricata. Next base: position 128,410,023 of record CM071595.1, read on the forward strand.
AATTTCACAGAAACGAGTTGTGGAGTGTTTGCATTAGAAGGATGTATGTAAAATATGCTTGATGTATCCTGACTATTAGGAGAAACAAGAGGTCGAGTCCAAGTGTAATAACCGCGAATTTTCGAATAATTTTTTTCATACTCGATATTTAAATTTTAATTAAGAGCGATGCACTAGTATATTTTAATTAGCGCATTTTTGGTAAATTTTTATATATTCATATGTAAGTAAATATTATATTATATCTATTTAATTACATTTATTTGGTATTTATTAAAATTAGGAAATTTAGGAAAATGGAATTTAGTTTTTGGGTCGAATTTATTTTAGGAAGCAAAAATTAAAGTTTCGTTTTAATTGACCAGCAGGGGAGAAATGAGATTAATATTACTGATTTAACTAATTTGATTGTTAAGCACGAGGAGGAGGCAGCATTCCTCAAATCACGGGCTTTAACTTTCACTAAACACTTCTCTTTTCACGGAACTTTCTTTTGTCCCCCACGTTTTGTCTCTTCAAATGATTAAACAGAAAACCCGGTTATACATATATCCATATCAACTATCAATATCACAACACACACGACTCCTTTTCTTTTCACAAAAACACGAAACAAACAAGAGTAATATCAATCAAGTAGTTTTTTTTCTTTTCTCTGTTAATTGTTTTGTCAAAATCGCCTTATGAATCTGGTAGGCTCGAAGTGAATTGCTTAGTTTGTAGATTGTTCGGGTTCGTGTATTGCATTGTTCCGAGTGGTTGGTTTGTTCGGTGGTGAGAGGGAGGTCGACAGAGAGAGTAAACAAGGGAGATGAACCGGGAGAGAGGGTGTAACACCCCCAGACCTGGGGTCCGGGATCCGGTCGTTACGGTCTCCAATTCTTTCCACAATACTTGAACTTACTTCAACATAAAATAAATTACATCTTTATAACCCAACACAACAATATAAAACACACCCGTTATAGTCCCAGAGATGAAATCAGAGTAATAATCAAATTTTATTAATCACATTACGAGTTCTTACAATCCAAAAGAATTTCAATATGAATACATACTCTTTGCCATCCATTTACATAAGTCATACTAGCCCATATACTTGGTACTAAAAGAATGAATCTATCCTACCAATAGCTTCTTCTTCAGCTCTGGTATTCTCATCGTCCTCGCCAGCGTCGAGTGCGCCTTGTGCGACTCATCTGGTCTAGCTATTGTTGTGATATAATAATAAAGCAAGGGTGAGCAATAGCCCACCAACAATAATGTATAACTGAACGATAATATATAGCAGTTCAAAAGTATCTTTCAAACCATATGCCATGCATTTACGGAAATGATTCCAGTATAACATAAACGATGAAGTTACAAGGTAACTCAAAATGCATATATAGGTGGGAATATCTGCTATGTCAAAGATAAGCCAGATATTATCATTTATCATAAAAGAGGAACTTGCAGGAAAATATTGCAATTCCAATTATAAATAATCTTCCATTACTGCCAACAATGATGATGTTGCAGAAAAATAATGAATTTGAATGATGAACTATTGCTGGAGTATTCATCGCGCCCGCCGTTCCAATCCTTACGATGATCAGTCGCAGATTGTACAACTCAATTTAGATTTACTACTGGTAGAAGGAAGAACTGACGGATTTACTTGTCTACCGCCATGTTAGATCTCCCCGGCCAACGGTTAGGCCAATGGGATGGACCGGCGCTACTCGGCCTCTTACACGACTCCAAGTTCGAAAAGAAGTTCTTGACTCTGAACATAAAGTTCGTCCCCCTTTCTCCAAGTATGATACTTGCTGATAAGACCCCACAAAGTAGTCGTATCTAGTTGGAAAGGAAAATTCAACATCATATCTCCCAAGCTGCTGCTTGTTAGAGGATACCATCTTGTTCCAATAATCTTACCCCTCGAATGATGAGAAGGTACTCAAAGATTCAATTGATAAACAGCAACCAAGTTGCGAGTGAAAAGAATAGTTTTACAAGATTTATGACCGGGAAGTCAACAAGATAAATAACATTGCTCAAGTAGGTTCCCCTATAATACGGAAGTTTGAGCGAGCATTTAAATCCTTTTAAGATAGATTTAAATGAAAAGAAAATAAAGAGTTGGGAACCTTTCCTTGATAAAATAATCGTAAAAAGACTCCGAAATATTTTATATAATAACTGGAGGTGAAAGATAATCTTCGAATAATATAAATCATTTTAAAATGAATTTAAAAGAATTAAATAAATATTCCAAGAATATTTATTAACTCAGTAATAATTACGGAATATTATTAAATCATAATATTGCTCGTAAGTAATCCTCGAATGAATATATAGAATTATTTACTAAATTAATCCCTCCTTAAATGAATATTCAAAATAATATTCATTAAATAATTAAACTCCAATAAATATTTAAAATAATATTCAATAAATAAGTCAAACCTTAAATGAATATTTGAAAATAATATTCATTTAGTAAATTAATCTTCTAAATGAATATCCAAATAATATTCATTTAGTAATTAAAACTTTAAAGGAATATTCGAAATAATATTCCTTAAGTAAATAGAACTTACAATGAATATTTTAAAATAATATTCATCAAGTACCTAAAACTTTAAATGAATATTTGAAAGTAATATTCATTTAATAAATAAAATTCCAATGAATATCAAAATAATATTCATTAAATAATCAACTCTAAATGAATATTCGAAACTAACATTCATTTAATATCTCTCGGCTGAGATAATACTCGAATAACATTCCTCGAAAGATTTCCAAGTAATTGATACTTTATGGAAATATAAATACTGTTTAATAATAACATTCCTCAAGATAAATAATAATCTGCCGTTGGAATCCCTCCGGGTTTCCACGACTATCTGTATCTCAAAATACCGACTCCCGGTCTATATTTAAGAATGAATATCGTATGCCCTTCGCTACGGGTCTTACCGAAACCATCCGGCTTATAACTGATAATTCGTATCTAGTCTATAAGCCAATATCAATTTAGGGAACAGGTATCATAATATAATTTGACAATAGGCATGCATGCTATGGCATATGTATCAGAAACAACAGATATACATATTATCACAACAACAGTTCCAAGGTATTGGAAACTTGCCTGGTAATCGGGTGTGGGTAGAGATAGCGTGTCCTGAATCTGCTCGATGATCTATAAACAATTAGAACATTCGAGATTAACCACTTAACACCTTTTAAAAGTCTAAGTATAAACTTCACTTAAGTCGAAACACGTTTTCGAATTATCTCGTTATACACCTTTTAGTGTACTCTTTTTATCACCGATACGATCCGACATTTGTTCGTTATTAAGACATGTCATCATACCCACACGTGGTATATACTTAAGTCGTATAAGTTCTAAAGTCGATCGATTACGAACCGAGATTATACCTCGAGTTTTATCATTCGTTTTCTAAGTTATAACCGAAGTTATACTTTTAAGGGGTTCGTTCGCGTTTAACCTTGATTCGAACATTTTTATAAAATCGGAAATCGATCCGTTTGACATGTGGTTTTCTCTCATACATTCCTTATGACCTCTAGTATTTATTTACCAAGATTCGCCACGGATTAACATGTTTTACGGGGGATCAATTGAAGTTACGAACTTTTACTTACGGTTTCGAACCAATTTTAGTAATTTGACCATAACTCCTAAACCGTAAGTCGGAATGTTTCGATTCTTTTGCCAAAATATGACTCGAGATCTACGAGGACATGTCATGTTCATAACCAGTTAAGATAATTAACCCTACTTGGATGCACGAATTCTTTAAGGTTATCGAAAATCGGGCATTACGACGGCTATAAATCGAATATTTCCAAATTCCAAACTTTCCAATAATCATAGTTTCCACTCCAAACAACCTATACATGTTATTTAACCATGAACTAAGGCCAAGCAATGCCTTTCCGTTCATCTAAACTATTTTATCCTTCACCATAACCCAATCATATTCAAGCTTATAATCATGCTAACACCATATCTTCTTAGATCCATCAAGAACATGCATAAACATAAAGTAAGGCCTAGGGTTCAAGAGTGTTATACCTTCCTTGGGGTGTGTATGCACTTAGTAAGCCTTGTATAGTCCTTGTATATCCTCCATAAAGCTTGGATCATCAACCAAAATCAAGATTCAAGAATTTTGTTCTTGAGGTTACTATTCATCCTCCACTTTGATGATTTTATTGAAAATGGAAAGAGTGATGTTTGAGGCTAAGATTTCTAGGGTATCATTTTTATGAAATATAGGATCTATGATAAATTTTTGGAGATCAAACAATGGTGGGAAGGATGATTTCTTCCTTTGAATTTAAAGAAAAGCCGAATGGCTTCTATGTGAGAGAGAGAGAGAGATTTCGCTTGCTTGGTTTGATCTCATCTTGCATAAAGTGAGCAATAATGCAAGATATTTGTTTGGCTAACCATAGTTTAGTTGATGGGTTAAGGCTTGGTTAAGGATTTGTTATCATGTGAGCAAGAGTTGGTGTCTTATTGTGCACCTCTTTGCTAACTAGATTGGTTGGTTTCCAATGGTGCTTTTTCCCTTGGTAACTACTTAGTTCCTTACTCCACCCACTTGCACATGTTGTCCCTTGGTTCTCTGCTTGTTTCTTCGTCCGGTTATTGCTAAATTCATTGATCGTTCGAACGAATAACTCAATCGTTTCTAGTTAGGGTTTTACCGAAAACCGTAATAATATTTACACCATCATTTACAATTCTCTTTAATAAATCTCGAATCCATATTGCTTAAATCCTTTCAATAATTCCTTAAGTCTTTCAGTGTCCAGGGAAATCTTGGGGAAAATAAAATTGCTATTTTTCAGAATCCGACAGCTTTTACATACACTCTTTTTCCCCCTGGATCACTATTACGAGCTCAGAATTTCGTTCCGGGTACTTCTATATAGCGTCGTCCAATAATATTCCTAATTCCACCAAATCACTATTCACCACTTATTCTTTTAGGGTTATATAGTTGGCCCGGTTCTCTTTCGATCATTCCTTAACCCTTTTACGGAACCACTGGACTGATAACAAATATCGATTTGGATGACATAAGAATAACCTTCCACCTTGGAATTATCAAATCTTAACTTCCTAGGAGATAGATAATTCTTATCTAGATTGTCAACCAATAGCATTCTTCATGACACATAAGTATTTAAATCCATATCTATTCCTTTCATTCATTATCTCAATCGTTACATCGTAGTCGTAATCACTATTCACCATTACCTCAGTACATAATAAAAAGTTTTAATTATATCTAAAATTCGGGGTTCTTACAGAGGGAGACGGAGAGAGGAGAGAAAAGAGATTGAGGGAGGGGCGGAGGCGCCGTCGAAGTCGTCGGGAACGACGATGGTGGCGTCGTTGTTGTTGTGCGAAGCGGGAAGTGAGAGAGACGGGCAAAGAGAGAGAGAGAGAGAGAGAGAGAGAGAGAGAGAGAGAGAGAGAGAGAGAGAGAGATGGTGATGAGAGGGAGAGAGATTAAGAGAGAGTTCGAGAAAGAGTGGGGGAAAGGGAGGAGATAGAGAGAGATGGTCGGAGAGATTGCGAGATCGAAGAGAGAGGGAGAGTGCAGAGAGGGAGAGATCGGAGTGGGGGGTGTTAGCGCGTGGGCCACACGCGCGGCATGTGCCAGCGTGTGGCTAGCATGTGTCAGCATGTGTTTAGGTGTGGGTGTTTATGTTAGCACTGTATGTTTTAATCCGGATTTTTGTTATAAACGTATAAAAAGGGTTCAATTAGTTTCGTTAAAATTTGGAATATTATTTAAATTGGTTAGTAATAAATAATTTACTAATAATGGTATAATTGATTAATTGAGTTATTTAGTAATAATTATGGATTTAATGTGAATAAAAATGGATTCTTGAATAATTTTGTTGTGAGATTAATATTAATTAAATTAGGGAATTTTAGAGAATTTATAAGAGCTAATTTAAATTAGAAGTGCAATTTGTATAATTAATTGTTAGCAATCATTTAGAAATAATTAGTGATTATTTGGACGTGATTTAGAGATTTAATGATTTGTTGAGAAAAAGGGAATAATTGGGATTAAATAGAATTAATTATAATTTTATCTTAGAATACTGATATTAAATATTTTTGGACAATTTTGATTAACCGGATCGGATCAGATTATTTTAGAGGCTAAAACGGAATAATATTAAATTATTTACGAGATTTTAAAATGGTTAATTTACGTTATATTCGGTAACCCTATTTTCGTTTTAATTCGGATCTACGGATATTAAAAATAGCTTATGTCTCATAGATTTAATTCCTGAGTTCGAAGAGGGATTTATTTATCCGGGAATTATTTTCCGTTAATTATCGTAGAGATTTTCGAGAGATATTTTATTATTATATTTAAATATTATATTATCGGTTGAGAAATATTCTATTTTGATGAAGCGCTCACGTATTTCTGGTTTCCATTTTTAGAGAATAATTCTCGAGCCGTAGACCGCAGCCAAGTTCACGGGTAGAGTACAAATTTTATCTGCATTTATTTGCACTTCGAGATCGAGGCAAGTTCATCCCTACCGTAACTCTTAGAGACTTGTATTTCTGTTCGTATTATTTCATTCCTTATTTACTTTTGAGCTGTCAATTATGAGATTTATTTGTTGCTCCATATGATGCAATAATTCTTTTGAGCATTATTTTCTCGTTGCGATATTTTGTTAATGTTAAAATCAGTTTACTTGCGAATTATATCCCTTATAAGCATGAAATCAATTTCGTTGCTATCGGGTCGATCTCATTAATTCGAGACGACTATTATTGTGATTCAGTGAAACTAATCTCAATTGTTCGAGATAGTTAAATTTATTCTTTTCAGTCGAATTTATTGTATAAATTCGACAATAATTATTGATTATCTTTATGTTGGTTCATCTCTCGAATCAACAAATAAGAGTTATAAAACTTAGGATCGTTAGAGTTTTACTCGTTGATCAAGTGAAAAATATTCTATTTAACGTTCATCAATTATGAGTATTATAAATATTCGAGTGGTACTATTTGTTCAGTACAACTCAAGATATTTCATTTTAAGACTATCTCAATATTTCGAGATGGTTGACTTTATTATCGAGGGTTGGCATCTTGTTCGTGTCAACCAATAAAATATTATTATTGAGAATTTACCTCAATCCATTGTTCGGATTGGTGGAACAATTGAGTCGGACTGGCAGTCCACCAGATTTGTAAATATTTTCCTAGAAGAATTATCTCAAGTTATCTGTTCATCAAATATCCAGGAATTCTGTATTCTACTGGTCAATTTTGGGAAAGAGGCCCATTATAGAGAAAGAGAGACCTGTGTACCCTTATACGGACACGAGGATTTAGGCACTATGATGCCAGGGTTGAATTAATAACCCACTATGATGCTAGTATTCATACATTTATATTTTATATTGTTGATATCGTATTGTAGCCGTGATCGGGCGAAGTGCGGTGTCATTGGAGGACGTTATTCTCGGTCGGATAGTTGATCACCCCACCGAGATACCGAGAGGCGGAAGACCAGTTTATTCTTAAATCACGAGTCATCAGAGTTATATCAAATGAGTCTTTCGAGTATTCTGATTTCGAGATGAGTATTGAGTCAGAGTCAGATTGTGATATCCGATTTTAAAATTTTGAGTATTTCTTTCGGTAAATCTTATTATATTTATATACCGAGCAAGGAGAGAACTTGCTGCGCACCATAGTTGCTCATTCTTGCTTTACAACATTTTATTCAGTTGTCAAGATGGAAAGAGGCGAGACGTCCAGCCAGAGATCCAGAGGAAAGGGAAAAGCTCCAGGCTATGCTGACAAGAATTAGAATATCCAGCTGGAACTTTTATTTTCCTATTTTTGTGAACTTATGTAAGATATTATCCTAAGATGTACTAAGACGTATTGTAATATTGTGTGAGACCGATCTTGGATCTGCGGAGTGGGACATTTATGCTCCGTTGTATTACATATTTTTCTTTATTATTGCGCTGACGTGTGCTGCAGGATATTGAGACAATGTGATGACCCGGGTCCCCGGTCAGGGCGGATCTGGGGGCGTTACACCAAGCACTCGTATTCGCAATAGGTGAAGCCATTAGATCTTATCAAGAACAAGAGATGTTTATATATGAGTTAAATTTTGCTATTTATGATCAAGAAAAAAAATCAATCACTCAAGAATCGATTATCAACTGTATGAATCAAGAAAAAACACATAAACAAACAGAGAAATGTGTATGAAATGAAGAACTCTGGTTACATGAAGACGATGAACAGATTAAGAGAGAAAAACTCAACAAAATGCTGAAACAGATCTCGAATACGTACAAGAAGATCTGAAAAATATAAGTACAGAATACACCTAAATCAAAGATGAAGAAAACGTGGAAGACAAATAACAGGATCGATCGCCATTAACGTTTTAATACCATGTTAATCGAAGCTTTCATCCATTGAACAAGTATAGTAGCAATGAAAAAGAAAGAAGACACATTGATAGATTGTATTGTTATTTTACAGAATGATAGTCTATTATTGTTAAACGTAATGAGTAATAGGTGATTTACATTTATAGCTCTAAAACTCTAACTAACTATGCTAATGTGGCTTAACTAACACTCCACCTCAGCTTCAACACCTCAGCAATACTCGTGGCATACTCGTAACTTCAATACCTAAATAGCTAAAAAGCATAACTGTAACGCCCCGACTTCCCAATATTGAAAATATACTTTTTATAATAAAATAGACATTGATACAGGGGAATTTTAGAAAATTTCGGCATGAAATATTCGTAAATCGGACTATCCACTTGTAATTCAACCAAAACCAAATTCCCATTTAACAAATACAAATAAAACCTAATACACCAACAATTCCTCACCGAGGATCGATTCCAGGTTATGGTATAAAACAAGAATCTAATTGATACAAATTATTACAACTTCTATATCTGCTCTAATACAAATTACTATACCATCTACTTCGTAGCTCAATCCAAATCTGTGCATACCCGCTCTAGCTCCAAAATCTATCCTGTATAGAATGCCTCATCGCTCTCATTCACAGGGATAAATGTAGTAGATCCTCGTTAAACCTAACTGCAAAGGGTTAGGTAAAACAAAGCAAGAGTGAGCCAAAGAACGCTCAGCAAGTGCATAGTATAGTGAACAACGATTCTAAAATATTTCATTGATAAACAATATCAATGATCAAACTATCTCAAGGGAATAACTTAATTTCTATCATAGCATAAAACTTTCCATTTTTCTTTAAATCATAACCTTTTTCTCAAAAAAGTTTCTTTTCATCAAAACATACTTTTCATAATTTTTTTTTAAAACATTTAAGTTGATTGTATCATTATCCTGATTACGGACAATACGGGTGATCAGCCACGTAAAGTCCCCATTCCTTTGAAATTGGGTTCCCAATTAGGCAACACATTGGCCTTTAATGTTGGACTAGGACCACCTAGCCTCTTACGCTAAATAAAAGTGCTGGACTAGGACCACCCTAGTCTCTTACGCTTTTCCAATTTAAAAAAAATTATTATTAATAATTTAAAACATTTCACTTTTCAGTCCCTAAACTCACTAATAACAGATCAGCCCAGTATAAGGAATTTTAAAAACATTTTTAATTAATTAGTCCATTTTAATGAGCGACAACAAAGGATTAAGAATCGGGGAAGTAGTCAAATAAGGAATCATAATCAAAACAGTAAGATGGACTAAACAGGGTCTAGTTCAGCAAGACAGAATTATAAATTAATAAATCAGCAAGATACCATTAATAAGTTAGAGAAAAAGCAATCATTAAGATTCTAGAAATTGAACAGCAATTATAAGGAAATTAAGGAATAAAGTGATCTGAAGTTCAACAATAGATTTGAGTACTGCATAAGCTATAACCACTTATTTCAAAGGTTACAACTGATAAAATTTTCATGGCAAAATTCGAATTTAAATAAAAGATTTGAATAATTTAAAATGAAGATTTAAGAAATTCTTAATCACTCAAAGTCTCATTCTTGTCAGCTAAGCACTCATAGGCTTTAGCTGCCAACCTGGCCCGACAATAATGAGTTGAATAACTAAGAAGATCTCAATTCATTCTTGGTTTTTAACCATCACTGAGCAACACATGCTTCAACGACAGTATAAACCTTGAATTATTTTACATTCATTTATAGCGAAAATAATATCTGAATAAATAGTTGTACAGTAATTTGAGGAAAACATTCTTTTTTTTTTTGTCAAATGAGGAAAACATTCTTTGAAGAGTATTTATTGAGGGAAAATCATAAATCATAATAAGGAATTATACTAACAGATTTTTTTATAAATTTTTAAATCTTGGATTTTCTCTATTTAAAAATATCACTTATTTTCTTTTGAAGAATATAAAATAGGACACGACTAAAGAATCCGATCAAATACCATGTATTAGAATATTAAAAAAAAATGAGGAATATTTATATACAAAATTTTTTAAAAGAGCCAACACCTGAACGATAGGTAGAAATCTGATAAAATATCGGGTATTGGAATATTAATAAAGATTACGAATATTTATTTAAAATAATTTTTAAAAGAATCAACACCTGAAAGATAGGTGGAGGGAATCAACAATTGAATAATATTTTTAAAAATAAACACTTAAATACTGGTTGAAGGAAAATGTCACTGGAAATAAAAATAAAGAGTATAGGCACTAACGAAATGATTTGAAAGGAACATCGTATAATTAACAGAACAGGTTCACATTGTTCAGAATAAATATGGAGAGCATAATTGTTTGCAAAAAGGGTATTTCGAAATAACAATAAATAATACAAAAGGTTTCACATCACTTGAACGATAAGTGAGGGATAGTATACTTGCCTCAATATATGCAGTTTCCAATTTCAACGTCTCACTTCTTTACTCACTTTACATCAGTCTCCACTTCTTTATACAATGGCCTTTATTCGATCGCACATCCTTCTCTCCTCTATCACTTGTCAACTTCTACACGATCACACTCGTCAACTCCGATAATTATCTCCTTCCTCAAGATTCCATCCTTACGTACTGGCTCTTATCGGCCTCCCACTGGTACTTATATACAGGTAAGGTACTACTTCAGTACACTCGTAACCGTAATCGTATAACTCTATTCTACCCAATCGTGTCCTATTATGCTTTACAATATCACATATAGCTCAAAATAATAACGTATAATCACAAAATCATAAAAGCACTTAACACGTAATATCAATTTACACTTATATCCTTTCAACACGTATATTATATCGATTTACAAATAATTCTTATAAAGTTACTATAAGAATTATAAAATAATTCTAACAAAAATTGGATAGCACCTCCTTTATAATATCGTCTAACCCGTCAGAATAAACCGACCCAATCAAAAATCAAACATCCTTTGCTTCAATACCATTTACAGTCATCACAAACCACACTATTGTACTTCATTTGTACACCTCTGACAATCCATAAACTTAACACATAATGTACATATATCACAATCCAGTCAAAATGTACATATAGCTCCTTTCATCCTTAAAATCAAATTAATATCCACTATCGCGACTTAACAATTACAATTATCACTTTACTTATAACATACTACTACGAATCAATTATCTAAACATGATAATTACTCTTAACAACTTTATAACTTAACAATTTCTGAAAATTCAACTAAGTAATTCTATCTCAAAATAATTCATTTTAAATCCTTTTTTTTATTAATCATCTTAAATAAGATTTAAAAATCCAACCTTTTGAAAATAAATTAATTAAATAACTAAATAAATAAATAATTAATCAGAAATGATTCATCAATTAATTAAACAATTATTCAATAGTAGCACCATTTGTAAACTCTGAACAAGAAAGCTTTGACCTGAAAACTAATAAAAAATGGCAATCAATTCAAATAACCAATAATCGTATTTATCAAGTCGACTACATAAACTTTCGGCTAAACCGAAATTCAACAATAACACTCGAAAACTTCACCTAATTACCATAGGATCTCATACAGTTGTGTTAATCTCATAACAACAATCAAAATCAACCAATTTCAAGAAGCAAGTAGAGTAATTCATCCGACAAACTATATTAAATTCAGAAATTTGTAAAAACACATAAGTAATCACGTAGAGGACGTGACACACATCAGGCAAAGCTCAGACAAGGCTACAACAGCCAAACTAAGCTCGGAAATCGGGCTCGTACCAGGAGGAATAAAGAATTCATGGTGGGGTTTCACTGGAACCGAAAGGGAGCCCATCAAACATTTCATCACATATACACACACATACTACCACACACACACGGTGATGGAACATACACACACGCTGCAACATTTACACACACTAAAACCCACATACGATTCACGCACGCAAGTTACATACACACACGAATCACGCACCATTAACCCTTCCCCAGCCGCGCAACACAAAAAATCGAACACACCTACACAACCCAGCACCTAAACAACACAGCTGTAACACTTACTCACACACACATGCACTCGTTTGACTAGAGAGGAAAAAGAGATTTGAGAGTGAAGGGAAAGAGAGAGAAGAAAGTTTAAGAGATGGGAGAGATTATCCGTGAAAAATAAAAAAAAAAGAGGAATGAAGAAGATTCGAGAGAATTGGGGAAGAAGAGAGGCTGTTGTAATGTATTATAAAAGCAAGGGTAAACTCGTAATTTCTCCATTGCTGAAATTGATTTAAAAACCAATTAATAAGCTTTATAAATCGAAATATTGAGAATGAGTGAAAAATTAAATTTTAAAATTTTAAAATGAAGAGTATGAAATTACAAACACCCCCATATTTTTAAATTATTTTTAGGATAAAAAATGAATTAAATATGAATTTTGCAAGTTTTGATCCTTTAAATACAATAAAACTCTTAAAATAATTTTAAAATACGTAAACACCCAAAATAATTCACCCAATAATTTTAAAAACTAAGTAATATTATAAATAGGATAACACAAAAGATTTCGGAATTTTTAAATACTCTGATGATTTTATAAAACTTTTTTGAAAATCAATAATGCATGATTTAAATAAATTTTAATCATACAAATTCAAATAGAAATTACACGACTATCACGTCACACATACATCACCATATAAACATGTAAACACGATACCACATATAATATATCTAAAAAAAATTCACGCCCTATAGTCCACATTTAATATTAAATAATTAAATAATAATAATAACAAATACGATATTTTCTAGGGCGTTATATCCTTCCCCCTTAATAGGATTCTGTCCTCAAAATTGACCTTAAGAAACATATGACAGTATTCACAACCATTTCTCTTTCAGTTTCCAAGTCATTTCTTTCATTCTAGAGTTCCTTTCAATTCTTTTCACATTTTGATAGGCTCATCTTGTAGGCCTTTGAATTTCTAACATAAATTTAATCCTTTGGTTTGCATGTCTCGTTAATTCTAGATACTGATCACTCGTACGTGACGATCCTTTCTATCGAAAATCGGACATGACCTATTCGTATAATAGACTATGTCCTGTATGAAAGTACTTCAATTACTAATTCATTCATCCAGAAACGATTCATTCATATACAATAATAAAATAGAGCCTGCCTTAATCTGCAGCAACATATTAGCGAAGCACTCTCCCTTGACTTGAAATAAACGGGTAAATAATTAGATCTTTAAAATGAAATCCACGCAACTAAAATAATTGATACCACTTCCACGCTCCTACTCATAGTTGAGGTTGCCCCAGATAAAACTTTGAGAAAAAGAATATCAAGAAATCCCCCAATCATTCTTACTCCCCTTTCACGTACAATGTTACTCGAGGAGGGAATAACTGGGAAACTTCTATCCATCCTTAATCCCATTGTTTTACTGAGTAACCTTTTCGAAACTAATAATTGTTTACCTTGAAACGTATTTATCTTATTCGCGATACAAACTACCCGGGGTCACAACCTTCCAATACCATTCAAAACAATCTAGACCTTTGGATCTTCCATCTATAACTTCCCAAATTCTTTGAACAGTTCCTTGATCATTTTATGCCTATTTAATCTTTCCTGGTTCATCCAGTCGCATTGAAACTTGAGCGGTTTTTTATCTCTTCTTTGACTCCTAAAAGCTCTCTTCACCTTTATCCATTCGTTTCCTGATTTGTAGGCTTGTTTACTGTTGTAGCTATCTTGGTAATACCTTTGACAACCTTTAATAATTCCTAATCGGTGCTTTAAAACTTTTGATCTCTGCTGGCATTTTACGCCTTTCCTGATTCATTGCTGCTTCGTCGTCTCGACATTCACTTCGATTCTTTCGTCATATCCTGAAAATTTTAATTCTTTCAATTGCAAAGCTCGTACCTAGAACTCGTATATATGCTCTTCTCATGTTCCTGAATTTCCTGAGATGCCTTGCGATCTTGGCTCCTAACGTAACAACATCTTGGTCTGCGTGACTGTTAAAACTCCTTTGTCCATTTGCAGCCTCGAAACACAACCTCTACATTCCTTGGGAATCATAACTTCACTTACTTGTCCTTGAAATCTTTATTGCACCTCGTAGTTGATCAATTGATTCAATCCTAGAATCATACCTTATTCTCTTTACTGTCACCATGTCCATACTCTTAGCAACATCACTTATAATCACATAAACTTCTAGTTTCTAATTCTGTCGCTTCTTACAATATCATTCCCTCTGCTTATACTTATAGCTTCCCCCAGTAATCTTAATACAATTAAAATATGCTTGCTCTCGAAATCTTATCTTCCGATAATGGTGGTCCTGCTGGTCTCTTTAATTTATATCCTATGAGTAGCTATCTTGTCTCGCTATTCTGGTCTTCAAAATCTTCTATATCCTACATTCCTTTCTGAGCAAATCTCACGTCCTCTGCTAACACAATTCTTGCAAATTTTCTGGTTCTCTGTCTTCCTCTTCTTGCTATCTTGTTCCATTTGAGTCAATTTATTCTCACTCTTAATATTCATGATCCTCTGAACTACATTCACCTAATTCGCTATCTCCAACACAATCTTTTTTTTCTTTTCTTATTTTTTTTATCCAAAGTTTCAAATTTTCATTGACATTTCTTAAAACAATTGTCTAACTTTACTCTGCTTCGCTCAAATTATTCCATTTTGATTCTAAAACTTCTATATCCGACAATTGGCCTCAAACCTTTAAAATCTCATGATATCTCTTCTTTTATATCCAAAGTAAAATGAGAAATTAACAAGCATTCCTCTACAGCCTTCGCTCAACAATAACTATCACATACCACTTATTTTCATCACCATTTCATTTTCAACTTTAACAAAATTAATAATTTCGTGTCTTCGTTGCCAATCCAACCAGAAATCTAACTCGAGATACAATCTCTGCTTTAATATAAATTGCTTAACTTGATCGACCAATTTCCCTTCGACGTAATCGTATCTTAGACCACTTAAAATGTCATCTTCTCCATCTATACTACATTCAACTCCTTGATAACTTCAAGAATCTCAAGGGTTTACAACAAAAAGGAATCAATAAAATAAGCAGGTATTAACATGTATGAATTTAAGATGAGTTTTGTTTGATAAGAATTTTATAAAAGAATTTTAACTGAGAGATCAATATGATCATTGAACTCATTTCAGGTTGCATTTGTCACTTAGGTCAACCGCCATAGCACAAGAAGGGGGCTAGCCTTCTGTACTTTCATGACAAACACAATTAGTGGCATCCCACCAGACTTCTATCACATAGATAAGATGTCCCTGAATCCCCTACATACATAGGGTTGTTCATCCCAGTCAGAATAAATAAGGTCAAGTATTCAGAGAGAAACAAAAATAGGGATGTGTTTAAATAAATCTGAAAAATTCATAATCGATTAAAGTATAGTTGATTAATGTTTTCAATAGTAGCACCATTTGTAAACTCTGAACAAGAAAGCTTTGACCTGAAAACTCATAAAAATTGGCAATCAATTCAAATAACCAATAATCGTATTTATCAAGTCGACTACATAAACTTTCGGCTAAACCGAAATTCAACAATAACACTCGAAAACTTCACCTAATTACCATAGGATCTCATACAGTTGTGTTAATCTCATAACAACAATCAAAATCAACCAATTTCAAGAAGTAAGTAGAGTAATTCATCCGACAAACTATATTAAATTCAGATATTTGTAAAAACACATAATTAATCACGTAGAGGACGTGACACACATCAGGAAAAGCTCAGACAAGGCTGCAACAGCAAAACTAAGCTCGAAAATTGGGCTCGTACCAGGAGGAATAAAGGATTCATGGTGGGGTTTCACTAGAACAGAAAGGGAGCCCATACAGACATTTCATCACATATACACACACATACTACCACACACATGGTGATGGAACACACACACACGCTGCAACATTTACACACACTAAAACCCACATGCGATTCACGCACGCAGGTTACATACACACGCGAATCACGCACCCTTAACCCATCCCCAGTCGCGCAACACAGAAAATCGAACACACCTGCACAACCCAGCACCTGCACAACACGGCTGTAACACTTACTCACACACACGCACTCGTTTGACTAGAGAGGAAAAACAAAGATTTGAGAGTGAAGGGAAAGAGAGAGAAGAGAGTTTAAGAGATGGGAGAGATTATCCGTGAAAAATAAAAAAAAGAGGAATGAAGAAGATTCGAGAGAATTGGGGAAGAAGAGAGGTGGTTGTAAGAGCATCTTCAATAGGAGAGACCTCTTTGGTAAAATTTGAAATTAATTACCATAAATAAGAATTATAAAGAATGTGTAAAAAATTTTGCACTCCCATGGGACAAAACCCTTGTCTATAATTATAGATAATCTCTTTATGTTGGCTATATTTGTCGAACCTCTAGAGACCTGTAGTGAATTTCCACATCATTTATTTCTATATTAAAATTATATTCCATTAATAATAACTTGAAATATTAATAACATACCCTTTTTAAAATATAGCCAATCATTATAGCTAAAAACCTCGGAACACAATGTCTTACAGATTCGACATATTTTACATAATCAATATTTTATGTAATTTACCCAATCGTTTTTATCTAACGCCATTGGAGATGCTCTAATGTATTACAAAAGCAGGGGCAAACTCGTAATTTCCCTAATGCTGAAATTGATTTAAAAACCAATTAATAAGTTTTATAAATCGAAATAAGGAGAATGAGTGAAAAATTAAATTTTAAAATGAAGAGTATGAAATTACAAACACCCCCATATTTTTAAAATATTTTTAGGATAAAAAATGAATTAAATATGAATTTTTCAACTTTTGATCCTTTAAATACAATAAAACTCTTAAAATAATTTTAAAATACGTAAACACCCAAAATAATTCACCCAATAATTTTAAAAACTAAATAATATTATAAATAGGATAACACAGAAGATTTTGGAATTTTTCAATACTCTGATGATTTTATAAAAAAATTTTGAAGATCAATAATGCATGATTTAAATAAATTTTAATCATAAAAATTCAAATAAAAATTACACGGACTATCACGTCACACATATATCACCATATAAACATGTAAACACGATACCACATATAATATATTTAAAAAAAATCACGCCCTGTAATCCACATTTAATATTAAATAATTAAATAATAATAATAAAAATACGATATTTTCTTGGGCGTTATAATAACCATTATCTTACAATTCTACCATGCAACTAAATTATGCTACAAACAAGTACGTAAATATATGGAATCTAAGAGAATGCACGCACACACCCGAAAAAAAAACTAGACATAACTAAAAACATTAGAACTACATGAAAAAACACTAATTCTTGGGTTTGTTATCTTGCTTAATTAGATAGGCGGTAATGAGGAAAAGGTTAGCTTAGCATAGGATGGTTCACCGGTAACTTATAAGTTATATCCAATACAATGTTCAAAAAAATTGTCTTTGAGACAAGAGTTTTTAAAAAAATTGACTGAAATTTTTATGTATTATATAATTCAAACAAAATTTTATTATTAAAAAGTCTATCTAATCTATGTTACAATGCAATTTTCAGTTTTCATAAATATTAATTGAATAATTTTTAATATTTTGTTAAAAATTGGTCAATTTGACTATTGAAAAGTAAAAAGGGACATGTGAAATGGGAAAGAATGAGTATAAGGTAAATATGAAATAAATTTAAAAAATGTTGTTAAAAAATTGGAAATGTTATATTGTAAATAAGACATTAATTTCATATTAAAATAAATAAATATTTGAAATGCTTACTTATTGATGTGGTTGAGAAGGTTTTCATTGGGTGAAAATGTTAATTACCAATTTTATTCACTATTTTCCGGCTTCTTCGCTTTCTTTCCTCTATTCGGGCATCAAGTATATGTTTAGGCACTAAAATCCTTATTGTATTACTACTTGTTTTTTTCCAACCCTAATTGATTTTGACAATTCATAACATGTGTACACCTTGCTTTTGTAGATATCGATGAATTTGATACTCTTCCCGCCTAGTTTATAAAGTGTTTCCTACCTTTAAATTGTGTTGGTCATAGAATGGTAAGTAGTCATAGGGGGTGTTTGGGGGAACTTTTTTTCAGAATAAGTCAACTTATTTTAAGACAAAGTTAGAGATTCCTAAGGGCCCGTTTGGCTAACCTTAAAATAAGTAACTTATAACTTAAAGTTGATAAGTGTCATATAAGTGATAAGTGAATTATTACTTATAAGTTATTTTGGTGTTTGGATAATTTTACTTATAAGTTGGGAATGTATTTGGTAAATTATAACTTATAAGTTGACATCCTTAATTTTTAATTTTTTGATACAAAAAAAATTAATACGTGAATGTAAAATAGAAATATTGAAATACGAAATACTTCACGCAAAAAAGTACTAAAAACATACATCATTTAAGTAATGTGAGCAGCAATCTCATCACGTTTTGTAATCCACAAATTATTATCAGTGCCATCCTCTCTTTCGGTCTGTTCCTCCCTACTATTAGTTTCCGTAGTAGCATTTTGAGGAATGTAAGTTTCACTTTCAGCAGCTTGAAACGCACTATCTTCAGTCTTTGACTTTCTAATAAAATTATGAATCGTCATTGTAGCTAAAACGATATCAGTTTGCGTATCTATTGCATACATCGGCATATTTGCTAAAATAGCAAATCTAGCTTTCCAAACTCCAAATGTTCGCTCGATAACCATTCGGCATGAAGAATGTAAATGATTAAATTTTTCTTTGGCATTTCGAGGTGCACGTGCGGTACCATTAGCTCGGCGAAAATCTTGGATGTGATATCTTATTCTTCCACCTTTGTACGGAGCCATATATCCTCGTTTGTGTGGATAACCTGCATCTACAAGATAGAATTTATTTCCAGTTGGATGTGGAAAATTAAGTTCACTTCCAGTTTTCAACAACACTTATTCCAACTACACTTGACTGCCATGGGATAAGATCAATCAGTGCATTGAAAGAGGACAATTCACTGCCCACCCTGATGTCTTCCAGCCCTAGTAAAATTGTACATAAGTTCACCGTAGCGTATTTCGTCATTGCGTGCCTTAAGGAAAAGGGTCCTATTTCCCTTGTCAAGTAGATATCGCCTAGCATAAAAATACAAGTCAGAACCGCATTGAACCTGCTCCATTGCATCAAGTAGATCAACTGCTTGATTCAAATTTGCCTCTTCAGTAGCAGCGGTTGATGAAGTACTCCTGCAGGATATTGCAGCAACAAGTCCATCAAGACCTGTACGTAACGACTCAGCTCCGGATTGCTTCCTTTTTGAACCACTGCTCCTGCCAGATTTTAACGAAGAAGATGCAAATAAATTTGATGGTGTCTGTGTGTTGTTGTCATCACTGTCACCGCTGCCTTCTTTTCCATCATCATCCTCACCAAGCACCTCAGCAAACTCGTGGCCTTCTTCAAGATTCACCGCTGAATAAGTGTTCGCAGCTTTTGCTCTTTCACCAGTAGCAACAGTATCACCGAACAAATTGTCATAATAGCGCATGTATAGCGAGAGGTCTTTGTTTCTGAACTTCCCGTACTTTGGATTCTCCTGAGACAGAAATGTTAACATTAGCAAGCATAAATTACATTTTTGAGCGAGCGACAAAAGATGCAGAAGCAGAAAATAGAGGCAAAAGATGCAGAAATTAAGGAATTTGTGCAAGTAATTGTTATTAAAGAAAGAACACCAATAAATAATTATCAAGCATCTTCGACAATAATCAACCAAACTTGTATAAAACAACTCATAAACACAAAATCACAACAGCTCATCTTCATATTAAACTGTGAATATTTTTTTACCTGTATCTTTGCTGCCCACCATGACGAAGACGCCTCAAATGTCCTAGTACTCTCGTTCCATCCCAAACCACTCTCCCCAAATTTTAATTT